>OZ020517.1:22860948-23260809 GCA_963971425.1 Bryoerythrophyllum caledonicum | reverse complement strand
CTTTTGAAACTTTTGAAGCTACATTTTCCTATTCAATGCCCTTTGAAGAAAATAATCAAATTGTGTACTACATTCGAATGTAAAGCAGCAAATGCCTAATTTATATATATAGACCATAATATAGCATATTTTTTTGAAGAGTTTTATTGCGCAAAAATGTTATCAATCTTCTCTTCTTCAAGTGTTTTCTATTTTTTCCATGTCCCATTCTAGTACCCTTCACATTTCTTCTATATGGTTGCTTTCAAAACACGTTGAGTAAGGTTAATAATAGAGGATCTATAAAACATAAATAACTTTGAAACATATATCACCAACCTCTTTCACACATCTCTCTTTCATTCCACTTCTTTTGAAATATAATGATCCATTGATTATAATACCTATGAATTCAATCCTCCCGCTTCTCAAAGAAGATCCTCTAATCCCTAATTGTGTTTATTTTTTCTCTTGTTCTCATTAAAATTGTTTATATTAGAGCCTCTTCCTCTAAAACGGTAAATTCTTCACAATCAAGGTGATCTACGTGATTCATGGTCTTTACTTCGACTTCTGTGATTTGTAAAAAAGAAAAGTAACACTTTCACAATGAGCTGGAGGCCTAGAATATGTTTGCAAGTTGGCAACCAAGTAGGACAATTATAATAATAAGTGTTAAAAGAAACACAATATTTGATGTTAGTGAAGACTCACATGTAAAATAGAATAGCTTGTGTTCTACATTCTCTATTTCTTAACTTGCATCAACTACATAAAAGTCATATTTAATATTTAATATTTAACCATAATTAGATATATATGATTTTTAAAATCATATTTTATATTTTACTTCTAAATCTTAGACATTTTTTAATATAATTATTGTTTATATTTTCTACATTTTTAATGATTTCTGTATTTAAATATGAAATATGTGCAATTATGCTTTTAATTATCGCCGACGTCTTTTGTCATTACCTCTCCACGAATACCTCTTGACTCACCTATGTAATAAATTGATCCAAGGGAGAGCCACAACAACAATATCTTGATTTCAAAATAATATTTAAATATATAAATCATTAAAACTAAATAAATAACATTTCAATAAACTTACTTATAAGTTGTGCCATTTACAAAGTGATTTAAACATGGAATTTGCTAAATATGCACTTGGTCGATTTTACTTCACTCTTTTGATGCATATGGTTCACTCATCCAAATCAATGTAACAATGATTTTTTTGGGAGTGCAGAGATATAGGACATTTTTAACCACATACATGAATGCCATTTTTTAATTTAAGAAAAGATACATCACTCATTTTTTCAGTTGTTCTCCATACATCTTACAGCTTATGCAACCATTTTCATGTCATTCTTTATATTATATCAATGGATACTAAACAAAATTACAACTTTGATCTACTCTACCTAAAAATACTTAAATCCACAATTCGGAACCAAACACCCCTAGATTTTGTCTTGCATACGATGCCTAGATTTCTATATCCTTATCTATATATATAAAAGAATACAGGATGAAAAACACGTCAAGTGGATGAACACGTCGGATGTAAAACACGTCGAGCTTGGATGAAAAAGTGGTGCGAAAGTTAAAAGTTATATATTTTAACTCCCGGTCACGTGACTCTCTTTCTTGATTTTGACCTCTTGATGTGAAGGGTGAGGCACGGTGATGCACTCTTCTTGACTCTTGATATTAGGTAGTAATCTAATGACTCTTGATTTTGACCTCTTGATGTGAAGGGTTTTCTCCTCCTATATTAGGTAATTACCTAATGACTCTTGATTTTGACCTCTTGATGTGAAGGGGTTTCTCCTCTTATATTGGGCAAGTGATACTTACAGTGTCAAGCAAAACTGAGTCAAGTTTTGGTAATTCGAAATTCAATTACCAATGTAGGAAAACTGGCAATAGATTTGCACAAATCATAAATTGTACAAGATAGCAATTTCAGTGGGCTACAATTTGATGCAAAAGAAAGTTCTTCTTACATTCATATGTACAAGAAAATTACATTCGAAGGAAACTCTGTCTCTTGCTCAGTTTTGCATGCCATTGAGGACTCATGAGCCAAGACATGTGTTTTGCATGCCACAAATGCATTGAGGATGTATGAGCTCAAATTGTCTTGGGCATGTTAAACTACAATGTTGCAATACTCCATGGACATTGTTAGTATACTTTTATTACTCAACATGGTGTACTTGAAGGAGCTTTCCACAAGCGCTCATATAGACCTTGATAACTCTATTTTGGTGAAGTTGCAAGCTGGTAGATCCACAAGGGATGTAGCAAGTGAGTTGCAGGTGTCTCAAAGCCATGTTGCAAGACTTAGAAGGAAGAGATTGTCTAATATTTCTACTAGTAGTGGTGGTAGACCACAAGTATTAACAGATGCTGAAAAGAGAGCATGCAATAGAGCTATCACATCAGGAGGATTTGAAACTGCGACATATGCTACCCAACATGTACGTGAGGAATGCCAAGTTACTATAAGTGTTGATATGGTGAGAAGGGTCTTACGTGCAAGAGGACTGAGATCAAAAGTGAAGCAGAAGAAACCGAAATTGAACCAAAGACACATCAAAGATCGACTTGAATTTGCTAGGCGTCATGAACATTGGACCATTCATGATTGGGAGCACATCATCTTCTCTGATGAGACAAAGGTAAATTGATTTTGCTCCGATGGTCGCAGTTGGTGTTGGATTCGCAATGAACGGTTTTCTGATTTAAAAGAAGTGAAACAAACTGTAAAGTTTGGTGGTGGTTCTGTCATGTTGTGGGGTTGTATGACATTTCAAGGCCCAGGCATGTTTTGTAGAATTGAAGGAAGAATGGATCAACATCAGTACAAAGAAATTTTGCAAAGAGATTTAATGTACACGGTGATGGCATATGATCTTGATCCTTCGAATTTGATATTTCAACATGACAATGATCCCAAACATACAGCAAAAGTGCTCGCCAATGGCTAAAATCACAAAACTTTGGTGCTCTTAAGTGGCCTGCACAATCTCTTGACCTAAATCCAATTGAACATCTTTGGGTAAGGCTGAAACGTCGTCTTAACTAGTATGAAAGTGCTCCAAAAGGAATTTTAGAGTTGTCAGAACGTATTGAGGAGTGTTGGGCTTCTATAAAACCAGAGGAGTGTAGGAGGTTGTACAAAAGCATGCCACGACAAATCCAAGTTGTTTTAGCTGCCAAAGGCAAGTGGACAAAATATTAAGTTGTTTTTTGGTTGATGATGCAAAACTGAGTCAAGAGACACAATTTCCTTCGAATGTAATTTTCTTGTACATATGAATGTAAGTAGAACTTTCTTTTGCATCAAATTGTAGCCCACTGAAATTGCTATCTTGTACAATTTATGATTTGTGCAAATCTATTGCCAGTTTTCCTACATTGGTAATTGAATTTCGAATTACCAAAACTTGACTCACTTTTGCTTGACACTGTATGTGCACAAAGGGTGATCAAAATGCAAATCTAAAGCAAAAGTACTTTATTTTTGAAGTGGATTTAAGCTAGGGTAACGTTTACATGCACTCCAAAAACATATGTACTTTTCCAATTAGATTCGATTTGAGCTTATAGGTTTTAAAATACAAAACATACAAACGTAAATTTAACACACCACACTCTGCTCTCCTTGTCGGGACGATGGGCACTAAAAGTTAGGGTTTTGGATAAAATGAAAAGCTAAAAGTTAGGGTTTTGGATAAAAGGACGGGGCGGGGACGAAGTCATGGGACGGGGGACGGGGGACAAGGGGACGGGGAACAAGGGGGCGGGGACGGGGGACAAGGGGACGGGGAACAAGGGGGCGGGGACGGGAGACATGGGACAAGGACGGAGGGGACGATGGATTGGAGGGAAAGGGCTAGGGGATGGGGAGGTGGGGACTCAACACAAAAAAATGTTGTGTCCGGAGGACACAAGTACCCCACTAGTATATATATATATATAAATACACACACATCAATTCTTGACGACATACCATATCTACATCCTTATCCATTTCAAACAATGTTGACGCTCTTAACCGTTGAGTTGATGGAGTGCTTCCAGCGCAAACAACACGAGCTCCGATTGACAAGAGATGGCCTTCTCCCATTGCCGTGCCTCAACCACAACTTGGCTAATTTGTTGATGCTCTCCCACCCGTGATAACAATGACTACCTCCTTGTCCAAAAACAACGGAAGACCATCTTTTAATATTTAAAAAAAACTATCTCCTCCAATCAGCACCAAAATTCATATACACCATTTCCTTCACCCCTTGCACATATTCAACGCAATTTGATTTTCCTACATCAATTCCCAAATTTTTCACTCTTTCTTACCCCTAAAGACCATAACTCCTGAGGTGGATTTTAGCACATCTCCGACACGTTCCCATGCTTGAAATTCATACTTTCGGGTCTTAAAACTTCGAATATAGATGCCACAATGTAAGAACTATGTGGTACTGTAGTTTTTTTTTATCCTCATTGGACTTACAAAAAGAAGTTCAAGCCATCTTCAAACATAGTTGTCAAGGGCAGGGATGTCGGACAACTCCCAAATGGCTTGCACATCTTTATGTGAAATCAAAAATTCTTGATCCAAGAACGTAATATCGACATCCTCTTTAATTTTTTAAAAACAAAAGAAAATAAAAGAAAATCTTTTCTATAGCGTAGAAAACCCCTTAACCCAAAGTTACACATTGTCGGGCAATGAATTAAAAATACATCTTATCCTCCACAATAAAACTAGAGCTCATAATGTTGTTTACAACTCAATCTCTCAACTTCAAGACATGTTATAATGCTCCAAGATATTGATTGGTTCAATTCTCATTCTAAAACCGAGTATCATATTCATCCAAAAAAAAAGAAAAAAGAACCACAAACTAGCAACTCTTTAACCTCCACTCCTTGCACAATTTATCTGAAAATGCTACAAATCTTCCCAACCTCTAAAAATTTGTGAATAAGGAGTTGATTGCATGTTCAACATGATTGTAGTAGATTAACATATTGCGTAAAGCAAAAACTTCACAATAAGTGATGTCAAAGTGAGTTGATCCTCTCAAAGCATAAAAGGAAATGACATCTTTGTACATTTCAAACACTATAATCTTCCGATCTGTACGGTCAAAGTTAGTGAAATTTTGTAGACATCTTAATGACTAAGTTGTGTTCAAGATCCTACGGTCAAAACTTGAAAAAAAAGACCCGGAGTTTCTCTTTTACACCCTACATCAGAATCTACATTTTTGAGGCAGTTTTGGTGCGAATTCGTCAAGAAACTCTAGGTGTTAAGAAAAATCAATGCAACTAAGGGAGGGGGTCAAGGCCTCGGCCCCTCTTGCCATACAGAAAAGGGAGGGGTCGAGGCCTCGACCCCTCTTCCTCTACACAAAGAAATTACATAACAACTTTGAAAGCTCACATACCTTGCACATGTCTTGATAGAAAGTCCCGAAGATCGTCAACCACCGCATCGTTTTGTCCACTGCTTCAAAAAAAAAACGACCTTCAATTCTATGCGAAAATCTTATGAAGCAAAACACTCTTCTACCAAATGAATTCTCGAGGTTAGCTTGGATCCTTAAATACTTCCAAATTGAATCCATATTTAATAATATTTTTTCAATAAACACTTAAAAATATCCTATAATCCTATAACCTAATTCTTGATAAAAGAATTTCATTGGTGGAAGGCCACCGAGATTAATTGGGAAGGAACGGACGATCCGGATTGTGTAGCTGAAGAAGGATGGCAGGATGAAGATCAAACACCTTGGACGTGCACCACGTGCAAGAAATATGTGAAAATGACCTTCCTAATGAAATTGTGGCCTAGAGCCCAAGCGAGAATATCAGGGCCGCGGCGGGAAGGTCTTGCCAGAAGTTGCCTAAGTTCTCGTTACACGCATCGCTACAATGAAGTAACCATTGCAGTGGGCATACGCAATGCAAGGCCGGAGATAATGTTATATTCAAACATGGCAATGGTTTGGGCTGAATTTGTATTGCACAAAGATGTGGATTGGCCACCGTGGCCGGTCGTAACGTCAGCCTCTTAGATTGTAGCCAACAATGTATAGACACTACTTGGAATCAAACAAGTGATTGTTGGCCTCGCTGGTCAAACTGTCGATTTGACGAGAACTTGGATGGAATACAACAACGCCAAGCGCATCCAAAAGAATTTCACGCCAATAACTATAGAGACTATTATTATGGCAACTCTCAAAATGTCTCCCCTTTACATTTGGTTATCCAAGTGAAGGCCAATATTACGGGAGCGGTCTATAGAGTACGGGAAGCCAGACCCCTTTTACTTTTACGGGTGCACATACAAGAAATACCTGTGAGACGTACGAGAATCCTCGGTGCAAAGAGCCGCCACAAATCATACCAGGTAATTTTCCAGTTAGTTTCCATGAATATGGAAGAAGCACACATGGACATTATGCTATTTCACCACCATCCTTTTGAAGATCTTGTGACCAAGAAGAGGATGATTTTGAGAGGCAGATGCGCGGAGCCACCATCCAAAGCTAAGAAGAATATATCCGCAAACTTGAAGATGATTTCCGCTTCATGAAAATGAAATATAATTCAATAAGTGACATGTATTTAGGCGTGCCACACTCGTTTGGTGTTGGGCCAAGTCGTAGATATGATAGCGACTCTAGTGAAGATTGAGTATGCATTAGCGTGGTATAGATATAGTCTACGTAGGTGATGTTGTAGTGGTTGGTCACAATTTTTGACATCATTAGAAATATTTTTATGTGTTTTATCCAGTAGGGTATATGTCAAATATTTGCACTATACAAGGTCTAAATCCAATACCATTGTGTTAAGCATGATGTTAGTTCCTTACATACCAATTTTTAGATGTAGAAGAGGGCTATAGCATATTCAAAACAACTATGCAAGGAGTGGAGTTCAAAAATTAACTATTCACGTTTTATTTTGTTGTAAACTTAATATGTTTTAGATTGATAATCCGAATGGTCCATAGGAAGGTTCACACCACATGTTGTTGTGAAAGAAATAAAAGGTAAAAAAATATGAAGATCTCTAAGTTTTACAAGCAAAGGAAGAAGTTTTTTTGGTACCTTGCCAGACAATGTGTTACAACCTGTGAAAATGTTTGACTTTGGCAAATATGCTATTTTTCACTAAAGACAAGAACTTTGTTTTGACAATATGAAAGGAAACACTATTACTTAATGGTATTGAAAATCTCACATTCAATAGAGTGTCGTAGCAAAAGTTTTTGGAGGTGCCCGACGAGCCCGATCTCACCAAATCAAATTCAAAATCCTATAATTTTTTCATGAAATGTCAGATTTGGGGAAAAATTGTTCTCTCACTGAGATATCAGTAATGCCCATCTACAAAAAAAAATTTAAAGAAAAATGCTATAAACTGACACCATAGGAGCATGACCGATCTTTTAGTTGCCATTTCTGAACACTTGGTCCTTTAGGGATTAAACAACATGTTTGTCCTCAAAACAATTACTGATGTAATACTTTTTCAACAACATTATTTGGGGAATTGGCCTCCAAGAAAAACACGCTTCCCAAAGTTCCAATTTCACTATACTCATCAATGACATAAGAGGGATTCCCATCAAGTTGTATATTTTAGAGTTTGTATGGGAAAAACTCAATTTGCTCGTTTCTTACCGAGCATAACTGCTCATTCTAGTGGCATGAGTAAGAGGAAGACATAAAATTTTGTTTCTTGTAATTAGCCATGGGATCTTAAATAAGACTTATTTAGTGACGTCGTCACTAAATTTTACAAAGCTTGACCGCACGGATTGAATGAGAATGTTTTAGGATGAAAATCGAAATGGTCAAGAAGAAGGGACACACCATATGTTTCAGTAGAAAAACAAAACTGTAAAAAGAGGAAGATCTCTAAGTCTTACGTGTAGAAGATGAAGTTTATTTTGGGTACCTTCAATTACAATGCTTTAAGAGGTATGACTTTGATTGATGTGCTATTTCTCTTGACATGAAAGAATTGTCTTTTTACATATTAAAGAAAGGCAAAACTTTGTATATGTATGAAAACTCTTAATGTGAACATGAACTTTTAGATAATTTGGAACATGAACTTCAAAACATGAACTTTTAAACATGAACTTCAGAACATGAACCTTTAAATGTGAATTAATTTTAGAACATGAACTTTCAAATGTGCACTCCAAGAAGAGTCATGTTTGTTGGGCACAATGCAAAAACACATATAATGAGTTCCTTCGTTTCCAAAGAGTAAGTGGAGATTTTGGCTTTATTCTCAATATATTTTTTATACAACAAAAAACAATCAAATCGTTTGATTTCACGGGTTTTATTTGCAAGAGGTAAGAAATGGAATTTGGGAAAGAATAGTACGGTTTTCGTCATTTCTTGAATGACCACACCTTTCACAATCTATTTGGAAATGAAGAAACCCCTAATTACTCCAAAGAGATTCCACCTAGTTAATTTCGGACACTTAATCATCTTTTTAGTTTTTTTATTAATTAAAAAAAATGAACAATAAAATAACGAGGGTTTTTGCCCCACAAATGCGTGCATGCTTGAGGGGCCCACTCGTCTTCAATGCAAAGTCTAGGTTTATTGTCCGGATCCACCGCCTACTAATTGTGAATATCACCATATTCACCAAACATCAACAATGTACACAAAATGCTCTTTTACTTTTCATACACCGAACATCTGCAGGTGAAAAAAATAAAGTTACCATCTTTACTTCTAGTACATCTTGTTGAATTGCACCTTCCACATTTTTGGAGGAAATGCTTTTGTCATTCAATACTTGTAAGAGTTGGTTCGCAAGGACTTTACATCGTGAACACCGCATTGGTATAAACTTTAGATTTTCTTTAATGCGAAGATTTGACGCCATGTGAAGGGAACAATGAAATTGAGTTGATTTGCTTAATGCATGGAACGGAAATGGCTTTTCCTTCATTTCGAACACTATAGTCTTTCAATCCATACGGTCAAATGTTATGAAAATTTGTGAGCATGTGGTTTTACTAGTGAAGATGAAGATCTTTCAGTTATAAGTTGAAATAACGGTTAGGTGTTTCTCTTTCATTCTTTGCACTAGAAGACTAGGATTGGCACTTTTGAATTGTGTAGAGGAAGGTACCGTCAAGAGTTATTAGTAGTTAAAAAAGTATAATTGAATAGGATAAAAAATACAATCTAGCATAAGAATATCCAAAATCAAAAGTATAAATTAAAAAAACAAAAAAAACAAAAATAAAAATAAAAATATACATTTTTTTTTCTTACAATCCAAATTTGAAAGTCATGTAATACGTTTTGAACTAGTATTATATTTATAGTCATTACTTATACGTCTACAATACTCTTTACAATCTACTCGTGGAATAGTAAATGAAGCTTCTACATGCTATTAGTAATATGCGGTCCAAAAATGCTCACGTGGCGTGGGCCAGTTCCATGTATTGCTGAAGCATGTAATGATATGTGATAGTCCTCCAGCATTGTCTCTTCCAAACAAACACAATCTACCCATGTACAAATGAAAAGTATCCGCAAATTCTTGATTTCCAAATATTTTAGAACTTCCACCCTCTTCCTGCAATCTCTCGTATTCCTTTGACACGGTCTTGCCGTTGATTTGTTGAGCTATTTGAGCCGTTGCATACTACTCCAAAGCCTTTGAATACTTGGGAATAAATTGGATATCTGCATCGTGTCTGTATATGTATGCAACTCTAGGATCCACCCACCACCTTCTCCGCAAAGTCTCAGCCATTGTCTCCGCATCGGTGAACGTGTATAGGGACTGCATCAATTTGCTTGACGCTGTTGTCGTGCCCCAATCACTTACTCCAATGTACATTCGCGATTCATCTTCTGAAAAATGAACGAGGATGTTGTCCGGAGATAAGTCGTTGTGAAGATTGTCGCTCTTGTCTACTTCATCATTATGTGAAGCAATGTCCAAGCAAACTCAGTACGTTCTCTGCGAAAACGGATTAAGTGATGGGCTCGAAGAATCTCATCCTCTGGAAATCTCCCATATGCTAGATGTATGAACACGTCCTCACCGTACTAGATGTCTCGGTTGAGCATCTCTCGTATCATCCTTCCATTCCATCAATACGCATATCCTTCATATTTTGAGGCATGGATGGCTACGAATCGTATGACGCCCGGGTGTGGAATTCTCACTGCCATTGATTCATTCTGGTGTTCCATTTTTGTTAGGTCCGGTCTTGTTTGCGCTTAGTTAGACAATTTTGCAGCATACTTCCAGAACGGTTCAATGCCAGAGGCTCTGTCAATCGAAACTCTTCGAATGGTGGCATATCCACCTCTCCTAGATACGTTGTCCACTGCAATCAATCTCGCCATTGGCGAGTTTGCAATCAGATGCGCCATTCAAACCCGTTCCTCCTATCTTCCCTCTTCAGAGTTCTACCAACCCTCATATCCACGCCTGTTCCGATTTTTAGCAGATGGCTTCATTTGAGCGGCAAACAAATTTGCCTTCAGAACCACGCCATCGAAAGCTACGTCACTTCTTCAATGTTCTCTCCCGTATTTGGCCAGTAGGTTCTTTGAATTCCATAGTGCATCATGCACCTTGCTATCCCTAAACTTTAAATACCCGTGTTACTGAGTCTTGGAAATCCACTGCGGCGCATCCATCATGCGCTGTGTCATCTCAGACTTGAATTTGTCGGGGCCCTCATTACGATATCTTACGTATATGACCTCCAAAGCTCGTACGATATTTTCCTCATAGAATCGTATAGTCAATTCCATGAGGAAATCCTTGCAGCTCTGTGATGGAATGTTCCAAAGAGGGTGCAACTTTGGCGTAGCAACCTCCGCCATCTTCTGTTTCTTCTTGTCTCTCGGCATCTTTGTTCGGTGATGAGTTGGAACTTCGAAGTTCAAGCTCTCCAAAGTTAATTTTTTTTTATAAAATTTGACAAAATATCCTTCCAAGCAATATCACTTTTCTTCTCCCAAATTTGAGGAGCCAATGGATGGATTGCGCCAGCCACAGCCACTCCGCATCTACTCAAAAGTTAAGAAGAGAGAAGAAAAGTGAGGAGAAGGTGGAGGCGGACGGCCCTTTATAGGAGAGCAGTGGACCACAAGGCCGTCTGCCCAATCGAATGTCCGACAAGTTTGAGGTGCGCCCAATCTGAAGGCGGCGAAGCCCTCCTCTTAAATCAACATTCAAGATTGACTAGTCTCATTTACACTGAAATACTTTTTACATTACCTTTTACTGTACGACATATGTAATTTTTTTACTGCCGGACGTTTCATCCGACCGGACGGCTGAAAGTCATTTCGACGCTCCGACTTTCAACAACGTCCGGATTAACAACTGAGAGAGTTGTCTGTACTTCCTTTCACTTTTCGGAGTTCTCCAAATGCACTTCAGAGGGCCCTGCCACGTCCGCACTAGGGTGGTCAGGTCTTCAGGTGCTTCGGTACCTCGGATCTCCGCCCTTCCGGAGACATGTTTTCCTCTAGTTTCTATATTTGGCCCCAGGTCTTCTCCATCTTCCGGTTGTGGTCGTGGAGGAACCGGAGAATCTGTACTTGATTCAGCTTGTTCTCCTTTTCTAGCCGCTCCGTCAAGAGGAGGCACCCGTTGACGGTGTCAACCAGAAAGTCAAGCGCTATCCGGACCTCTGCCAAGGCCCGGGCCGAGGCGTTCGCCCGATCCTCCGCCTCCTTCCGCACCGCCTGTGCTTCTGCCAACGCCGTCTTCGTCTTTTCCAATTGTTCTTAGATCTTGTCCCGACTCTGAATGATCGCGACCTGCCTGTCCTCCATCGCCTTTAGCTGGAGCCTATTTTTCTTGAGCTCTATGATTCGGGGGAGCATGCCAAGTAGCTCCTCAACTCCCAATTCTTGCCGGATCTCGTCGATAATCTCCATGCTATCTCCGTTTGCCTCGTTGAGTAGGGCAGCCCGCCATGCCACATGGGTGATGAGCTACATGATGTCTTCTCCTACTCTTCCGGTGAGCTTCGAAGGCTCCGCCCACGGCACCTGGCCCACTCTTGGTGGTAATCCGGTTGGTTCTCGCTCCTCTTGCATTTTCTCCTACTGGCTTGACCGTCCGGCTCTGGTTCCCTCTGTACCAACTCGTTCCTCTTCCGGGTGTGGGCGACCGAAAGGAGGGCTGGGAGGTCCAGCACCTTTGTTTCCTCCTCCTCGAACTCTGTCTCTGGCCCTCAATAGTTTTGAATGCTTAGGAGCTCCTCATATGCACCTTGATCTTGAGGTGTCAACACCTCGTGATGAACATAGAGGTGGATGATGTAGGAAGGTAGGGGAGTTCCGGATTTCTTCACCTCCCAAAGGTTTTTTACCATCCGGTCAACCATATCGCTTATCAACGAGGCTCAATCCACCGAGATATTCCTCCTCATTGATCCTAGGAACGTCGCCGCCTATTTGGAGACGACCTTCTTCGGCTTCTCCGGGTGGAAGATCGGGTTGAGGAACTGGACCACAATCCGTTCGTCCTCGTGGCCCAAATCTTCTGCGCTGAAGCCGTCCTTGGGATTTGCATCCCTTGTGAATTCTTGGTCAAGATATTTGTCCTTCCGTACGGTCACCTCCACCACTCCGTTTGTGAATCCGTAGGTGCTCTACCACTCTGGCGCTCCTTAGATCTCTGGATTGGCTCGGATCGTCCTATCGTACCTGTTGTCCAAAGCTCCTATCAGCTCCGTCACCAATTACTTGTCTTTCACGCCCCAAGCAACGTTGAGCAGTGCTTGACACCCCATCACACCGAGAAAGTACTCCAGGACTCCAAGCTCCTCCAGATTCGTCGGTATGACCGGCAAAACCTTTTAGATGGCCGGAGCTAGAGAGGTGGCCCGGGTTTTTGTTTGGCTCTCGTTCGCCTTGGTAGGCCCTCCTTCAGCCATGACTCAAAAACCGAACTCTCAATACTTCACAATCTCTCCGCTCACACTTGCACGCATTGACCTCACAAAGAGCTCTCAACTACCGGAACAATTCCGGACTAACACAGTAGAAAGACCGAAGGTAGGAGAGAGAGAGAGAGAGATAGCGAGAAAGACAGATCAAAGAAGTAGAATACGACAAAAATGTGTGGACCCCTCTTATACCTCTGACGGAGTACGGATGACAACCGGATGACCTCTCAGTCATGATGGCGTTTCTAGATTCCAGGTTCTTCCGGAGAATTCAAGATGTGACCGACCTGGTCCAGCCATCCGGATTCCGGTTTAGCACTCTGCTAGGGCTTTTAAGGAGTTCGTATGTCATTTTGGGTTCTTATTTACTAATTCTAATTTCCTCTGGTGTTTTATTCCTACTTCTAAATGTTCTAGTGCTAGTTTTTTTGCTTTTGCCGGATTTTTAGGTTAATTCCGGAACCTTGTAGGAACGGATTCCCACAATCTGCCATGAGTTGAAGCGGGCTCCTGGAACTCAACACGGAGACGCTCAAAGCTAGGAAGAGTACAATGCCGGAGAAACTTTCGCAAGAGACCCCTCCCGTATTCCGGCTTCCATTGTTCTCACCTTCCACTATTCGCCGGAAGTCAACCACGCCGAATTCCAGGCTATTTCCAAGACTATTTCCGAGAAGAGCCCAGCCCCAATGGAAGCTTTCGAGACCTCCTTAACACAAGGATTTGGTTGGCAGAGATGCCAACAACACCGGTAGAGCCACAAACAAAAGAAATTCCGAAATCAACTTCCGGATGCAAAGACAAGGATCCGGAATCAACTCCGGAAAAGACGAACATGGGGAAGACATTAGTGGACAAATCCCCTAGGCATAGAAGTACTAGGAACAAGGGTGCCTAGAAGATTCCCTAAGTAAAAGTAGAATTATTCTTAGGATTCTCAGTCGATTGGACTTAGTAGCAATTAACGATGGGGCTCAGAACTGCACCTGGCTACTAATCATAGGACTTAGAAATAATCGTAATTACCTAAGAACCGAAAGACGGAAATTCCGGAACCCGGATCTGAAATTCTTGGAGTTTTCCTAGAGACTTATTGAAAGTTCTTAGGAATTATCGAACCAATCTGGAAAATATCAGGTTTCTAAAATAGAGTCTTAGAAGTCATCGACTTTTTGAACTAGAGTTTTTGGCCCTTTTGACAGTTAAATTAGACTTTCTGGATCTCTCGTTGACAAGGTTAGAATAAAATTAGAAAACTTAGTTAATATCTAAGAAGATGACTTTTAGAAAACTCATCATCTTGTTTTTTCTTACTGAAAATATTTCAGCCTCGCAATATATTGCCTTCCTTTCACCGATTAGGACTTGTATCAGGAGAGCGCCTGGAAGAGCTAGAGACGAGCTCAGGGAGAGGCCTGATACTCTCCAGGGTTCGGAAGTAGCCAGGAGGGGAAGAGACATATTGCAGAGGTATGGCGTGGTAGTCTCTAGGGCACGGAAGCTCCGTGTGAACCCGAATTCCGGTTGAGGCTGAAATCTACCCCTGCTACTGGAAAAAAGCCTGATATGTATATCTAGAAGGAGTCATGTTTGCAAATTATAACACTCACTCAGTAGAATCACACCAGTACTCGCCGGAATACCGTTGTAGTACGGACTATACTCTGTGTGACCGCGTTCGGATGGCCATCCGGATGTTGTGAGAGTGTAAGTCTAACAGCAATAATCATCCACCGGTTTGCGGAGTAGGAAGAGTAGGTATCTAGCCACTTTAAGTCACGAGATAGTGGGGAATCCGGCCACTTAAATTAATAGGATCAGTGGTCTTCCGGCCACTTGCTTAAACAGTTCGGAGAAATATCTGAGCAGTAAACAGAGACAAAATTAAACTCCCTTTTCACTTGTCCGAAAAATACAACACTATTGTTGAAAAATTCTAAAATCAAACATGTCATATGGACCACCCAGTATGTCAACGACGCTAGGGTATGAGCCATGAGCCATGAGCCATGAGCCATGAGCCATGAGCGGAGATTTCATGAGCGGTGAGCTGTGATTTACCAAAAATAGGTTTATTTTTCTTAAAATAATGTTATCCGTGTGAGAAAAAATTCTGATTAAAATATTTTTAGTAAATTTTAAGTGCCTATAACCGTGCAATTAGAATAGACTACAATATTTCAGGTTCAATTGTAATCAAATTCAAGTAGTGTTGGGTCTTCCTATTTCGCAAAGTTGAAGGTGTATTGGAGAGATTGTAGGCACTACGAGTTTAGGACCTAGAGAGGATTTTTATACATACGAATCACGATACTCTTATTTTGTGTATGTACAGTATATATAACGATGGTAGATAATTAAGTTGGTGAAGTATTGTAAAATTGATGGAGACACAAGTGAAGTAGATGCGGATATGACAACAAAATCAACTACAGTATAAGAATAAAAAAATCTTTCTATTTTATAACAAATAAGAGGTACATTATCCATATACTAACAACATTCAGCGACAATCCATATGAGTTGGGCTATAAATGGTATTGATTCATATAGCAATGTCGTTACTTTTGAAGCTACACATCATATAATCTCCAAGACACCACTCTCTAGCACATTCTTGATCTCGTTGAAGCTTAAGGTAGCAGCATGGACAAAAGCATCGTCCTCAAAATCAAGCTTGCATACCACTCGAAAAATATAATAGAGATGCTTGCAATGGTACCAAGCACCTCTCTTCTTGGATTGAACCACCATGTCCTTGAAGTCGCCGCAAGAGCAATTTGGGAGAGGGCCTATAGTAAGGCGATATTCACTTGTCTTTTGCCCCTTCTTTGATTGTAGTACAATGATGCATCCGAGGACGGAGTAGAGAAGCATTGAGATGGAGTTGATGCGGACGTTGAGGTTGTCCGCCGATGCCCATCAATTTTTTTGCTTCATAGAAACCTTTGTCTAACAACGGATACGGCAACCTTCATGCAATGTTGGATAAGAGTCGGCATCTGCAGGTGCAGGCACGGATGCAGCTTGCGCACTAGGATTGACAGCATCTCCAAAGAGCCGCCTTGGTGACACTTCCCATCGCTCTTCAAGTTGAAATCCTACCTCTTCTAGCCTGAGAATCTCAACCTTGGCAAGGTTGGTGCCCTTCATCACAGGTCATACATCTGCAACAAGCGGACGATGATTCATCCACTTCCGCTTTGGTCCCTTACGCACCATTCAATGTCATCCGGACAATGGAAGAACTCGGTAACTTGGTCCTTCAAGAGTCTTCGAACATGGAGGAGCCCGGTGTATGTAGGAGCAAGAGTGTTTTTCCCCAAAGGCACAATCTTCTCGGTGCACGTCTTACCCGTCCTGGCCTATTTAGCATGTCAACACTTATCGGAAGTCTTTGGGAGCCTTGCAATATGCCATTTATGTATGTCACACTTAGATTCTTGAACACTCGTATCATGCTTTACTCCCGTAGGTGCTTTAGATGGAGACAACGGTGGGGATACAAGCTTCACATCATCCAAAGATGAAGATGGGGAGGTTGGAGGCAACGTTGTCGTTGGTGAAGAATTGTCTTTGCGTCCCTTCCTAGACCTTATAGAGGCCTTCGGACGGGAGAAATTTATATATCAGGGCAATGACTGTCAAGGTTTGAACCAAATGGTTCATCAAGCTTTTGTTTGCTGGAGCCAAATACCTCTTCTCATTCAAAGTGAGGTGTACGTGTGCACCACTCCTTGGCCTCCGATATGCTCTCCATGGCTTCAATCACCTTCTCGTGTTTACCGGTCCTTTGGGCAAGCCTCATTCGCAACTCATGCTTGGAAGGGTTGGTCCCTGATCGCCCTCCTATTAAAAAATGATAGTAGTTTGTGCATTGCATAAATGCACGAACAAAGTTGTCCACTATAGCATCGTATAGGTCTTTTCCTCTATTCCCTGATTGTTGAAACCAACAATTGTGGACTGTCTCCGCCAAATTTCAGGATGGCATTTCGGCCATCTCTTCATCTATAAGATTCTGTAACACAAATCACAACGTCACTTATGTGGTTGTTTGGACTCTAAATTGAAATGAAATTATAATCAAATATGATACAACTCATACCAATTCCATAGATGCTCCCCATTGGCGGTAGTGGTAATGCCAAAAGGAAAGCCACTGGTCAAGTTGTCTGAGGGCCTCATCATTTTGGGCACCACAAGATTGCCACCAAGCTCTAATGGCAAGGTAACAAATCGCAGAGTCTGCCAAATTCTTGGCATCCTTATATTGCTTGCCTAGAAGACAGTGCTGGTCTTGGAACTCGCTCTTGATATACTTGTCCGTGTGGTGGTTCATGGATGTTGTCCAACGAAGTAGACATGTGCGTTCTCGATCTATCATAACCTCTTGAGGATTACCTCAACCATAGACCGTCCGTACAACATTCCAATTTTCTCCTGCGCTATCCGCCATAAAACCTTTGAAGTTGACATTGTCAACCCCGTGCCTCCCCATAACTTCGTTGATGCTCCTCCACATGATGCATTGGGCTGAATTTGTGTCTTCAGATTGCATGTCGTAAACTACAATAGTCATAACTCTGCAGTACTGAGAGCCGTACACATGGCAACCCATGGTGGTCCAATTCATGACCCGCTTTACATGATCAAACATGATCCATGTATCTTGTAGATCTCTGCCAGGCTGCATACGCGAAACTAGATCGACTCTTGACCAGGGGCAATCTCGCACATCGTAAAGACAAAAACTTTGTTCTTGTCGCCTCCTTGACCCGGAAACATGTTGCGCTGGACAAATGGCCAAGTCGTACAACCTCTCAATTTGCGGATACCGTCCATTGCGCTTGTACGTCCGACTTGCTTGAAGGATGAAATGGTATTTTTGACATTTGGAGATGCCAAGTTAGTATACTTTTCCATCACGTCCTTCATGTCTTCCATAGTCATAGTCATTTGAATTTGATGGAATTCTAGGACTGAAATGCCCACCGATACCATTTTGTTATGTTGTAGCTGAGCTCAATTAGTGGAGCGGCATCAATGGCAATGGCTGAAGACAAAGTTGCAGAAGGATCTGAGGTGCCTCTTCATTACCTAACCAAGTTGGTTCGAGATTTTGTTTATGACCATGATTGCTTGGATTTAATAGGCCTCGGTGCCGAGACAATCATTTTGGTCCAAATTGTATTCAGAGGTTGTCTTCAAAATTTGCGTTGTTGTTGCCTATTTTGGATGTTTGGATTAGTTCGTCATGGTCCCTTAGTCTGTTGTTCTCGATTGCCTTCTTATACTCGCGGCTCATGTTGTTTTTCTCCTTGGATGTTAATAGATTTGATATTTGAAGTCAATGTGTTAGTTTGCAATCTCTGGAATTTTTAGATGTTGACTTTGAGGGTCTCGGGGCCGAGACACTCTTTCTCTTGAAAACTTTTTAAGAACATTAAATTTTGACCTCTAAAGAACCATGTGTGACTTGGAAGGACAATATAGATTTTTGGTACGTTCCTAAAATTTGATTTATTTTTTATTTCTAGCTTGTCCTTGATAACAACAGTATGTGATGAGAACCTTCAGATTGGCCATTTGGATTATTATTCTTGAGTGTATTAAGTTCACAAAGGAATATAACGTGAAATGGCAATTTTTGAATCTCCACTCCATGCACACTTGTTTCCTCCATGCTACACAGTACACCCCTTCTCTACCTCTAAAAATTGGTGTATTGGGAACTAACACTATGCTCAAGATAACGGTTATAGATTTATACCTTGTGTATTGCAAAGTGAAATATGAGAATGCTAAACCTCTCAACGCAAAGAAGAAATGAACCTATTCTTGACTTCAAACAATATAATCTTTAAATCTGTGCGGTCAATGTTTATGAAATTTTTTTAGTACATTATTTCAAAAGTCTTAATTGAGATCCTACGGTCAAAAACATAAACATAAGGTTTTGTTTCCATCCTTACTTATTGCACTAAAACCAACAATTTTGAAGTGTTTTTTACGTGAATTGTCACAGTCCTTTAGGGGTTAATCAAATGACCAAGTATATTGATACTGATATTGCTGATCACTTCCATGGATCTTAGTGGCGAGACGTTCTTTTTGGTTAGAATGTTTTAGAGAGATTGTCATAAAATCTTGTTAGGAACCTTCTTGATTTCAGTTCTTGAATGATCATTACAAGGTGTCTCGGTGCCAAGATCATTTGATTTCTATGAATTATTTTGTGGTAGGTCCTAGTCATTTTTTGTCAATCTTGATGATTTCAAATTCGTAGAGCTCAATATGAGGTATCTCGGTGCCGAGATCATTTTATTATTATGAATTATTTTGTGGTAGGTCCTAGTCATTTGTTGTCAATCTTGATGATTTCAAATTCATAGAGCTTAATATGAAGTGTCTCGGTGCCGAGACCCTAATTTTTACGAGAAATTATTGTGAACTCCATGTGCATTGGTCAGTTTGGGGAACCACATGACAAATTATTTATTTTTCCTTAGAATGTGTTACGTCCACAATGGAAATTACCTAGGCATTGCACGGGTGTCACCAGGGTATTACATAGGTATCACATATACAAATCTCGTAACTTTCGTCAAACCTTGGGGCAATAACAATAGTAAAATTCAGCTATACATAAACTGATGTTACAATACCATAGTATACGATGATAAGTGTATAGTGTAATACGGAGAGCTCACGATATAATACGGCCATATAATACGTATATATGAATTTTACTGCCTAGGTGATTGCTGTCCACAATGGAAAATCATCTAGGCATTGCCGTCCAAAGTATCTCTGAATAATACCAGAGAATGATACCAGTTGTTGTTCAATAGTCATATTCTCGTCCAATCGTCATACTCTTGTCCAACCTAACAGTTCTCATCCAACCTTATCACGTTCATGAATCTCAACACCTCACGCTGGAATCACCGCATTCAATCTTCACAAGCTCAATGATCTCAAACTGTGCTTCCTCCGTTGCACTAGGGCAGAGCCGTGACTTTCAATCATGAATCGAAGTTGCGGACTTTTGCTTATATTGTTTAGAAGGTCTCGGTTTTATTGGTGACAGTCCCTTACTATCTCGGTACCGAGGTACGTTGATACAAGTGGTATCGATCTCCGTGGGTTGTCGTGACTTTGTTGGTGATGATCTTCGTGGGTCGTCATGACTCGGTTGGTGACGGTCCTTTACTATCTCGGTGCCGAGGTACTTTCAAAACAGGTTTTAGATAACACTAGTACAAAAGTGGGAAAAAAAAACGCCCTACATTTTTTGGAAGTTTTGGGCGTGTAATATACTGTTGGAAGCGCATTTTCAAGACCTTTCCAATGGTGTATTACACTCCCAAAAAATTTTAAAACTGAAGAAGTTATGAGCAAAAAACCGCGGCAGCCCAAACCATGAACAATGTAACAGAATTCTGGTAGCGTGGTCAAAAGAACAACAACATGAAAATGAATGCGGTTTTTTTTTCCACTTTTGTACCAGTGTAAGTGTGTTTGGAGAGGTTGGATCGGAAGCGACGCAGCGCCGAGCCACATCAGTCTTCAACACTTTGGTTGTCACCGAGATCTATAGTTTGGGTCGAGTATATTGCAGTGTTGTGAAGAGCATTTTTGTACTGTCTTGGTGCCGAGACCCTTGTTCAGGTCAGAATAGCCGCGTGAGCTACAACCGCGTGTATTGGATGCCTCCGAAGTTGCTACGGCACTAATAAAGGGAAGAGAAAGGCAACAACGACAACAAAGGCAACATATTCAACAACAACAACAACAACAACAACAACAACAACAACAACAACAACAACAACAACAACAACAACAACAACAACAACAACAACAACAACAACAACAACAACAACAACAACAACAACAACAACAACAACAACAACAACAACAACAACAACAACAACAACAACAACAACAACAACAACAACAACAACAACAACAACAACAACAACAACAACAACAACAACAACAACAACAACAACAACAACAACAACAACAACAACAACAACAACAACAACAACAACAACAACAACAACAACAACAACAACAACAACAACAACAACAACAACAACAACAACAACAACAACAACAACAACAACAACAACAACAACAACAACAACAACAACAACAACAACAACAACAACAACAACAACAACAACAACAACAACAACAACAACAACAACAACAACAACAACAACAACAACAACAACAACAACAACAACAACAACAACAACAACAACAACAACAACAACAACAACAACAACAACAACAACAACAACAACAACAACAACAACAACAACAACAACAACAACAACAACAACAACAACAACAACAACAAAGGCTACAAAGTCATCCAAGTCATCCAAGGCATCTGAAGCTTCAAAGGTAACTCAGACTTCTACTGCAACTATTATTCCTGTGGATGGCAGTCGAGTGATTGCATCACCTAATTTATTGAATTTAGTAAATTCATCAATTCCTTCTTAGGCCACCAATGCCAACCAAGTTTATCAGACCAATATTCAGGCCAAGAAAAATTTCAATGCTACGTGTATTGCTTCTTCCTCTATGGTCTCTTCAACAAAAATTCTTGTTGAAAATATTTCAATTTTCTCATTGATGGAATCTGGGAGCAATCATCCTCTTATGAAGAAGATGGATGATTTTGTTCTAACGGTATGTAGCATCATTCATAATCATTTACATTGCTATAACTAGTACTTAATTTGTTATAATTTTCTGGAATGATTTAGTGCCTTCTTAAGACAGATAATTTTTTGGAGTGGTTAATTGATGTTTGTTATATTTTATATGTGTATGTTGGAAAGAATCGAAGAACTCATGTGCGTTCTGCATTGTGTCCTCATGATGGATTTGATCTCATCATTATTGATATTCCCAAAGGTTTACCGGTTCCAAAGATTTCATCTCTTACGAATGACATTCCGCAGTGGAATACATATAATGTGTCTGAATTAGAAGCTATCTTCGAATTCGCTCATTACTATTTGCAAAGTCATGTATCTTTACTTATCTTTATGCCTGAATCAATGACCATTCGAGCAGACGTAGGTACATATGCAAAGACTTATGACTTCAAAATCATCAAAGCTTGGTGGCGCATCAATGAGCTCCAATTGACATCTCCAACAAACTAGTCAATGTTGGTGTGTTTCCCTATCTCTACTCTTTCCATGTTATTTTCCCACTTATTTATTTTAACAACAAGATTGTTTTTGGGTAGATACGATGTTTTTGCATCCTCCTTTTTATTCATGATTCGCATCAAGTTCTCAGTTCTCCTTTCAACAAGATCAATCACTGTTGGATGGCAATACCAACCTTGGCAAGGATGATGTTCTCTTCAACTTTATATCAGTAGCATCACAACTCATGAATGAAATTGTTCTTTGGAGAGGAGGCCAGGAGAAAGATCCAATTTTATTACAAATTCTTATTCAAGTTCTAATAAAGCCAAGTGGTGTCACTCTTGATGCCTATGCTTCTAGTGGTAATTTTGATACTTTTGATGTTTAAATCCTTGATGATATAGAGTTCCATTAATATTTTCCTTTTAAATTTAGGAGCCTCGGTTCACGCTTGCTACCGCTTAAGTCGCCATTTGGTTGCTTTTGAGGCGGATCATGCTATTTTTGAGGCCATCCTTGCACCACTTCAAGACGCGCCACCATTGGTACAGATTGTTGTGTCTTCGCAAGCGGATATTTACTTGCAGAGGGATGACATTCATGTCCGTCATGTTGCAAAACAAAACAATTTGAGTAAATAAGTTGTGAATTAAAATTTTCTTGCATTCTTTTAAATATTTTAAAGTTGAGCGTTGAGATTAATGTTTGATTCATTGTAGATTGATGGCGGACGCCGAATCACCTCCTAAACCGATTCTGCTTCCTTCGCATATAGAAGACTTAGCTCAATTATTAGCTACTTTACCATCTCCTAGTCCATCGTATGGGACTCGTCATTATGACCTTCGTATTGTTCAGTTTGTGGACATTGAAGCAATTGAGGCTAGCAAGGATAGTGATGATAGTTTTAATTCTACTTTCTAATTTTGCTATAGTCATGTAATTCTTTATTTCAAAACTTTCTTTGTTCACTTTGTACGTGTCTTTTACATTGCAATGTTCCTTTCATATTTAGTACTCAGTTTCATGTTCTTATTGTCTTCCTAACTTGTAACTTGTATTCATTATATCATCCATTCTATTTTCTATACTTTAATTTTTCAATAGATATTAGCATAGCTTGTGAAAGATAAATATCAAATATTATAATTTAAAATAAAAAATAAGTTACATGATTAGTTTGTGAACTCTAGAGAGCATTCTATTAGTATCAGATTTCATAGACTCTGGAAATACTACAGTTAATATAGACGTAAATCAAAGCATTTCAAATTTATACCAATTATTGTCTTTTAAAAAATGATATAGGTTAGAGAGAAATAGATAATTTCATGAACGTAACAAAAAACAATTTGGAAAGAATAAACAATAATGAATAATTAATTTTTTTGTCAAATTGATTTATATAATAAAAGGCAAGGCCACAATAGAAAAAATAAGTAACAAGTATATTCAAAAATATAAGAATGAAATGGTAAAAACATATATCACAACACCTTATAATTGATAGCACTAAAAGGAGTTGTCAAAATAGGGGGACCAATGTGAGACTAAAATGAGAATAGATACTAACACAATGAAATTAGAAGCATATTTACACGGATATAGGCATTACATCATATATAGCTTGTACAAATTTTCCACGGATATAGACTTTCATACTGTTATTTTTCCACGGTTCTCCGATCATATACAAAAAAAAATAGGGTATTTTTTTGTGACTATCACTGCTCATAGCTCACCGCTCACGGCTCACCGCTCATCGCTCATGGCTCATAGCTCACGCCCTAGCAATCCTGCCCAGTATGTGGGAGTCCGTTCCCACAAAGTTACGGATATAGCCTTAAAATCCGGCTAGATGTAAAAGGTACAAAAAATTAGTAAATAGAATAGTATAGTAGGATGCAAATAGGTAGAAATAGGAAATAAGGACTCTAGGTCCAACCGGAATCCTTAAACAATGCTATTAGAGTACTTTTCCGGAAACTAGACATCCGGAGAAATCTAGAGGAGTTCGGAATTCTTCTAGAGGAGATCCGGAATCTGGAACCGTCATCATAAAACAAACCTCATCCGGCGGCCGTTTGTTCCTCAGGGCAACTATAAGAGGAGATCCTCATGCAAGAAACCCCTCTGGTGTTCCGGCTCCCATCCTCATCGCCATCAACTATCCTCCGGAAGTTGACTTCCCCGACCTCAAGACAGTGTTTTGAGGAAATTGCCAGTCTGACAGAGAACTTCTGGGATTTCATGGGAAAGCAAATCTGGTCAACAACAACACCACCCGCAGAGGAGTCTTTACCAACAGCTTCCGGATACGGATCTCGGAACCGACAGCCGGAAGTAGCGCCCGGAGAAGCATACGCCGAGAAAGAGATAGAGGAATCACCTAGTCGTAGGAGTGCTATGCTCAAGGGTGTTTAGAAAATACCATAGTTAGAATTAGTTTTAGGAAATCCATAGTTCCTTTGATTTAGTAGCGATTAACAATGGGGCTCTCATTTGCACCCGACTACTAACAAAGAAGACTAAGGAAAATTTTGTAATCGAGAATGCCTAAGTCCGGAAGATAGTAAATCCGGAAAGCTTTTCCGGATTTTCTAGATTCTCCAAATTTCCGGACTGCAGGGAATTTCCAGATTTTCCGGATTTCAAGGAATTTCTGGATTTCCGGATTTTAGAGATTTCCGGATTTCAGGGATTTCCGGATTTCAAGGATTTTCCAGATTTTCCTCGGAAATATCGAAAAGTTCTGGGTCTTATCGAGTTCCTAAAATAGTAGCTTAGGAAATATCGACCTTTTGAACTAGAGTTCCTAGCCCTTTTAGCTGTCAGATTTAGACTTTTTGGATTTCTCGCGGATAAAGATAGAGAAAAATTAGCAACTTAGTTAGTACTTATTGGATGAGTTTAGGAAATCCATCACTTTTGTTTTTTCTCGCTGAAAACATTTTAGACCAAAATATATTGTTCTCTGTACATTCCGATATTGAGTGTTTTCTTTGTAAGGAACGGGTCCATTACGGTTGGGTTGTTGAGATCTCTAGGGGGAGTATCACTGCAGTGGGATTGTAACTTGAGGTAACCGGTTGGGATTTGCATTAGGAGAGCGCCTAAAAAAGCTGAAGACGAGTTTAGGGAGAGGCCTGATACTCTTAAGGGTCCGAAAGTAGCCAGTAGGGGAAGAGACGTATTGTAGAGGTGTGCCTGATACTCTCTAAGGCACGGAAACTCCGTGTGAACCCAGATTCCGGTTGAGGCCGGAATCTACCCCGCTAGAGGGAAAAAACCTGATGTGTAAGTCTAGAAGGAGTCCTCGTTGTACACCGTCATACTCACTCGGAAGAATCACCTCAATCCTTGCCAAAATGTCATTGTAGTCCGGACTTATCTCTGTGTGACCGCGTCCGGATGGCCATCCGGATGTTGTGAGAGTGTAGTTCAGTAGCAACAATTATCCCCCAATTAGCGGAGTAGGAAGAGTGGGTGTCTAGCCACTTTAAGTTACAAAGCAGTGGGGAATCCGGTCACTTACACAAATAGGATCAGTGGCCTTCCAGTCACTCGTTTAAACTTTCCGGAAGACTCTCTGAGAAGGAATAGAGATAAATAAAAACTCCCTTACTGTTGTCCGGAATCAGTTCCGGAAATTGTTGTAAAAGTCCGGAATCCGGAAGGATCCGGAAATAGTTGTAGAATAAGTGGAAGTACGGATCTGGAAGATTTGTGTTTGGGTTTTTGTGAATTTTTGAGTATATTCTTGAAGAAACGGTAGAAACAAACTTGGAGCGGTTCAGTTTGGAAGCATTTAATGACGATTAAGTGTATTTTGGTAAGGTCACCATCCCAACCCCACCACCGTGACCATCACCACCACCATCGCCAAACGCCTTGACGTTTCGCGCGACCAGTTAGCTGTCCCCCGCGTCCCCGAGCCTGCCACTACCGCCACCGCCACCGCATCTCCCTCTGCATGCTACATGGCCCGGCCTGGCACGGCACCGACCCTCCAACCCTCTTCATATGTTTCAGATTCATTCTAGCTCTCTCTATTTTCCCACTGATCTTTTCTTCCTCCGACTACTCTCCTCACGGGTGTCACAGCCAGCTTCCTTCAACACCGATAAACTTTTCTCAGCACAAGCACTTTCATTCTCGTACTATATGTTCTGTAGAGACCGACTAGCCCGAATCAGGCACTCTGCGGATCATGAAGGAGAGTGGGAGCTAGGAGGGTTTGGTTTGGGGTGGAGGGAGGGAGGGGTTGTGTGGAGTCTGACACGTGAATGTGAGAATAGTACCGTGTCCTGTTGATGTGAAGGAGAGTCGCCGTGTGTTGGTTGTAGTGGTACTCATCGATCTAGAGCAAGCTGTTGCAGCGCCTCAAGTCATCATGCCGGCGTTGTTGGTACGTCTCTTCACGCACTGGGTTTCGTGCCAACACTTCACTCTTGAATCTTCTGTGTACGCAGTGCTCCCAAACTGTGTGAGTGGTCGAACAATCGCAGCCATGGCTACCACAACCAAGGTTGAGAATACTCGGCTAGCTCCAGAGCACTTCATGAGAGGATCAAGTCGCAAAATGTGGTTAGGAATCATCATGTGTGGAGGTTGTTTCTGTGCAGAGACCCAAGGCGACCGATGCCGCGCCCTGCGATGTGAGCTCGGACCCATTCGTGCAGAACCTGTTCGTCCTGTGCCACGGAGAGCACGTCGAGTACAGCTTGGATCATGCCGGGGTGAAAAACACGGTTGCAGCACCTGGACTACCGCTGCAGCGCCCCTGGGATCCTCCTTTGACGGACCGGGGCAAGCTGCAGGCGTGGCGCGTGGGGCGCACCATCCGCCTCGAGGACTGGAACGTGACGCGCGTGGTGGTGTCGCCCTTCCTGTGCTGTGTGCAAACCGCGGCCGAAGTGATCGCCGGCCTCTGCTTGATGCCCTCCAGTGTCACCCTTGCCGCTGCTGGTCAAGGAGAGAATCGTCCTACTTCTCCCAACACTTATGGCTCTCCCTCCATCAAGGTGTGCTATAAAAATATTATTTATCCTGTTACAAAACCTTCACACTATCCGTGACTCCATGACCATACATGGCAGGTCAGTTTCATGTTGCGTCACCATGCATATCACGATCGGCCTTGGTGTTTGTGGTTATTAACGTATTGGGTGTTTGCAACCAGCTCATCTTCTTTTTTCTCTTTTTTTTGGTCAAAATAGGTTTCCATCGAGTGTGGGTTGGCGGAGATGACGAGGAGGAGAGGAGTGACATACCCTTCAGATCAAGGCGCTGCAACTAGGGATTCGCTGCAGCCATGGACGTGGGAGTTGCCTGAGCTCTACTCCATGCTGCCGCCGGAGGTGCAGGACCCGTACTTTCGACCCATTCGCCAAAGGGTACAGCCCCCTTATCTCACCCAATTCCCAATCCATTCCTACCCGAAGTTCCCAGCTTTTGTACCATGACGATGATAGCTCGTCGGCGTGTCAGATCTCGAGTCTGCAACTGTGACATAGAAGACGATCGAATCCACAAGAAGATAATATATGGCAAGTCTAACTCCACTCCCAGCGTACTAGAGTTCTGTTCCTAGTACTCTGAAACCCCTAGAAAGACTCGACTACGGTGAAGGCTCCAGCATCCCTACGCGCTCTTTTATTGAAAGAAAGGTTATCGCATTTTGAAGTGCTAGTAGAGGATGAGTTGTTTCCCATTTCCTAACCTGCTGACTCGTTTGATGCAGTTGCCCTCGAGCAGAGAAACTGCAGCAGAAGTGCAGCACCGATACACCTCCACATTCCAGATAATCGCCAACCGATACCCGTACGAGAACATCCTCTGCATTACGCACGGTATTACTTGACCCTCTCGCCTTCTCGTCCTTCGGAAAATGGAAGTGATTCACCCTGTAATCGGCTGATCGGATTGAGAACTGGTGCATTGATAGGACATCATTGCGGGTGCTAGGATCCTCCAACTTAATCGATTGGTCGATGTTGCATTGCAGGTGAGGGAGTGAGGCAGTCGGTATCCATGATGTGGCCTCGGGTGGAGGTGTGGAACAATTCGTTCTGTGCGTTTACCCACGGCCAACGGCCCAACTTCGGGTCCGAAGATGGAACGTGCATCTTGAATGGCGACTGGGAGCTCCTGACGGAGTCGGGGCCAGCCTCAGGTGTTTACTTTAGCCCTTCCAATTCGCACCGGTGGTAGGTAGTAGTACAGTTAGGAAAGATCTGCGTCATGACAATTATACAGACATTTTACATGAATATACATTCCACATGGTCATCGCGCCTAGTAGCTGCAGTGGGTTTCTTGCAAATGCATAAATTAGCTCTGATCATCGAAATCTCAATACGGCCTGCTGCTGCTGCTGATCTTTATGCGATACGTATTGAAGAGTTTCTGCTTGCTCCCAGATCAAGGAGCTCTTTTGCATGATATCAGTACACTATGCACGGCACATACTATGATTCATGATTGATGTGCTCACCTACACTTGTTTACATCAAGCTCATTTATGTCAAAACCTGATTGGGTACTTGTTGTCAAGCAGTGTAGAAACTCTTCATTACGTGTCGCAGATTGAGATTTCCAATCAATGCACACTAAAGCTCCCGAGTCCCTACAGTACCATAAGTTCTCAAAGAATTAACCAATAATTCCCCCACACCTTTCTAATCCAAGTCATTGTTTCCATGTAGTCCCAATTATTAACAAAATACCATAAACTACAAGTGACATGCAAGGTGACTGAGTTTAACTTTTACAAAATATTTATTACTGTGGAAGCGGTATATAGGAAATATTTGAATAAGATTGGTTAGCTAGCGGGCTGCACATCTCAATGAACTCATGCAACACGCATGAAGTAGATACACTCTTTCTATGCACTGAAATGGTACTCTTTGCATGCCACATAATTCATGGCACCAATATACAATAGCCGAGAGATTGTCAGAACTATATGGAATCTTCAAAACCTAAATATATATAGGCGACTTGCAAGGTTTGAGGATGGATAAAGAAAGCCTTCATAATTATCATAGTGAGGTTATACACAGTGGTTGATAAGAGCCTCTTCACAGTTGTCGACACCTGCAGTTTGCCAAATATTTTTTGTGGTATAGATAAATTCATGTCCACCAACAATGGTGGTAAGAGAATAGAGTTTTCTTGAAAGTCCTCCTTAAAGAGGAAAGAAATGAAAAAATTGGGTGAGATTTTACTATGAAAACAAAGAAAGCATGAGGAATATCTTACTTCCATAATTGTCTTGCATTTCATTCCTCCACCAATAAAATACAGAACAATCAATGCTCTTGGATCCTATCTAATGCACGCTAAAGCTCCCCCATAGTATCCTAAGTTTTCAAATTTCTTAACCAATAGTTCCTCCACACCTTTTCCAAACCATCATTTCCATGTGGTCGTGGTTACTAATATAAAACCATAAAGTATGAGTGACATGCAAGGTGACCAAGTTTCGAGGATAAGTAGCCTACATTTGCGTTTTGAGGATGAAGATGGGCAAAGAAGGCCTTCATGATTATCATAGTGAGGTCAAATACCGTCGTAAGGGCTTCCTCACACTTTGAGGCATCTACAAATTGCCATATATTTTCCGTGGTAAGTCCATGCAATGGAGTTTTTTTGAAAGTCCTTCTTGAAGAGGAAAGAAGGGAGGGTGAGAATTCAATACATTAAAGCTCCTCCATAGTTGACTAATAGGTCCCCTACACTTTTTCCAAACCAAGTCACCATTTTCATGTAGTTCTAATTCTCAACATAAAACTAAAGTAAGGATGACATGCAAATTGACTGAGTTTCACTTTTAGGAAAACTATACTAAAAATAAGTCCTCTTTTCATCCCATATAACCCTTGCCACCATTTTACAATAGTTGATAGATTGCTTCTAAAAAGTATATGGAATCATCAAAACCCAAATAAACATGGGCCACTTTCAAGGTTTGGAAATTGGAATGGGCCAAGCAGCCCCTTCATAATTATCACAGTGAAGTCATACACCGTAGTAAGGGCCTCCACACACTTGGAGGCATTTGCAGGTCTCCATATGTTTTCATGCATTGTTTTCTGAACATACCAAATTTGAAGCCAAAAAAATAGATTCTCTATGATTTATAAAGTTTCATTTTATATTCATGGAAATTATAATAATTGGTTGAAGAATGTGGGTGATGAGATTTTTGAAATCTATTTTCAAATGTATGCATGAAATGCCAAAGCATATATTTTTCCTTTAAACCTCAAATTATAGTATTTTCTTCCATTTTTTCTACTCTTTCAACTATGTACTATGAAAGGGAATCATCATGCATAAAAACTTAAAACGCGTAAAATTTCTCATGCAAGGTAATTGCTCACACCATTCTACAATACTAGAGAAGTAGTAATGCATGTCAAAACTCATTAGAATAATATAAACTCAAATAAATATTGGCTACTTGCAAGATTTGGCAATGGGAAGTCGACCTTCCATTGTTATCACAATGAGGTCATGCTCCCTAGTGAGGGCCTATACACACTTGTAGGCACATGTAGGTCGTCATATGTTTTGTGCAATAGGATGAAGAAATCCATACACCAAGAACCACGTCTAGTTCGGCAATTAGCAATGTGGTTGATTTGGTTTGAGGTATGACAACTTGTATACCACCACACTTATCTAATCTTTTTGGCGCAAAATGTATAGTGGTAAGAAAGAAATAGCTTGTGTTTTGAGAATATAAGTAAAATATACATTTTAGAGGCACAAGACACCAAGTTTGTAATTAGAATATCAGAGTGCAATCACCTTTAGACTCATTCATGGAAACTTTCTCTTTGGGCAAGGAACAATTTAAAGGTATGAAAATTTATTTTAGACATGATTATCATTGTTTTCCATTTGTATAATTTTCATATGCATTTTTGATGTGTAAAAGAATAGATGTCATATTTAACAAAATTCGGACTTTTAAAAGTCTAGATTGGTCAAAATCCAGATCTAGTCAAGAAATATCACAATATAAGTACAAAAAAAATCCATAAAATATGGCATAATAGTGTTTTGAGAGATCCCTTGAATAGATCGAAGATTGTAAATAATTATTTGAAAGTAAGGAAATTTATTAAAGACAACTACTAAAAAAACTAATGGACATGATGATGAAGCATGTAAACTTGCATAAATCTAATGTAGAACCCTCTAATGGGACTGAATCTATGTGAAGAAAAAAGATTTTGAGTCTCAAAAAGATATTTGGCTCTTTGTTTTGGATGAAGTACAAAATGTGATGGAAGTTATTTAACGTGTGAGTAGCAGATGGGAATAGATCAGAGCATTAGAGACCAGATTCATAAAGAACAAGAAGATATATAAGGGTTGATAGATCCTCCAATGCAATGAAATGAAAACATACAAAAAGTGTGTTGATGTTCAAAGTTAATGCAACAAACACCATGCTGTTGAAAGTGAGGTGAATAATATTGAATGCATGAATGGTTAAAAAAAATGTAGCTTGGAGGTTCTAGTAGATACATTAGTATTAGAAGAGGGATGATATGTTGTAGAGGATTCATGACAGTGCTCAAATTGTTTAGTCGTATGCATGAAACTTACATAGGGTGCTAGAAGATTAATTGTTGAAGGATCCACCGATATCGCTAGAAAACTTCTATATCGTCAAAGGTTTGCTATGTTTGCAGCTATAAGGTTAATCATTGCTGCAATTCGGTTACTTTGTCGAATCGTCCATTTCTTTGGATCAAATTTCTTTGATCAAGAGGCAAACATTAACATGAATGAGCATTGGATGTCGATTTTCCAAAACCCATGTCAATGTTGAACAATCCTTGTACTTCTTCATTGGTCTTTGAACGTAGTTTTTGGATTCTATAATTAGAAAATAAACATTCTATACTCCTCATGTCCAATTTTTCTATTGACTGTTGAATGTGCTCTTTCTAATTAGATAGGATATATTTCAGAATCTTAAGGACGGAATAGGACCCATGATCCCGCTACGATATCTTGCCACAGATTCAACAAGAGTTAGGGACATAGCCTCCAAAACTTCTTGATTTTATTTCCCTTAGATATTCTACTTTCCTTTTACTTTAGACTCGACTTTAGAATCCTTTAACTTTGAATACTTTTCACTTTTCATTAGGGTTATATAGAAGTCGAGGTTTAAGAGTTCTTTAGTTTGGACATTGCATCTCTTGGAGCTCTCGCTCATCTCTCTTCGTATTGTTTATATACTCATTTTGTTAATCCAAATTCATTCCAATTTCCATATTAAAACCTTTTCTAATTTTCAGAGCCATTGTCTTCTATTCCCGTGTCCCTAACAGTTTGTCAAGACTACCTTCATTTGAATATGAGAGTTAGGCCCTAGGGTCCTTCTTATAAGAGATGTGCATTACTCCTCTTTATTGAAGATGTACTAGCAATTTAGAGGTTGCGGTTTATCTTCTGCTAATCTGATATCTCATTTGTCACAATATTCAAGTCTTGTTCTTCTTTTGAGAGAGTGGACAACCCCTCTCCTTGAAGGTTTGATGGTGTTAAAGGTTGCGGTTTACTCTCCTCCAAGCCAAGATTTTATTTCATATATTTGGTTATTCCGTCTTCTAGTATGGTTGGAACTCAGGATTTTATCATGCCCAAATCTGTCGAGTCTAAGTTAGAAGATATTCTCAATGCCATTAGTACAATATGAGTGTCAACCACGGCAATTGAAGGTGTCATTGGTGGCCTTCAACAACATCAATTTCTTGCCAACTTGGAGGGAGGAGCCCCATCTGTGTTTCGACAAGATCCACTACTACAAAGAAAGGAATCTCGTGTTAGCCTTCTTGAAAAATTTGATAGCACGAGCTCCAAGTTTTAAGGATTTGTCAATTAGATTCGATTGAAAATCGTCTTACAAGCAAAGTGCTTCTCAACAAAGGATCCATGAGTTGAATTGATTGGAACGTTGCTTACGGGACAAGCTTTATCATGGTTTGCTCCCTGGTTCAAAAAGGGTGCACCTATCTTGAACAACTTTGACACCTTTCTGGAGGCCCTTGCGGAAGCATTCGGAGAACATGACAAGGCTTGCTAGGCAACAACAAAGATTTGGTTCCTAAGACAAGAGACACGTTATGCATCAACTTACGCTTCAAATTTTAGACAACTTGCATACGACATCAAGTGAGATGATGCAGCTCTTGTGAACCAATTTATTGGGGCTTGAAGGATATCGTGAAAGATTTGTTGTTGTCACTCTCTGACCCGCAAATACCCAATGAGGCAATTAATCAAGCAGTCAAATGCGACAACGGACTCTTCCAACATCGCCAAGACCAGGGCTCATGGATTCCATTAGGTGAATAAACAATTCAACAAGTATTATTTATGTTAGTGAGCAGTCCAAGTTCTCATTTGGAGGTCACAAATATGCAAATCAACGCAATACATGTCAAACATCTTACTTCAAAAGAAAAAAATTGTCGTATGGAGGAAGGACTATGCTTATATTGTGATGAGGGAGGCCACAAGGTCCCCAAGTGCCCAAAGAAGCCAAGTCAACATATTATCAAGATTAGAGCTGCCATAGTCCAGGGAAACAAAGATGTGCAACGACAATAGAAACTGTGGGGGCGGATAGTTTCACTTTGCACCAATATTTAGGTTCCTCCTTTTCTGCTCAACCTGCACCTTGTTTTACAATTCCCTTATTATCTGGTCCTCAGAAACTCAAAACCGCTGCTCTATTAGTGTCGGAAGTTGGAACACGGTTTTTGTCAATGCGTTCTCTTGAGTATTTTGAGTGCCAAAACACCCTAAGTAGTGACTCAAGTATCGTTCTAGGGATTCAGGTGAAGTTAGCTAGTTTAAGACAATCCAATTGTCACTCCTACCTACGCTTCTTCTTATTCTTCTTACTCATTCAGGCCCAATCCGATTACCTTACCTTTCCGGTTATCTGGATTGCCCTTCCTCTCTTCCATTTTCCAGCTATGATTCCAGATCCGGGAATAGTAAACCACAGTAATCAGCTGTAGTTTACCCTGATGATGTTAGCTATTGGAGGACACGTCCTATTTGGAGAGGGACGGTATGCAAAACTCTCCTCTCATAGATTAAAGTGGTGAAAGACATTACTACCAATCCTACCAATTCTAAACACAACATCCACGTACACACACCAAGGTGGTGTCTACTTCCTCACAATTGTGGGACACTGCCGGACAGCCGGTCACGCAAGAAGTATTCCAATCCTTTGATTACTTCAAGGACGACTTTCCTTAGGAATCCAAATCCGTTTACGGCCTGTCACGGCCTCCAACCCATTCACGGAGTCCCAAGAAAACTCGAATCTCTCACCTCTCCTCTCTACAGTAGTCCGGGCATTCAAAGGCTACTCATTCATTAGCTAATGGAGTGCATCTATGTTAGAAATACTTTGAAGTTCACACGAACTGGAATAGGTTATCAAGGTTAAAGACACCAACTTAACAAAACATAGGGCAGCGCATCTCATACGGTTGTAGGGAATGCTGCTGGGACAGTCGGTGCTTGCTAACCCTTCTGACACTAAGTTTTCAAAATCCGGATTTCGGATACGGTTGTGGCCAAGCAAGGCCGCCAATTGTGGGAATCCGTTCCCACAAGATTCCGGAGTTTATCTAAAAATTCGGCAAAAGAAAAAAAAACTAGCACTAGAACAATTAGAAGTAGGAATAAAACGCAATGGAAAATAGAATTAGTAATTAAGAACCCTAGGTAACATTCAAACGTCTTAAAACCCCTAACAGAGTGCTAAACCAGAATTTGAATGGCCAAATTCGGTCAATCACATCCGGAATTCTTCGGATGGGTCCGGAGTCCGGAAACGCCATCATGACTGAGACGTCATCCGGCTGTCATCCGTACTTTGTGAGAGGTATAAGAGGGGTCCACACATTTTATTGTCATATTCTACTTCTTCACACACACTCTCTCTTTTTTTTCTTTTTTTTTCTGCCTTCCATCTTCCTGCTGTGTTAGTCCAGAATTGTTCCGGATAGTTGAGCTTGTAAGGTTAATGCGTGTAAGTGTGACTAGAGAGATTGTGAGGTGTTGAAGACTTTGGTTTAAGCCATGGCTGAAGGAGGGCCTGCTCGGACAAACAAGAGCCAAACGAAAATCCAGGGCACCTCTGTGGCTCCAGCCATCTAGAGGATTTTGCCAGTCATACCGAAGGATCCGGAGGAGCCCATAGTCCTTGAGCACTTTCTTGAGATGATAGGATGTCGAGGACTACTGGATGTTGTTTGGGGCGTGAGGGACAAACAATTGGTGACATAGCTGATAGGAGCTCCGAACAACAAGTACGATGGGACAATCCGGGCCCATCTGAAAACCTGGGGAGCGCTAGAGTGGCAAAGCACCTACGGATTTACAACCGGAGTGATGAAGGTGGCCGAGCAAAACGACGAATATCTCCAACAAGAGTTCACAAGGGACGCAGACCCCAAGGACAACTTCAGTGCAGAAGATTTGGGCCACAAGGACGCACAGATCGTGGTCCGGTTCGTCAACCCGATCTTCTACCCGGAAAAATCGAAGAGTGGGTGGCGACGTTCCCGAGATCCATCGGGGGGAAGATCTCGGTGGACTCGGCCTCGCTCATGAGCGACATGGTCGACCGCGTGGTAAAAGGTCTTCAAAAGGTGAAGAAATCCGGAACTCCCTTGCCCTCCTACATTGTCCACCTCTATGCTCATCACGAGGTGTTGACACGAGATGAACAAGATGCATATGAGGAGCTCCTCAGCATTCAAAACTATGGAGGGCTGGAGACAGAGTCTGAGGAGGAAGAAACGGAGGCGGCGGACCTCCCAACCCCACCTTCGGTCGTCGACACCTTGAAGAGGAGCAGGTCGGTACAGAGGGAACCAAAGCCAGCCGGTCCAAGCTAGCAGGAGGAGCGGGAACCAACCGGATCACCACCAAGAGCAGGTCAAGTGCTGCAGGCGAAGCCTCCAAAGCTCACATGTCCATCAAGGGAAGACATCATGGAGCTCATCACCCATGTGGCGTCGGGGGATGCCCTCAATTCTTTTTAAACTACAAGATGATGCTCAGAGAGGGCTGCTGTGAATGGAATGTAAGAGATGTAGTAGCGTTGTGAATGGACTGTAGGCGATGAAGTAGGCGATGTTCAGTGGTGAGTGATGTGATGGATGGTAAAGAATGGAGTTGAATATAGATGTGAGGGCAGTGGTGTGAACCTACGAAATCACACTGTGGGCCAGTGTGGGCTAGTGTGGATTGGACTTTACCATATTACTGTTCATCAGCTTTGGTATGCATGAAATTCTGTAGCCATCATTGTCTTTTTCCTTCCATTTAATTCCTTCTTTTCTTTCCCTCTCTTTCCTAACAAGGATGATACTTTAAGTCCTTTAGAGGAATCTCTACTCTATTGATCAAGAACTACAAAGATAAACTTTTTGAGAATGTAACAAGCGGATCCTCTTCTAAACGTATATGAGATGTTGTGGTTCAAATTTTGTGAGTTTTGTGAATATAAATTGTCTCGCAAGTCGTCCGGTCAGTATTCCTTTGGAATGCACTCATTCGTCACTATATGCTTCCAAAGTAAACCGCTCCGTTTTCATTCCCACAAAGACCTATTGTTCTTCCTAGAATATCCAATTAAAAACTAAACTACCAATCACTATTCCACGAGTAAATGTTCTATTCATTCTTTTGCTATAGATCCGGATCCTTCCGGATTTTGGACTTCATACAATGGCTTCCGCAACTACTTTCCGAACAACCGGAAGGAGATTTTGTTTTATCTCTGTTCCTCCTCAGAGAATCTTTCGGAAGGTTTAAACAAGTGACCGGGAGGCCACTGATCTTGTTTTGTGTAAGTGGCCGGATTCCCCACTGTCTCGTGACTTAAAGTGGCTAGACACCCACTGCCCCGAAACTTACAGTGGCTAGACACCCACTCTCCCTACTCTGCTAACCGGTGGTTGATTGCTGCTGCTAGACCCACGCTCTCACAACATCCGGATGGCCATCCGGACGCGGTCACGCAAAGGTAAGTCCAGACTACAACGACAATCCGGCAAGTATTGTTGTGATTCTTCTGAGCAAGTTTTATAGTTTACAAAGAGGACTTCTTCTAGACATATACATTAGGCTTTTTCCCTACTGTGGAGGTAAACTCCGGCCTCAACCGGAATCCGGGTTCACATGGATCTTCCGTGTCCTAGAGACTACCAGGAACACCTCTACAATACATCTCTTCCCCTCCTGGCTTCTTCCGGACCCTAGAGACTACCAGACACACCTCTGCAATACGTCTCCAGCTCTCCCAGCGCTCTCCTAATGCAAGCCCCAACCGGTTTCCTCAAGTGCAAAACAAAATAATACTCACTACGAAAGAACTCTCTACAATAACACAAACCACAATGGATCTGTTCCTCACAAGAAAACACTCAACACCACAATGTCTAGGAAACAAATCTAGGGAGAGGTTGAAATGCTTTCAGCGAGAGAAAAACAAGATGATAAGTTTCCTAAAACTCATCTACTAAGTACTAACTAAGTTCCCTAATCTTAGATCTACCCTACACGCGAGAAATCCGGAAAATCTTATCCTAACAGTGAAAAGGCCTTATCCCCAAAAATCCAGAAATCTAGTCTTCGATCCGAAATTCTCAGGTTCGGAATCCGGAACTTTCTGAAATCCGGACATACCGCCTCTAATTCTAAGTCATTTACAAAATTCCTTAGTCTCTTGGTTTAGTAGCCGGGTGCAATTCTGAGCCCCATCGTTAATCGCTACCGGACATAGGTAACTAAGATTTTCCTAACTCTAATCCTAGATCTAACTAGGGAGATCCAACATTCTTGAATCTTGGGCTCGTACGCCTAATAGATCCATCCGCTTCGGCTTTGCCGGTCTTAGAGTTCTTCTGGAGTGTCGTGGCTACCGGTTGACTCGGGGGTCTAGGTCCGAAAGGTGGTGCCGGTGTTTCCGCTGGTGGGATTGTTTCGGTGGCGGAGTCCACCGTAGCAGCTTCTGGTCCTCCAACAAAGCCCTAGAAGCTCATGCTTAGACTCGGAGGGTCTGTCACTAAACGCCGAGCTAGCAGAGGAGCCGACTTCCGGTGTCCCGATGAGGAAGGAGTAGGTGCTGGCTGGATGGGAGAAGGCATTTCTTCATGACTCAGCTCCGGCGATAGCTCCGTCCAATGCTTGATCGTACCCGTGCTAAGGTGGCTAAGGGACTCTAGTTCATAGAGGTGGTGGAATCTAGAGTCGTCAGGACCGCCTTCTCCTTTCCGGAGCGCTCCGGATGCACCTCTGAGGGCCCTACTTCATCCGTAGTGGTCGTGACTCGTACCGGAAAGGACCGGTCTTCAGGTGCTTGGGTACTCCGAGTCTCTGGTCCTTTCGAAGACATGTTCCCCACCAACTCCTACATCCGGCTCTAGGTCTTCTCCATCTTCCTGTAGTGATCGTGGAAGAACTTGATGATTTGTACCCAGTTCAGCTTGTCCTCCCTCTCCAGCCGCTTAGTGAAGAGAAGGCTCCAGTTGACAATGTGAACCAGAAAGTCCAGAGCTGCCCGGACCTCTGCCAAAGCACGAGCCAAGGCATTTGCCCGATCTTTGGCTTCCTTCCGCATAGCCTTGGCTTCCGCCATAGCCGTCTCCATCTTGTCCAGCTACTGCACGAACTTATCGTGACTATGGAGGATGGCAGCTTGCTGATCTTCCATTGCCCGGAGTCGGAGGGTATTCATCTTGAGCATCTTGATCCGAGTGGGTATGTCGGTCAGTCTGCCAAGTTCCAACTCTTGCCGGATTCCGTTGATGATGCTCATGTGATCTACGTTCGACTAGCAGATGAGGGTAGCCCGCCACGTCACGTGCCGGATGAGCTCCAGAAGATCCGCTTCTGTGTGCCCTGAGAGTGTTGGAGGTTCCGCGGCTGGCACACGATCTTCTCTAAGAGGTAGCCTGGTAGTTTCTTGTGCTTCTTGCATCCCTACTTGCTGGCTCAATGCAGCTGGTTCTGGTGCGGACTCCCTCTGCGCCGACCGACTCCTCTTTCGGGGATGGGGGACTAGTTGTGGCGTTGAAACTTCTATCACCTCCGTGCCTTCTTCGTCGAACGCTGGCTCCGGTCCGCCGTAGGTTTGGATGCTGAGGAGTCCCTCATATGCATCTTGCTCCTCCGGCGTAAGTACATCATGACGCGCATAGAGGTGAGTGAGGTAGGAGGGTAGGGGAGTCCCAGATTTTTTTACCTTCCGGAGGCCTTTCACTATCCGGTTGACCATGTCGCTCATGAGCGACGCCCAATCCACCGAAATCTTCCCTCTCATCGACCCCAGGATCATTGCTGCCCATTTAGAAACCACCCTCTTCGGCTTTTCTGGATGGAAGATGGGATTAAGGAATCTTACCACGATCTGGGCATCTTGGTGTCGTAAGTCGTCGGTGCTGAATCCTTCCTTCAGATTTGCTGCCTTTGTGAACTCGTTCTCCAGGAACTCATCCTTCTACTCAGCCGTCTTCACAGCCTGCTTGCAAATGCGTTGGTGCGTCGCCATTCCGGTACACCCTAAGTTTCTGGGTGGGCCCAGATCGTGCCATCGTACCGGTTGTCCGAAGTTCCGAGGAGCTCCACCACCAGTTGTCTGTCCTTCACACCCCATGCGACATCCAGTAGTTCGTGGCATCCCATGACGTCTAGGAAGTGTTCAAGAACTCCGAGCTCCTCCGGATCCGTGGGCATAGCTGGTGAAACCCTCTGAACTGTTGGAAGCGTCGTGGTACCCCTTGTCAACCGGGAAGGTTCCTCATCCGCCATGCCTTAAGAAAGATGAACTCCTAACCCTCACAACCTGTCCGGTCACACCTGCATGCACTGACCTCACCAAAACACTCTCTACCGGAAAACACTTCCGGACTATCATAGTAGAAAGACGGAAGGCAGGAAGGAGAAGGAGAGAGAGAGAGAGAGAGAGAGAGAGAGAGAGAGAGAGAGAGAGAGAGAGAGAGAGAGAGAGAGAGAGAGAGAGAGAGAGAGAGAGAGAGAGAGAGAGAGAGAGAGAGAGAGAGAGAGAGAGAGAGAGAGAGAGAGAGAGAGAGAGAGCAAAGAAGTGGAAGACGACAAAAATGGATGCCCATTCTTATACTTCTAACGGCATACAGATGGCAGTTGGGTGTCATCACAATCATGATGGCGTTTCTGAATTCCGTATTGCTCCACGTTCTGGATTCTTCCGGAGAGTTTCGGTCGTGATGGACTTACTGAATCCGGTTGTATTCGAACATCCAGTTTTAGCACTCTCTTAGGGCTTTTAAGGAACTTGTTGACTGCCCCCTACATGTCTTATTTACCGATTCTATTTTCAACTGCTTTATTCCTCCTTCCTAACATTCTAGTGCTAATTTTTTTTTGTTTTTGCCGGAATTTTAGGCTAACTCCCGGAACCTTGTGGGAACGGATTCCCACAAATTGTTTGCCAAATGGACACTTGGTCCTAGGGTTTTTTTTTGGCACCATCTACTTGGAACTTTGCGCCAGTCATACTTACACCCTCCACGTCTAAACCACTGGTCCTTGTTCCCTCCATAATTTTGAAGCAAAAAAAAAAGACAAATGGTTGGTCATGTACGAGTCAACCCTTTGGCTCCCAGTTCGTTGTTTGGAAGAACACGTCATTTAAGTGGTTTCTTAACAGACTAGATATAAAATCCGATTTTTTCAAAAAAATTGGTAATCTAACCATACAATATCGAAAATGACACATATCTACACTTGATTGAGAAAGTTGGTGAAGATCCAACAATCAGTATTAGAGATTATAACTTGTATTTGGATAGTATAATCTTGAGAAAACTTGTGATTGCAATGGATGCTAAACTTAAAGTTAAATTTGCATCAACATTTTATTTTTTCCATTTTATTTTTTGTTCAACTCTAGGTGCATTCTAAGTCTAATTATTGGAATGATCGATATTGTTATATGATTTTCTTATAATTTACAATGAATTGTTTAAGAGGAAATGTGCACCTTTCAACAATTTTGTGGACTTTTTCTATGTCATCAGAAAATGGCATGTGTGTTTTCAAAATGAGAATCATGAACAAGAGAGTGACACGTGTGACACGTGTGTTTACACTCGCATTTTGTATTTATACATGCTATGTACAACTAATTGTGATTCACCTCCACCAATTGCTACACTTGTCTGATTTATATAATCTTTTGTGCATGTGATGCATCCCTTCAAAGCAATGATCCATACTTCAAGATTATATCAATGAAGTCACACAAATCCAACCCCCTTTTGTGAAAAATTCCCGAAGGGACCCATTTTGAGCTTCCTGGGCACCAAAGGATTAAACCCTTTTTGCACATACTATACAAATGTATTTTAAGAGTCACATGAGCTGAAAAGGCCTTTTCTAGTCTCTTTTATTTAAATGACTGAAAAAATGGGTATGCTACAAAATAGAAAAATTCAAGGTGATAGCACATCTCCATTTTTATAAGAAATAGTCTAATTCAACTTTCGCTGCAAAATCTAGACCAAATGTGATTGGTAGAAAAAATAGACATGATTAGTTAACCCTGTAGTGCCCACGAGGCCCAAAATAAGACTATCGAGGTGTTTCAACTCAAAATTTTATGAAATCTATAAAGAATTAGGTTGTGAAATGTGAAGTTTATATATGCACACAAAATACACATTGATCACTATGCACAAATCATACCATGATATTGGATTATAGAACTCATGGAAAAACTGGAAATACATCATCATTAAATACACTAAAATACAAGGAATACCATGCCGCATAGTACTATGTCGTATTACATACACATGCAAAATGATTTTGGTTTATGATTTTGAATATAATTTGTCTTTAATCCCTAAAGGAGAAAAGTTTCCTCAAGGGACATTTTGATTTTCCATTTGATCCCACACTATGACATTTAGACATGAGTTCCTGAGATTTTCTATTGGGTTGACAACTTTTTAATAGCTCTTTGAGAACATAATTTTTGTAGAAATCCAACTTACGAGTCAAAAGTTCCAAAGAAATTTCAGTTTCATATACAAATTTCAATGCAACGGTTTAGTAAAACTTTAATCATATCTAAATACAATGGAAACTCGACTGTTTGTCCGTCTTGGAAAAAATAAATAAAATTCTCTTTGGAAAGAAAATGAAAATCTTTGCATCTACTATATAGAATTTTGAATTGTAAAATATGAAAAGGATATGCAAAACTAAGATATGCAGAACTTGTTTGTGTATTGAATAGTTGCATTGGAGGATTTTTAAAAACATCCTTCTACATCTAAAATTTGGTGCAAATGTGCCTAATATGATTCTTCGATAGTTAAAATTAGAAAACCATGGCATGTAGATGCAGATTTTGTTATAGCAAGTGGTCACTCCTTGTTGAAGGTGTTTAGTATGACCTCACTTGAAAGGCTATTACCTTTCAATCCGTATAGTCAAATTGAACAAAATGTTTATCTCACACACTTCTACAAATCTTAGACAAGATCTTACGATTAGATATGTACAAAATATGTTTATTTGCATTACGTGTTGAATGCATAGAAACAGGACCATAGATTTCAATAAGTTTGGGTGCTAAAATGTTATAGTCCTTTGGAAGTTAAAAGGTTCTTCAAGGTTTTGTGATTAATGATCTCTCTTAACGCATACAAAGATTTAATTTTGATTTGTAAAAGTTCAAAACATTTTTCTATTATTACAACTGACTAGACAAAAGTAGAAAGATCATCAAGAAACATGTATAAACATATGCATATGTCAATGCAAAGGTATCAACCTGGTGCACTTGTAAATCTCTTTAACCCCTAAAGGGCTAAACGTCCCCCCTGGGTCATTTTGGATTTTGGGCATGTACCTACAATTCGAAAAAAAATCCTTTTTAGTTGATTTTTTTTTCAAGATAGGATCTGATAAGAGCTTCATGGAGATATTTTTTTATTTTTTTTTGGATTTGTGGTTTGAAAGTTAGTACCACTTAAAGCCAAAAGTGGGACTTCGGGCACCTCCAAAAATTTTGACAAAAGTTTCTTTTGACATTGAGATTTTTCACACATATAAAGAATATTTCCTTTTTTGGAATTTTTCAAAAAAAATTCTTGTCTTTAGTGTAAAAAGGCATTTTATTCCAAGTCAAACATTTTCACACAATGTCGGGCAATGGGGGAAAAAAACTTCATCTTTTCTACATAAAACCTAGAGATCTTCATATTTTTCACTTTTTATTTTTTCAACAACAATATGTGGCAAAAACCTTCTTATTGACCGTTTGGATTATAATTTGAATACATACGTAGTTCACAAAAAAATAAAACGTGAAATGGCAATTTTTGAACCTCCACTCCTTGCACACTTGTTTTGAATATGCTACACCCCTTTTTTACCTCTAAAAATTGGTGTAATGGGAAATAACATCATGCTTAAGACAATGGTAAAATATTTAGACCTTGTACAATGCAAAAATTTGATACAAAGTGAAGTCAAAGTCTGCTGATCTACTTAACGCAGGGATGAAAATGAACCATTCTTTTGACTTTAAACACTAAAATCTATCAATCCGTGCGGTGGATTGCAACCAAAATTTGATGGCATGTTTATATGGAAGTCTTTTTTAAGATCTTACGGTTGAAAACCTGAAATTCGCTTTAAAATGTGATTTTCATGTCTCTTTTTGGCAGTGGCAGTTTTGGACTGGTTTTAGAGCGAATTAGGTCGTCGTCCTTTAGGGGTTAATTCAAAGTACAAAAATTCTTGCAAGAATATATTGATGGATAAAGTAGAATACCCTCCAAAGTCCACAATTTTCGAGATCGATACACGGTAACCTTAAACACTATAATCTAAGCCATCAACTGTTGGATGCTGTGCAATATTTTCCCAAACTTTTGTTCATATTTTGAGTTCAATTTTGTCGGGTTTCATAGGCACTCTATTCCTAGCAAAGTTGGTCCAAAGACAAAAGTCAGCACATATCTTTGAATTTGAAGAAACCAGACTTGGGTGCTACACTAAATCTCACTTTTAGTGTAGTATACACTAATAGATATATAATTGCTATAAGTTTTTACGCTTGAGGAATACTTTTACCAAATGTGTCTACAAAGATCTGCCTCCTTGAGTACAGTAGTGTAGATGATTGTGCTCTCAGTAGAAAAATTCATCAAAAATAACAACTACAGCAGTTCAAAATCATACAGTGTGGATACACTAAAAGTGATATTTAGAGTAGAGGGTTGACACGTACTCCAGCGGTTTCCGGGACGGAAGCAGCGTCATCAGAAGTCAACGGACGACAGGACAATGCAACAAAGCTCTCCACCAGCACTTCCCCGCATCGCCGAACTCGCTCTGCAATCCCTTCGCTGTCATGGTCGGTGTCTGCACTGCCATGGAGTTGGAACTTGGCAGCGTCCGGCAACTCTCAACGACGCGCTTGTTCCATCGTGGCTTTGGGTGTCGGTGGTCGCTTGCATCTCTTCCACCCCGCCCGTCGCACTTGCACCGCACTGCTGGCTTGCGAGCTTCTGTGCGCTACGGCCTCGCTTTGAATCTCTTCTGGACTCCATTTCGCTTCTTCTGTATTTTGATTGCCTACTGTCAGGTCGTGCTGCGGCTTTCGTGTTTCCATGGCTCAACCATGTATCACGCCGACCGGAATAGGCTTGAATATCCTGCCCATGTGTAAAGGACGACCTAGCGTTGTGGTTGGCGTGCAGCGCGGGGAAGCATCCGGGATTCCGACACGAACCACACGACGGAGGAGAGATTGGGGCCAGGTATCGCCTGGTTCCCTACTCTTCACGGCCTTTCTTCCAGGTATGGTGCATCCCAAGAGTTGTATGCCGAAGAATTGTGGAGGTTGTGGGTGTCGTAGAGATGACCATCTATTGGAAGGTGTGAGATCGGAGAGTGGATCGACAGGAGACGGAAGCGACGTTGGGAACAGGTCAGTGATGGCTAGCTGCTCCGTTCGTGCGTAGAGACAGGGAGGACGTGCATTGCTGGTGCGGATGCTGTGAATTGGATGGGAAACCGTTCCTTGAACTGATTGTTTGGAGATGCAGCTCATGTCACACATCTTCGGTTACGAGCTCTCTGATGGCTCAATTGCAAACTCGGTGTCGATATATTCATTTCAGGAAATATTCTTACATGGTCGTTTTCGGGCATGATCTTACACCAGTGTGGCTTGTATCGTTATCAAGTAACATCTGACGTCAGAGAGGATTGTTAGAATATTTTTGCATGTGATTCGTGCTTTCTCTTTGATTTGCTTTCCTGTTCTTGAGCACATGTAGGGATGATGGTTTGGATCCCAAGCACAAGATTTTTCTCAGCTTCAGTGGAGCACAGAGGCACTTCGTGGAAGAACTGAAAGACAAGTTGGTGTCTGGCGACCGGTACCCGTTCTATGACCGACAGCGGAGCTGCTTACCCCTTGGAGAGAACGCTCCGAAGCTGATGTGGGAAGCCATCAAGCAATGTCGTGTTGGTGTGGTGATTCTCTCGGAGGAGTACTTCACAAGGACGAAATGGCCGATGTTGGAGTTGGTGCGCATGACGAGGGAATTGAAGAGGAAGGAAAATCCCATAAAAATCATTCCTGTGTTCTTGGGCATATCCCCTGATGATTGCCGGGATCGAACAAAGCATGAGCAGTGGTCAAAGATATGGGAGAAGTGGGCCAATATCGAAAGCAACCGCGTATACAATATTGATGTTGGTGAATGGGTTGAGTCGGTGCAAGAGTTCTTTGATCGACCTGTACAGCGTTTGGAGCTGAGGTCAGAAGGGCAGGAAGGCGCTCTTCGTGAAGAGATTGTGGATGCGATCCGCAAAGAGGTTCGTCCAGAGTTTGCATTCTCCTGTGGTGATGTACAAGGACGAGCGCGGTTGTATGAGGTGAGGAAATTTGCGGTGGGATATTATGTTCTTAATCAAGATGATATTCTTGGGAATCCGATCCGGGTGGGAGCATGGTTTGTTGTCATTTCAGAGCGTCCTATGAGTCGCCTGGGCCGTTGTTTTCAGCGTTTGGTTGAGGATTTTGGGACTATGCACAATGTGATTTTGTTAGTTCTAACCCTCTTTGGGTCTTGAATTGCAAGCTGTTGTGAAGCTGTCAGAACGCAGTGCTTTCTGATTTATGGGTCCTTTGCATGTGACTTGGATGGGAACTACAGGATTTCCGCAAGAAGATATTTCGAGAAGAAGAGGGAGAGAACGCAAAATCCAAAGTGCGTGTGGTGGGGTTGTACGGAGTGGGTGGTGGTGGAAAAACGACTCTGTGCAAGGTTCTCCACTATGAACTTTCACCAGAGTTTCGTGACAAAGTGTGTTATGTTGATTTGAGAAATATGAGCAGAGAGGAGGTGTATAGAAAAGTGACACGCGAGTTAGTAGAACTGGAGCGTGAAGGGTTGGACAAGCTCATAAATCTGGGGGACTCTGGCCAGGTACGTTCTGAACTTCAATGGGAGGGAGATCTAATAACCTGGGAATGATTTTAGTACTGAAGCTGTTTTAGGAGCTTATGTTTGCGATGGTCGCTTTTCCTGAATGATGATGTAGTGAGGAAGGTGCCAGAATTCTGCATGATTCATCAAAGTGCAGTCACAGGGAGAGGGGGTGGTCTAATCCGTGCGTAAAATTTTGAGCGAGTATGAACAACCCCTAAGCTTTCTTGACAAGCAGTTGAGGACGGGATTTTTCATACATCCTTGAAATCTCACTGGGTATGAAAATGCAATGTCAATTTTTGTAATGTTATCACGTCCTTATCCTATCGTGTGCAAAGATGCAACTACTAGTGGTGCCGAGAGTAGCTAGCGGAATTGGGATAAAGTAGTGTGATATAGGCCTTGGAATGATATTCTGTTGTCATTGGACATTTATGGCCCGTTTTGGAGACTGCAATGCTTATGCATTTTGTAGACAAATGAGGTGTTATTGGTGACGTTGTGCCCTCCATGTCATCTGATGCAGTTTATTTTGAATGCAGTTTGTACGGCTCTTGAACAGTGAAAAGCTGGGGAAGAGAGTCTTTTTGGCTATTGACGGCGTGACTGATGAGCCGGAGAAGGTCGATCTTGTTCAACAGCTCATGAATGTGAAATGGCGTGATGGAAGTGTGGTGTTGGTCACATCAGGGTCTGAGAATCTATTGAATCGTATTGGGATTGACCGGAGCCAGTGCTTCAGAATGCTTGACCTGGAGGAAGGGGAAGCTAGGGCTGTGTTCCTGAAAAGTGTGAATCGAGTCTTCAACTCAAATGTCAAGGTCGACGAGGTACTTCTTGAGCAGTGCTTACACAGGTGTTACTTCTCTAAAGGTGATGGCACGACTGACCGGCATTGGCACCCATATGCATTAGAAGTGCTTGGCAAGCAGTTGATGCTTGCTTGTGGTTACGATCCTGATTGTTGGAAGCGGAAGTTGGATAAGATCGACACTTTCAATGCAACAGACAGGAGAAGTGACGAGCATCCAATCTTTTCTATCTTCCGATTCAGTTTCGACGCATTGAAGGACGATGCGAAGCTGTTGTTCATGGATGTTGCTCTTTTCAAGCTTCGGCCGAAAAGCAGCATAGTGGCTTCTTCAATGAGAAAGGTTTTGTTGGAGGCCTTCTCTGGTTTGTCGCTGGCCGATTTTAATCATCCAGTGGCATTTACATTTGTGGGTATGATGAAAGTTATTGAATGGGAAACATGGTTTGAGATGGGTGTTTCGGTGTTTGAATGGCTTTGCATGGTGCACGACAAAGAAGGCGACGAACTGAAGGACATGGTACAGCTCACTTTGCCACTATATCGTTGTTGTGTTAGAGTTATTTGTTCTTCTTGTGAGGAAATTTTCTGGACTGTAATAAACGTGTGTTTTGAGTGTATTATTTTGAGTTTTATGCGTTGTAGATGTGAACAGGAATAATACGTGGACTTGGCAATCTGATGTTAGAGTCCGTGTCTGATTTCTGTATTCCATTGCAGTTGGATAGTCTAAAGAGGAAATCGGTTCTGGAGTTCGTCGATGATGAATATGGAGGACAAGCACATGATCTGTGGGTCGAGTTTGCTCGCGAGGAAACCAGAGAAGGGAGTATCGCAAGGATGTATGAGACGCCCTTAAAACCGTCAATGAAAGGGGACAATGTTCGGAGCATGCGTTTGGAGGTTCAAGAAGCGGAGCCTCCGAAGAGCGTGGATTTAAATGGCTTTCCAATGCTTTCAGTGTTGAGTGTCTTTGGCCTTAGGTCGGACATAAAGTTGAATGTATCTAAGCTCAGCCTGCTGAAGAGTTTGGAAGTTACTTCTAAAATCCGCGGGGTCGACGTCAAGGGACTTGGTGTTCTTGGCCTACAGAAGTGGTTGGATGTTCGTGCTATAAGAACGGAGGGGGTCGACATCGAGGGACTTGGTGCTCTCCAGAGCCTTGCTTTTCTGAAAATCTGGGGTATCGGCAACTCTGCATGCCTTAAGGAGATAAAAAATTTGACAAATCTTGAGATTCTGGACTTGGATTCCTTCCAGGGTGACGTATTGCCAGATTTGAGAAAGTTGACGAAGCTACGGGTTCTGAAATTACGAGGGTCAGAGAACTTGAAAATTGTCGAGTTGAGAAACCTTCCAAATTTGATGGTCTTGGACGTGGGTTTTGGAGAGCAGCTTCGGAGATTGGATCTCTTTGAGTGCACGTCGCTGAAAGTATTGGGTCTAGAAAACAACAAAGTCTTACAGGAACTCCGTGTATCGTCCTGTCCGAAGCTTGATGTGTTGCCTGGGCTTGATGAGTTGAACGAGTTGACGGTGTTGCACATTTCTGGTTGCCCCATTACTGAACACTTGCCAAATATCAAGGAACTCGAAAAACTGGAGGATTTGGACATCGATGGATGCAAGTCGATGGAGGATTTGCTCAAGAAGACTTTGTAGAGGAAGTGGCATTTTTATACTTGAGATCTCTTACGGTGGGAAAGGAGTGGAGTGGGAAACGGGTTATAGATTGCATGATACTACTAGTGTACTGGGCAGTTGTCCCCAACGGGGCAAGGGCAATCCCAAGGTAGGTAAACATTTGTAAATGGTTACCTGTTTTATATTCATCATTTACTTAAGATACTCATTATAAAATTTTCCATGGGATATTTAATATCATTTGCAGGCACCCTCGTACAAGTTAAACTCTCAGTGCTATCCGGATATGAGTCGTGCCTTTGATCCGAGGCACAAATGAGTTACTGGTTTGAACTTTGGACCTGCTCTAGTGGGATCCATCATCTTCTTCCCGACCAATAATATATATGGCATGGTACTAAGGAAGATATCTTACGACTTCCCTACTTGTGCAGCTGTCGATCATTATATGCAGATTCTCATCGCAATCGTGCTTACTGTATTTTCCTATACCCAAAGCATGCTTGACTTCACATATCAGTGGCGTTAAGAGTTGTACTTAATTTGCTTATTGCATAGAGCAGGCACAGGAAACTTGTCTAGAGTGGATCAGCAGAGGACTCCAAAGCAGCCTTAAATGAAGTCTTTTATTTCCAGGAGCCGAAGTCCTAATCTCAAAAAATTGTCGACGAAGTACTGGAGAATAATCGAAGTCAAAGTAGACAGTGCAACTAGGTTGAAGAATGAGTCAACGTAGTAACTTCAAGAAGATTAGAAACTCATTGTTCCAATTTTGAACCTTGGAATTATCCGTGCTCTTTTAGAAATCCGAGACGATCACACGTGACACAATGTGATGGTAGGTTTCAGAAATTCTACCACACATATATTGCAGCGGAGTTGTTGACCAGCATTGACGTCGTGCAAGGAAATATTGAGAGAGTTCACGGATCGTGGCAGAGACTGGTTCACAGCTGCGAATTGAACTTCAACATATACATGACATGAGTTCCCGTACAGAGAGATCACTAACTGACAGAATGGCTCAAAGGAACAGATATCTGATATCTAAGAACAACATATTGGTTATACTATTCACTCTGTCGTGTTATTTTGGGTGTAATTTGAAATTGTCCGACTTATATGCACTCATCAAGGCTTCTAACGTGGCCATAATAATCGATATGCCTACTGAGCCTGATTTCTCAGATATATTGTTGACGGAAAGAACAAATAATCCTACAGATGCTATTTCGCTGGAACAAAACCAAAATTTGGTGATTCCAAGACTATCACCTCTAGTCAGTATGCAGGTCATTTATCGCCAAAAAGGAATCTACTACCAGAAGCTTCAGAAGTTGCAGCGGAGTGGCACAAGTTCTCACCTTGACAGGAGCCGGCTTTCTTATGCACATGTCAGTAAAACAAAAGGAAAAAACATATCAGTAGAACAAAAGGAAGAAACGGTACTCACCTGCGACATAGTATACAGTGTACACCCACTTGTGAAGCGTAGAAGATGACTTCGACGAAATATCAACGCAACATCAGTACACCAAATGAGTTAGCAAAGTGATTGAAGCGAGTAGTGGCCGTGAAGTCAAGGCGAGCTGTGAAGATGAAGTTAACCTCTAAAGAACCAAAGTGTCCTTGCGTGACTTTTGATTGAGTCCCATAATCTCAATTTAGGCATGGATTTATGAGATTTTTTATTGGAAAGGCGGCTCTTGAATAGCTAAGTTTCTGTTGACATTATTTGTGTAGGAATCTCACTTACGGTACAAAAGTTACAAACTATTATCAGTAACATATATAAATAGTGCAGCAGCTTAGTATACCAAATAGCGTGACGAAACTCTATTTTCTTTTAAATTCAATAGAAATTCAAGTTTTGGTCCTTTTAGAGAAAATAAAAATTCCTCTTGGAAAGGGAATTGAAATCTTTGCATCTAGTACTGTGAGGATTTTTGAATTTCAAAAATATAAGAAGGATATGAAACTTGTTACACTAAAAGTTTCATTTAGTGTAATGGCACGAATAGTGTACTTACCTTAGTACACTAATTGCGAACAAGTTGACAAATAGTGTACTAATTGCAAACAAGTGTACTTTCCCAAAAGATTATTCGATCAAAATTTTCTTTATCAAAGATTACTTTATCGGAGTACACTTTATGGAAATTTAATTTTTTAAAAGCTTACTTTTTCAAGAGATTACTTTTTCAAGTTTTACTTCTTAAAAAGTTTACTTTTTCAAAATTAACTTTTCCAAACATTTACTTTTTCAAAACTTTACTTTTTCAAAACTTTACTTTTTCAAAACCTTACTTTTTCAAAACTTTACTTTTTCAAAACTTTACTTTTTCAAAATTCTACTTTTTTCCAAGTTTACTTTTCAAAATTCTACTTTTTTCCAAGTTTACTTTTCAAACGTTTACTTTTTCAAATGTTTACATTTGGAAAAGCTTATTTTTACAAAAGTTTACCTTTTCAAAAGGTAAGTTGTCTTTTTCCCCCGAATTGATGTTTTTCCCTAGTTCTTGTTTTTTTCAAAAATGTTGTTTTTTCCTAATTGTTTTTTCCTAATTGTTGTTTTTGCAAAAATGTTGTTTTTTCCTATTTGTTGTTTTCCCAAATTGTTGTTTTTTCCTAATTGTTGTTTTTTCTCAATTGTTGTTTATTCCAATTTTTTCTTTGTGAGCTTTATTTTTTCTCTTCTTCACCTTTTTGTACACATAATTCTCTTCTACTTTCAATACACTAAACGTGCACGAGTAAAAAAGTTTATATTCCAATCTTTACAAAAGTTCACAAATAGTGTAGTAGTTCACATTTAGTGTACTATTTTGTCACTACACTAATTGCGTAGTTGACAATTAGTGTATGGGTTCGTATTTAGTGTCCACTACACTAAATGAAACTTTTAGTGTAGTGTATTGTTATATCTCAATATATGGTTGCATTGTGGGATTTTTAAGGACACGTGCTATCCTTCTTCTACTTTCAAAATTTGGTGCACATGTGCCTAACATGATCGTTTTTCAATTAAAACTAGAAAATTATGGCTTGTAGTGCAAACATTTGCCATAGTAGGTGGTCAAGATTTGGTGAAGGTGTTTAATAATAATGACTTCAAGAAGAGTTTATGTCTCACTTCAAACTTGGCTAATATTGTCTTCCAATCCCTATTGTCAAACTAAAAAAACATTTACCACACACACTTGTACAATCCTTACACCAGATCGTATTGTTAGATAAGTAAAAATGGGTTTATTTGCATTTTGTATTTACTGCATTGAAACGACAATTTTTAGTGAGTTTGGGTGCCTTCGCAAGTTAATTGAAGTGAATTGTTGTTAATAGAGGCTCAAACAACCCCAGCCACTCTTGTGCGGCCACATTTTTGCCGGGATAGCGAGCCCAGGTGGAGATGCTTTGTATTCTTTTTCAAAAGGTTTGAGTCCAGAATCAATTCCAAATACTTTCGTAACCATCAATAATGTAATTGTGTTATGACGAAATCAATTGAATTGAAGAATATGAATAGACAAATTCAATCGATCATACTTTGGTTTTATTCTTCCTATTGCTAAGGTTTTAGGACCTACGATAATTTGTAAGAAATTTTCCAGTTTTTATATTTTTCATATTCTTAATCCTTCAGTACAAGAATACTTTGGGCGGACATTGGATCATTTACAGTAATCGAATTGTCTGTTGACACTAATTTTTTTGGTTTAATGTAGAAATGTGCTTCTCTGAAGATACATATGAGCAATCAAGCGCTTGAGTACCTAGATCTTGCTGGTTTTTTGAATGGGTTTCCAATGCTTTCAGTCTTGCGTGTGTCTGGTTTTCGGGCGAACATGAAGTTGAATGTGTCTAAGCTCAGCCTGCTGAAGTGTTTGGATGTTAGACCCTGTCCGGAGCTTGATCGGTTGCCTGGGCTTGATCAGCTGAAGGAGTTGACTGTGTTGCACATTTCTGCGTGCCCCTTTACTAAACGCCTGCCAAGTCTCGAGAAACTCAAGAAACTGGAGGATTTGGACATTGATGGATGCAACTCGATGGAGCACTTGTTCGAGAATTTGCCGAGGGAGGAATTGTTCAAGAATTTGTGGATCGAGGATATGTTCGAGGATAGAGGATTTGTAGTACCTCGTTAGTACTGCAGAGGTACATTACCTTTCAAACCCTTCCACGTGTACCTCTTCAGTACTGCAGCAGTACCGAAAATACGGCGAAACATCATCTTTAGTGTAGTACTGTATCTTTGACTCCAGCCTGCAGTGGGAAGGAAGCAGCCTCCGAAGAAGTCAATGGAGGGCTTGAGAACGCGCTTCCGTGGGATGCCGGCCAACGAACTTCGGGGTCTTTCCCGCATCGCCAAACTTACTCCGCAATCCCTTCGCTTGTGTCTGTGTCTGCACTGTCACGGAGATGGAAGCGTCCTGCAACCCTCGACGACGCGCTTGTCCCGTCGCGGCAAGAGGGTTGCAGACGAGGGTTGCAGACGAGGGATGCAGACGAGGGTTGCAGGACGAGGGTTACAACACTGGGTGTCGGAGGTCGCTTGCTTATCTTCCACCCGCCCGTCGCGTGCTAGCTCACTTGCAGCGCGCTGCTGGCTTGCGAGCTTCTGCGTGGTAAGGCCTCGCTTTGAATCTCTTCTGGACCTCATTTCGTTTCTTCTGTATTTTGATTGCTCAGTGTCAGGTCGTGTTTCTATGGCCCAACTATGTATCACGCCGACCGGGATTGATTGGCTTGAATATCCTGCCCATATCGAGACGAGGACCTAACGTTGCGGTTGGCGTGCAGCGCAGGAAAGCATCCAGGACTCCGACACTAATCACACGACGGAGGAGAGGTTGGGGCCAGCTATCGCCTGGTTCTCTACCATTTCGGGCGTGGTACATCCCAAGAGTTTTATGTAGATTTAGTGTGATCTGATACTCTCGTCACTCTCCGTTTCGCCTGTGATCTAAGGTTTTGAAGTGAGCTGAATTTTCCTATATCGAGCTTACTCACCTGCTTGTGATAGGAAAGTTCCAGAAATCGTCATGTCCAGTTCTGAGGGTCGGTGGGAGAAGTGCGACTTTCGGGGAATCAGCACAGGGAAACCTTACGAAACTCCTGTTCATTCTACAGTGATGGAACCCTCCTTTGACTTGTTACAGCCACGTAGAACGTTTCTAGGTGCACGTGTGTACGAGAAGGCGCTTGCCGCACAGGCGTTGCTTGCACTTGGTTTTCTAGCACTAGCCACCACAGGTGTTGAAGGTGCAGATGCGGCGTCGAATGCATGCGAATGCAGTTCTGGCTTGAATGTTCCTTCAATTGTTGACGGTGTCCTAGCTCTGGTCCTTGCTTTCATTTGGGGCTTGAGGACGTACATTTTGAGTCAATCATACGATTACAATCGGGCTCCGTACTGGGCTAGGCTGCGGAATAGAGCCTTCTGGATGTCAGTACTATTCATGGTTGTGGCCACCATTGCAATCGTGTTGGGTTGGTGCATTCCAAAGTGGCGTGCAACAATGCAGAACGTTGTGGCTGTGGTTGTCGGCGCTCTGGCTGTGGCCACAGCTGAGCGTCGCAACCAAGGACCAGCATCAGCAAGATTGAAAGCCCTTGAACACATGTTACGAAGACCATATTACAGGGATGGTAGAACAGGAGATAATGGCTACTCTAACGATCTCGGCCGAAGACTCTTCCAAGAGCGAGACGAATTGCCTGGAAAACTCGTCAAGATAGGCGGCTGGGATTGCCAAGCTAATGAAACAGGTGTACAACAGTGGGTGTATTATGTAAAAGCAGGACCAATAAATGACCACTTCTTCATGGGAAGGTATCAAGTGCTGGAAGCCGCTGGAAGTGGTCATGATCCTCTGGCTTTCGCGGCTGCGTATGCTTCAGTTTCTGCTGCATACATGCTTCGGCCTAAACTGAAACGAGTGATGGTGCGCATTGCGAGCTTTATAGTTAAAATGAGCGGGCGTGTGAGGTCGTCGTTGGATTCATGGAGGCCAGGAGCGCTCGCACTACTGTTGGGGATCGACAAGCTCGATCTACCTGATATCAGTAAGCCAGATGACTGGCCAACATCCGTTCACGACACCAAGTCTATAGTTGTCTTGTGGGCAGTATTTTGGCTGGAAGATGCATCCAAAATGGAAGCCATGATGGAAAACATTGCCAAATATTTGTTGAAAAGGCATCGAAGTGCTACACCTTGGGATTCACATGGTGTTCTTGATGCTGCCGAGATGGTGAAAATCGCAAAAGAGGCTTGGGAAACTGCAGCCAACACTGGGGGTGGCCCATGACCCTCAACGCTCAACCCTAAGCCCTAAACCTTAGGAGTGCACTCGGTAGTAATAGGTTGTGGTTGGTGTCATCCTCGTCTCTTCACCCCATCTTATCCTCAAATGAGGTGGTTGTTAACCCTTTATTGTCGAGGTGGTTGTTTTGGGTCAATTCTGGTGCTTTATGGGGTGTAGCTCCTTGTATATAAATTAGATGTATTTCTTTTTTGTGGGAACGTGTATGGCACTAACTTACACGCTTTTAATGGAACAATTCTTAGGCACATTGGTGCAAGTAGTGGAGAGCTACAATGATATCTGTGAAGTGGGGTCAACATGAAATGTGCCCTATGTGTAAATGTTGTTGTGCTGCTTATCTATTAGTTGTTGGGTTTAGGGTTTAGAGGTTTAAACCTTAAACACTTCAAGTATGGCCCTGTATACAATGCATGTTTCTTCAAGTTAATATCTTCTCTAACTTGGCTTCCAACATTCCAATGTCTAAATATGATGCTTGAGATTGGTTATTGAGAGATTTGGTTGTTAGATAGAAGTAGTATGTAGATGGGCATGTGTGGCAATTCATAAGCAAAGGTTCAAATTCAAATAGAGATTCCTCACTTTCCCTTTCAAGGTTGTTTTGGCCCAACCTAGTTATGATCTTATAATTGTTGCCTTTTGATACTAGACATTGTAAGAATACATCATATGTTATCTCATTGTGTAAAAAGTTGTATACTGCCTGGACAAATAATATGTCATTATGATCAAATGACTTGTATTGATTGTATGATGAACAGACAAAAATGTTTTTATGAAAGCATCTATATTTAGTTCTGAAATATCCTTTTGTTACAAACTAAACTAGTATGGAGCAAAGTATAATCAATTTTACAGCCAATAGTTGTACATACAACAAAATCATTTACATGGAATTTTACACAAAGCTAGCTCAAACTGTATTTCTAAATAGACGTTGCTCCGAGAGGACTGCTGTGAATGGCATGTAGTAGATGTAGTTGTAGTGTGAATGGAATCTAGTAGATGAAGTAAGCGATGTTTGGTGGTGAGTGATGTGAGAGGATGATAGTGAATAGAGTTGAATATGGATGTGGGGCAAGTAGTTTGCACGGAGTACACTAAATATCACTTTTAGTGTAGTGCCCAGTAAATGACTTGTAAATGCAATAAGTTTTTACTCTAGATGCCAATTTTTACCACGAGCACAACTCTCTATAGTATTCAAATAAAAGGATCATTATAAACATAGTTGGTAAAAACATTCACTTAAAGTAAAAACTTATAACATTTACAAGTCATTTACTGGGCGCTACACTAAAAGTGATATTTAGTGTAGTGTGAGACTTTGCAGTGTAAGTTATGTGATATTGTTCATCGGTTGTAGTAATGCTTGGCATTCCCTCTAGCCATCTCTCTTTTTCTCTCCGTTTTATTTCTCCTATTCTTTCCCTCTCTTTCCCCCTCCCCATGACAGTAATGATACTTTAACCCCTAAGAGACCATTTAACCCTGAGGGTCTATCTGCATTTCGGGCAAGTTCCTAAAATTTGAAATAAAATTTCCTTTTCTTGAAATTTTCACACTAGTTTGTACCTGATAAGAGCTTTGTGGAGGTATTATTATTGTTTTTATTAGATTTGTGGTTTGAAAGTTAGTACCACTTATTAAAGTTGAATTGGGGACTTCCGGTAAATCCAATTTTTTTATAATAGTTCCTATTGACGTTGGGATTTTTCATACATATAGAGAATATTACCTTCTTCGAAAATGTCAAAAAAAAATCCAAGTCAAACATTTTCAAACATTTTGAGCAAAGGGAGAAACAAAACTTCATCTTTTCTACATAAAGCCTAAAGATCCTTGTATTTTTCAAAGTTTTGTCTTTTTAACAACATGTGGTGAAAAACTTCTTATTGACGGTTTGGATTATCATTCTGAAATATAGTAAGTTAAAACAAAAAACAAAAAAAAAACTTGAAGTAGCAATTTTTGAACCTCCACTCTTTGCACGCGTGTTTTGAATACGCCACACTCCTTCTCTAACTCTAAAAACAGGTGTACAGAGAAATAACATCATGCTGAAGACAATGGTAAATGATTTAGAACCTTTGTAGTGCAAAAATTTGATACAAAGTGAAGTCAAGGTGTACTCATCCACTCAATGCAGGGAAGACAATGAACCATATTCTTGACTTCAAACACTATTATCTATTTATCTGAGCTATGAATTGTAGCCCCAAAAATATGGTGATATTTTACTAAAGTCTATTTTGAGATTTTACGGTTAAAAGTCCAAAACTTTACTTCAAAATTAGATTTTCTTGCTACGTGTTGGTTGTGGCAGTTTTGGAGTGTTTCTTGAGGGAAAATGTCTTGGGCTCTAAGGGATTATCCCCTTACGTGCCAAGACACTTTAGAGAAGTCTTTACTCCATTGACAAAAACCACCCAATTTTACTTTTTGAGAATGCAATCGTAGGATTTTCTTCTCAACTTACATGAGATGTTGACATGTTGTCATAGACATATTGCAAACCTTGACTTTAGAGATTGGAAGACAATTGCAGTTCGATTGAAAAAAAAATGTACCCAAGACAGACACTTTGGACAAATCCCATTTTGTAATTAATTATGTACAAAAAACAACCGCGGCATACTAGGGCTATACATACACAAAAAAGAAAAAAAACCAAAAAAAAAAGTTTGCACGCGATACTAAAACCAACCAACAAATGTTTTATGTTCTGCTAGGTAGTAGTTGTCAATGTCTTCTAACGGTTACCCCTTAAACGTCAAAAGGTGCCATTGGTGGCTACAATATTCTACATCAGATATGGTGTCGTATTTCAACATGATATGGTTGAGATACTAAAATGACCTCCAAATAGAAGGTGGTGGTTAAAGAATTTTCAATCCATACGTGTAAGTCATGCTAGACTTTAACAATCTTGTATTCTACAAAACAAATCACGTACTTATATATACAATTTCCAAGGGTTAAGGCCTTATTCTCCTACCACGGCAAGATTGGCCCTTAGCAACAACAAGGTGGGTCTTTAGTCATGGTAGGGTGCTCCTTGGCCATAGCCATTGCAAAAAGGTCGTTTCAAAGGTGGTTCTTGGTGATGGCTTCGTTGATTGGCAACCTGGTCTTTGGCACTATGATAGGATGTTCCTTTTAACAAAAAAATATACCCCTACTCTAAAATTAATGTTTAGTGTATCCACACTAATTAATTTATAAATGGTATTAGTTTTTACTCTTGATGGTAATTTTTCCCAACTATGTCTATAATAATCCGCCTCTTCCAGTACAGTACTGTAGTGTAGATAGTTGTGCTTTTAGTAAAGATCTTCATTAAAAGTTTTTTAAAAAAAATTAAAAATAAGAACTGCCAAATCATATAGTGTAAGTACGGCGAAACATCATCTTTAGTGTGGTATCTTTGACCTTGAAACTCGGGTGCAAGTGACAAACGTAGATGGCTTGGGAGAGATGAAAGAAGAGTAGCTCCGCATTTCCTGGTGAGGGGGTGTGAGTGTTAGGAAAAAATGTTGGACAATGCAGTAGGAGCAGCTGGGACCTATTGCACATTCCAATTGTGCATACATTTTTACTTATTAGTGGTGGTGAAGCTCAATGTGTTGAAAAGGGATGCAATAGGCAGATTGCTAGTTTAGATCTTGCAACAAAGACAAAAGACTAATGGTGTTGGACTAGGAAGGGAGATCTGGTGCGGGCCCTTGTGTTGGCCTAGATCCAATGCCGAGATCCAAAATCACAATTGCAAGATCTAGATCTAGATCCAGATCTATAGGAGCTCGTTGTTCCACACACAATACACTCACATTCACCGAGCCAGGACGCAACCATAGAAGGGATGACGAAAGAGTGCAAGCACACGACAACGCACAGGACACACGAGGATCAACCAGCGTAGGACTCAAATAACTTCTTTTCCCCTTTTACATATCTTATGATTATTTGTATATACATGATCTCGTTTATTTTGATTCTGCACAGTTTTACAGGCACCGTACTACACAATGCTCAAGCGTCACACTCAACACAATCCCAACATCGTTCAGACCACTGGGACCCAACGTGAAAGCAAAGGCAACAAGCTACAACACCATCACCACAAGATCATAAGCAACAACTGCAGCATGAGACAAAGCAGGCGCAACTGCTCATGAGCGTTGCAGCGCACTTCACCGCCAAAACGCAATACGAGACAAAGCAGGCGCAATTGCTCCTCAGCGTTGCAGTGCACTTCACCCCCAAAACGCAACAGGAGACAAAGCAGGCGCAACTGCTCCTCAGAGTAGCATCGCACTTCACCCCCGAAACACAACTCGCACAGATCACCAAGACATCCAGAAGCGAAGAAACGAACATGCACCGGAGCAACAGGAAAACGGAGCGTCAGATACAGTCATCCGCAACCAACAACAACATAGGAGCAGACCTCGAACAAGACAGTACAAGCACGCACAAGCATCTACATACACATTGTACAACGGTGTGCACACGCACGCACACCAACATCTGCATCCACACCTACACAGGAGCACGATTCAAACAAGACTGCACACAAATGACCACTTAGGGAGCAACCGTACGTGCAAGACCGCTCATCAATAGCAACAAGCATTACAGACTAAGCAGTCTAAGGACATGCACCAGCCCACAAGCACGACCGTACAAGAACTCTTCAATGCAAGACATGCGGCATCCTCAAAACTCACAACAATCAAGATTTGCCGCACACTCAACATCAAGAGACTGGAGAAATGAAGGAAACAACACAGGACATGTCCTATCAACACTCAAAAACATGCACACGTCAACAAGAGGACCAAACCACCAGCCACACAAAAAACCCAATACGAGACAAGAGAAGTACAAAATGAAGAAGAGACGGCCCCAAAACTGCAACGACTGTAAGTAGAGGAAAGAGAAGCTCCAAAACTCCCAAATTCGGCATCCTACGGTATAGAAGAGCTGGCAGAGCGGCGCACCTACCCCTCCCAACCTCAGCCGCCTCCCCACGAGACAGCGCCGACGCCACAGAGAGCACCCCCAACAAACCCTAACATGTGAACATAAAACCCAGAACGGCCCTCGCCACAAACCCTCTCTTAGGCTACAGCTACCAAGACCTCTCAAGTATCAGCAGGACGACTTGCGGTGCTGTGAGGTGAGCAACAGCAAGAAACGACATGCTGGTGGTTGGAATAGACGTTGGAGAACAGAGGATCGGAAGCAAAGGAGGCAACACACTCTCCTAGAGTACCGGCGCCCCACATCTCGATGCCGAAGCTGAAGCACAAACAGGCATAGGAGACCAGGAAGAAGTCGGAGACACCGGGAGCCTGCGCTCGCACAACACGCTGCCCAAAACGTAGGTTATTGTCGGAGGCATTGGGAGCTCGTGCTCACAAGGCACGCTACTCAGAACGTTGATGATAGTCGGAGACACCGAGTGCCCGTACTAGCACGACAAGCTGCCCAGAAAGCTCGAGATCGCCGGAGGCACTGGAAGCCCACGTGCACCAGACGAGCTCCCCAGAACGTTGGTAATCATCAAAGGCACCAAGAGCCCGCGCTCACAAGACACGTTGTCCTCAACGTTGGTGATCGATGGCGGCACCGAGAGCCCGCGCTCACACAACACGTTGCCCAAAAATTGGGCGATCGTTGGAGGCACCAGGAGCCCGTGCACGCACGACACGCTGCTCAACAATCGGCGGCAATCCAGGTAAGAACGCAAGCTCCTTTGTGTTGGAAAGGACCAAAAGAGAGAATCCACAGCTTAGGAGACGCAGAGAAAGTTGTAGTCACCTAGGAACCCACACTCGCAAGACATGCTGCCCGGCAAGGCAAAGGAGAAGGGAAATGACACAGCAGGCCGGAGAGACGGGAGCCCACACTCGCAAGACAAACTGCTCAGAGATCAGGCTTTGCTTGGGTGGGTGCGAGAGATGTCCGGCATCGGAACGAGGGCGAAGGAGAAAGCAGAAGCCCGGAAACAAAACATAGGAGAGACGGACTAGAACCATGCCACCGAACCTAAACCAAAGAGAACGACTCAGGCAACAATGGAGAGAGCCCATACAAGCACTCGGAAGCAGAAAGAGGCGATTCATGCAGTCCCTAAAGACGTGACCAACACAACACCTACTTCTAGAAGGTAAGTGATGTCCATTTTTGCATGTTAGCAATTGAATTATTAGCACATTGGGACGTAGATATAAGCCCCAACATGATCATTGTACCTAAACTTTATACAAAAAATACTCCGTTCTTGCACACCCCCCAATTAAAAAGGGTGCACTCTCTTGGTGTTGGTGTAAGAATCTCTTTAGAACAAACTTAATAGATATAATTACATGTACCATCTCAATGGAAATAGAGACTTGCAACATCAATTGCACCTCTCTATCTCCAACAATGAGCACAATGTTAGAAGTAGATTGCTCCACCTTTGCATGTCATATGAAGCAGGCCGCATATATCATACCAAATATCTTAATAAATATGTCTTTAGCTAATAAGGATATATGCAATAAGGGTATGAATGGCTTCATATTTGATGACCATCCAAACTCACTTTCTTTGCTATATGCACATTCTCTCCCACCTCCTATACACCTACAAAGCCCACACCTTACTATGTGGAATGGTGCAAGGAGTGGGATGATAGGAAATACAACAACAATCTCACCTCACAACTTACACCTATTGTTTATGCCATACAAGTCCAATTCATCCACCAATGTTGAAACCTCAATCTCTCCCGAAAAGACAAGAGATGTGATCAATAGAACCATTATCCCGAGGCACATAAACATGGATGAAGGTGCTACCAACCGTGTGTTTGAGGATGAACTACTTCCGTATTGGCTAGGATTTGCCACACTAAATGCACTAGGTAAGAAATGAAACCGTCCTAGTGAAGAGCCCTTCGATGGTAACACATGGATAGAAAAAGGCATGAGTGAGAAAGAAGCGCTTGAATGTTGTGTGGCAATCTCCTCATTTCCATTTGTTGAGCAGAAACTTTGGCCTAAAGAATAGGACGATAACGAACTTGGGCAACACTTCCATCTCACCCAAATTCCACAAGATGTGGATGTTGATGAGCATGGATTTGACCCGGATTATCAAATATCCATATGTATTGAGATAGGAGAAATTACACTCAACAAACCAGAGGTCTTAGCACTAGCAAAAACAAGGTTCTTAGAAGTGGGGATTGAGTTTGTTCCTATCATAAAACCACCAATAGCTATCATGTGACAACACAACTCAGAGGTCTGGAGTAGAACGATCAAAGTACACATTAAACATCCAAAAACAGATGGGGTAGCTTTACTCACAGGGGTACGTCCTTTCATCCTAAAATTGCATGAAAAATGTACCTTTAGAGGAAAAGTTTGCAAGTCATACGACAACATTGCTCCTCCAAATATGTTAAACACTAGAATTAACAGCCCCTCCCTAACAGGGAAGTCACCAGAGGACATACACTATGAGATTGTAAATGAGGGATTCAAAAGAGGGGCCTATTATGAGATCACTAGTATCACCAAAAGAGATGAGAATGATTATGCTTGGATTAGGACCACCACACTTGAAGAAGCTACTAAGCTCAGAAACGCAAAAATATACATGGATAGCAAAGTCTTTGTCCTAAGATTTGTCCCCCATGGCAAACTCTCGGAGGATGACAAAGCAAGGAAAAATGCAGTGATCCTCATTGCACATGGTCTAAATAAAGTCAAAAGAATTACAAGTTGAAATCAAAAAATACATAGGGGAGGATAATATTATCAACATTGTTTTTAGACTCGAGGATGGACATCACAACGGATTGTGTAATGTGGAATGCAAAAATGCCGCCGTATACAAAAGGTTTGTACGCAAAACTACCAAGATCCTAGGTCGATATGTCGATTTTGTACCCCACCCCAGGAGTCTAGATGGAAAGCACAAACCCAACCCCGAGGAACTATCCCGCCTAAGACTCTCGGACATCAACACCGCCCTCGGCAACACGGTAGAGACACTTAGAATCACACCAAGCAACACCTACAGCGAAAAAGAGGTGGACAAACTCTTTGCCGCCGCAAGGATTGAAGCCCAAGAAGGAATGTTCGACCTCCGTGAGGGAATCATTACCGAGACAACAAACAACACATCGAAGGCCATAAGTACAGCAACCAAAGACCTCAATCACGAAATGAGGATTCTAAAAAGCCAATTGAGGACCTCCATGGCAGCAATGGATAGGATCACTCGCCCAGATGATGATGAATCAATGGATTTAAACTAATATGGTCAAATGAAGCAGCAGTACATCCAACCTTAAAAACAAAAAAATATTATACTAAGGTATGTTTAAATACCAAAAATCCAAAAAAATCATCTATATATAGTATTTATTAATACTACCCAACCTCTTAAAAAATATCCACACCTCCAACTAAAAACATTAGAACAAACCAAACCCACAAACACACCCTCCAACACAAACACCATGGTCAAAAACTTAGAAACAAAATATCCACCCCCCATTCACGACCCCTCCACCCAAACCAAATCAAAAAACTAAACACTAAAATACAAAACATCATATGCATAAAAATCCTAAACCCAACACCCACACAAAATACAAACAACCTCCAAAACAACATAAACATAAAAACACCCACCCAACAAAAACACAAACCCCTACTTTTCCTTAGTAAAAACAATGAAATCCCCTACCAAACCCACAAATACACGCCAACGACGCTAGGATGTGAGCAGTGAGCAGTGAGCGGTGAGCGGTGAGCAGTGAGGAGGGAGGATAAAAATAGACATGAATATTCTAATTATAGGAATTTTCTGTAAATGATATTTGGAATTTTCTTTAAAAAGTAAAATTTTGCAACCTTTTACTGTGGTTTACAAATGTCTTCTGTGATTTTTCACTTACAAATGGGCTATGAAATTGCTTCACATGAAAATAAATGTTGAAATTTAGGGACAAACCTAACCAAACTTTAATATGGAGTTGACTATTTCTCGTCATTAAATGGATGAATAAATTTGGATGATATATTTCATGGATGGACAGAGTTTATAGATGAATGAAGTTTAGGGCATCCATTCAAAATCTCATCTAGTTTTACAAAAATTTCTCTATGAGCGACATGAAATTTAATGGGAAACATAAATTATGTTAGTTTACAGTGCTTCATAATTCATGCCGCATAAAAAAATATACCTTTCAAGAGTGAAGATGAATCACTGAACTACAAGATTTTAAAGAAGTCAAAAGAGGTTCTTCTGTGACAAAGAGCCTACTAGGCCCATTTTTATTTTATTTTTTTGTCTAATTTTTTTGATTTTTTTTCCCGTTCCCAACAACGGGTAAAACATGTTTCAAAATTTCTTTCCTCAACAAATTCTACTATTTCTACAAGAGAAAATCGTTGAACTTCACAAGTTTTTTGTGAAGCCCAAAAGGGTTCCTTGGTACCAAGGAGCCATTTTGGCCCTCCAAAGTTTTGTGTAGTTTCAAAGTTAAACTATAAAAGAGCCAATAACTTGCCATAACTACGATGATCAAAAAAAAGAAAAACATAGAGATTACTTTTGCGGAGTAGGAGTTGTACTTCATTGAAACTAAGACTTGGTGCATGTATATACTTGTCGTCTTCCAGGTTTGCCTTGCACAAGAATCTGTATATATAATACAAGTGTTTGCAATTCACCCACGCTTTGCGTTGGCCTAATGCTCCACTGCGATGAAGATTATAGTGGAAGCAAGAATTTTAGCATTCAAAATTACATAAAATTTTGGAGTGTCAAATGGGCACTTCGGTACCGAGGTGCCATTTTTCCCCTCACTCAAACTAGGTAAAGTTAAAGTGGAAGCAAGAATTTTAGTGTTCAAAATTACATAAAAGTTTGGAGTGCCAAATGGGCACTTTGATACCAAGGTGCCATTTTTCCCCTCACTCAAATTGTAGTGGAAGCAATAATTGTAAAATTATGTAAAATTGTAGTGGAAGCAAGAATTCTCGTATTCAAATATACGGAGAAGTTTGAAGTGCCAAATGGGCAATTTGAATAACCCCTTAAGGAGAATTTTTCTCAACCCCTAAAGGACCGATGTCCTCTCGGGGAACGTTTTGAGTTTAGGTAAGGTACCACGTTCTCAATTCTAGGCATTATTTTCTGAGATTTTTTATTGAATGGCCAACTTTTGATTAGCTTTGCGTAGACACAAATTTCGTAGAATTCCGACTTACGGTTCAAAAGTTACAATTTATTTTCACTTACATATACAAATAGTGCAGCAGTTTAGTGTGACATACACAAATATTGTCACCAAACTTTAATAACTTCTAAATTCAATAGAAATTCGAGTTTTTGTCCATTTAAAAGAAAGAAAATGTCCTCTTGGAAAGGAAATTGAGATCTTTGCATCTATTACACGGATTTGTGAATTTCAAATATTTGAGAAGGATATGATATATGCAAAATATAAAGTGTATTGTTGATTCTCGGCACATAGGTGTAGATTCATTGCAGGATATTTAAGGACATCTTCTACACCTCTTCTACTTCTAAAATTTGGTGCACATGTGCCTAACATGATCTTTTTCAAGTTAAGACAATAAAATCACGGCCCGTAGTGCGAAAAGTTGCCATAGAAGGTGGTCGAAGTTTGTTGAAGGTGTATAGTATGACCTGAAAAAAAGATTATGTCGCACTTCAAAGGCTAATATCTTTCAATCCGTGCGGTCAAACTTACCAAAAATTTTACCACACACTCTCATACAAGTCTAGTACAAGATCCTATGGTTAAAGTTTCAAAAAATTGATTTTGTATCATTCTGTGTTGAATGTGCTGAAAATGGCAGTTTTGGAGTGTTTTTGAGGAAAAATTGCCTTGGTCCTTTAGGGGTTAATGGGCGATTATTTTTTTATTTTTTTATTTTTTTTTCCGTATTCTTTATTTGGTTTCCCTTGGTTTCGCCCTCAGGGCACTCCTTGGTACCGAGGAGCCCCTCAGCCCTTTTTTCTTTTTTTTTTTGGTTTCGCCCTCAGGGCACTCCTCGGTATCGAGGAGCCCCTCGACTGTTTTTTTTTTAATTTTTGAATTTTTATTTTTTTTTTGAATTTTTTTTTTGGTTTCACCCTCATAGCCCTCCTCGGTACCGAGGAGCCCTTCGGCTGGTTTTTTTGTTTTGTTTTTTTTGTTTATTTGTTTATTTGTTTTTTTTTGGTTTCGCCCTCATTGGCCCTCCTCGGTACCGAGGAGCACTTTGACTGGTTTTTTTGTTTTTTTTTTTTTTTTGTTTTGCCCTCAGGGCCCTCCTCGGTACCGAGGAGCCTCTCGATTGGTTTTTTTTTCTTTTTTTTTCTTTTTTTTACTAATATTTTAGAAGTTGCTATATTTTTTTTAACTATAAGCTGAGCAATCATTCATCTACATTCATCTATCTACATTCATCCATCTATATACATTCATCCAAATATCCTCCAAATAGTTTATTTCAGGGTTTTTAAATCCAACTTTCTCCCATTTTGATCTTTTTTCATACCATAGAAATAAGTCACAATGTAAAATTGTTTCTTGTAAATCACTCCAAATCTGTGGTTATAGGGTGCCTAACTGAAAAAAATAGATTGCTTACTACTCACCGCTCACCGCTCACTGCTCACTGCTCACTGCTCACATTCTAGCATTCCTGAAATACACGCAAATACATATATGAAAACAACGTGTACTCGAATCTGTACCTACATGGAACAACAAAACCATGCACACAACTGAAACCACAAAAATACCCAATATTAACTACACCATTACATTCAGCAAAAACACAAACAAAAATCTAATCGCAACAAGCTACACACACAACCACACACAAAAATACCAAAACCAAAAACATAAAAACAAAAAAACACCTAAAAAATTTACATAAAACAATAAATCAAAAACAACACATTAAAACTCTACACGACAAAACTCTATTACTATTAAGTGGAGATATAGAAACTAATCCAGGACCCATGCCAAATGTACTAAATCGACACCCCACAACACATAAGAAAAATGCCAAAATATACTTTATACCAAACACCATAAAATTACAACCGGAATAGAAACACATTGCTCAAGCATTTGCACCCCTTTTAAAAACCACACATATCACACCAACTACACAACACCACACACCCAAACATTGCTCAATACATACAACAACAAAGTACGCACCCATCACCACATATTCTATATGCCTTAATAGTTTACCACTCACCCAAACATAGACGAATGTAACCTTCTAAATCTACAAAACCCGAATATAAATATATGGATCAACACACTATTACAAACCCTATCAAATTTACAACCCCCCCCCCCCGCAAGACATATTCATATTCCACATCCATAAACAAAATTTCTTGAAGAAAACCAAAACATTATAAATAATAGGTCCGGAACTCAATACACAAAGAATTATACAACTTCATACATAGTCAAAATATACCTCTTTCAAGCGACATAATAAAACAAAAATTCCCTTACCTTCCTAACAATCTAATTAATGAATCACTAAAATGTTTGGACCCCATACCAGAATACACCCATCCACCCTCCCCCACCACCCTCTTACCTTCGCCCACAACATTAGAACATAGGCTCAAACAACGAAAATACAAACATAATTACATGGAATGCCTCATCTCTAAACACAGCTCTTCCAAGCTTACAAACATTGGTCACACATATAGACACACCACCGGCCCTCATAGATATACAAGAAACAAAAATATCCGCCACAAAATCTACAAAATACATACAAAACATATTCCAAGACTACAAACTCATTTTCAATAACACACATGTATAAAACACATGTTATTCACTTCCTCTAATGTAGTCCACATGTAATGACTTGAATTTGTATTTATGCACTATGCACCGCTAGTATTTTGTGCATTGTCCAAAATACTCATTTAAAACCTTTGCATGTATTTTTGGATTTTTTTCTAACACATATAGATTGGATTTTGATATGTTAAAGTTCTTTCCTTCTCTGTACACTCATTTCTCAAATATGTCATAACTAAGAATGCTGTTGGTGGATGGAGGTGGTAAATTTTTAGTAGGGTTTATAATTTAGTAGAGCTTAAATGTTAGCAAAGGTAATAACTTAGGAGAAGATATATATTAGTAGAGGTTACAAGTTACTAAGGTAGAGGCACCCAATTCCGATCACTTAAGCCAGTTTGGGACTCAAATGACATTGTATGTCAAAAACATTTATGTAGAAAGATGCGGAATTAGGAATGAAACTCAACAAACATTTTTTCAAATTTAATCACAAAGATTTGGAATTGATATAGAATTTAAAAGCCCAATTATCACTAGAGCCCATAATCAAACTACAGAGTAGGTGAGATTTGGTGCCCTCCTTTGCCCAATGCCAATAAGTGAGTGAGTAAAAGAGAGAAGACATGCCATGAATAACCAACTCATGGAAGGTATCCAATGCCGATCAGCCTTGTTCAACTTTTGAGGCAATGCCACAAATGAGAGCTCAATTGAGGTGGAGCAACCCAAAATTGCACAAATCATGACCCAATGCAGATAATGGCTGGTGTTTTCAGATTTTGAGTTATCGATTTTGAGTCACTTCATGCACCATTTCATGCACCATGTCATGCATACTCTACTGATCGGAATTGGGTGGCTGATCGGAATTGAGTGCCTCTACCTCAGATGTTAGCAGACACTTAAGTTAGCAAAGGCTATAATTTAGTTGATTGGAACTTATTTGAGGGATGAGTATAGGGAGCAATAAACCTGAATAAATTACTTGATGTCTGATTCAATTCAACCTATTGAAGAAGAAAGAAGTATAATGTTGGTTGTATTGACTAGCAAAAATTAGGAGTTTGTTGAAAATAGCAATACTACGCACATCACTAGGACCTAAATAGCACATACTAGGATGTGATTCTAGGATCCTCTAGGACCCAACTCACTAATACATGTCCAATCCACTAGCACATAAAAAGATTCCAGATTCCCAAAGTCTCTCCCCCGAAAACCAAGTTGCTAAGCAATATGCACCCAAGTCGCAGCTCCCGGCGTCCCAGCATTCAGAGGAAACAATAAGTACCACCCCGCCGGAGCCACCACCGCACTCGGCGGCGCCGAAACCGTCGAAACCCATAGCCCGCCCGCACCACCCGCGGGCACCGTCGCCCCCAAAACCAACATACGCTGGTTCATACTATACGTATGCGTCACGAACGGAGGCGCGTAGAGATGAAATGCAACTGCGCTCGGCTTCGTCCCCACCCGAAACGAAACCCTAAACCCAGCCCCATACTTCACACTCCCCGGGGAAACCGCCACAATCCGCGGCCTCCGGAAATCATACCCCTTGTATAGATAGTAGGGGCTATACTTCTCCACGCGGAGCTCCGTGGGGTTCAGCACCCCCACGAAGCTATAACCGGGGTTGGGATTCGACCCTGCGACCAGCACTTTCCCATCTGGGAGCACCGCCGCGGTGGAGTGGTAGAGGCGCGGCACTGGTGACGCTTGCATCTCCTGGAACCGTCGCTGGCCCGGGTTGTACAGCACGGGTCGCAGCGACGGCTCGCGCGCGACGCCCCACCCCGCCGTCCCGTACTTGGCGCCGTTGATGATGAGCACCTCCGCTGTGGGCAGTATCAGCATGTCGCCCATGATGCGCGGTTGCGGCATCGACTCCATCGCCCACGTCGCGTCGGGGGCCGTGATCACCAGACGCCCGCACGTCTGCAGCGCGGGGGCGAACTGGTTCAGTCCGACGTTCCGGAACGAGCCCGCGGGCGCGCCGCCGCAGACCATGACCTCCGCGCGCTTGAACGGAGGCTGCAGCGGGAGCAGCACGGAGGATCCCGAGGATGGGTAGTTGCGGGGCCCGCCCGGGAGGCGCGGGAAGGCGCGGACGGTTGTGCCGGTGCGGTAGTTGAAGAGGATGGAGTCCTGGTTGGCGAAGATGAAGAGGTTGTTGTCTGGGGAGAGGTGCACGAACGGGTACAGGTTGTTCTCCTCGCCCGGGTCGTTCGTCTGCGCGAGCAGCGGGAGCGCGTGCACGCCTTCGTTGGCGCCACCGCGCGGGACGAACTCGTAGTTGAACTGGCGGCGGCCGCCGATCACGATCTGGCGGCCGTCCGGGAGCAGCTGGTTCGTGGCGTACCAGCGCGGCGCGGCGAGCGCGTTCGGCGTCTCCCTCCAGTCGTCGGTCGCGGTGAGGCCGATATGGCGCACGGAGCTCCCGCCGTCGTTCCACCCTCCGGTTTGCGTTAGGGAGCCGTCGGGTTGGAATGCGCCTGGAAAAATGGGGTGATTCATGAAGGAAATTTAGGAAGGGATTCAGTTGGTTTAGAAATTCCGTGATTACCTGACGAGCACCATGTGTCGGACATGATGGTCAGAGGGCGAATTTTGTTGGACGCGATGTCGTATTCGATGGAGTGCGCCCAGCAGTCGATTTTGAGGGCGAGGTCTTTGCTGTTCTTGCGGCAGTAGCCTCCCGGAAGCTTGATTTGAGATGGACCGTAGTCTGTTCTGTCGAACATGATCACCCTGTTGGTGTGCGTGAGAGCCATGTGCATCGCGGACACGCCTGCGTTTGCGACGACGAGCTCCCATGAATCTCCCACGCCCCTTGCGGCTGCCGCTGCTTCACACCACGTTATCATGCCCAGAATGGTTAGAGCGAGCATCTTGACGTCGGTCCCCTGCGCCATGTCCTCGAAAAGCCTCGTTTTTTGCTCACACAGCTGTGTCGAAATGTCACCAAAGCGCACTAGCTGCTACGGGGCTCCTCCACGGGGATGACATTCTACCTGTGAATTTCAACAAGATTGAGCGAAGCTGGTTAATCCTTGCCCACGACGAAACAATGGGCGCTGCTTCATCGTGTGCACCACTCTAGAAGAATCACACAACAATACCCTGCCTCTTTCCCTCTTACACAACAATACACTGCCTCTAAGCAGATTGTTCGCCTTCTGTCTCGAGAAACGCAGGCCGCAGAGAATCTAGAGCACTGAAAAAAATCATCAAAAAATGCAGCACAGAAAAACAGTCAGTGGACCAGTCTTTTCAAAATTCATGAACCCGCTAGAAGCATCAACCTTTAATGCTTCTGTGCAGGCGAACAGGCCACTACTTACATGAACGAGACGTTGACGGTTCCAGTGCTCATGATGATCATGGTGTCGGTGTCAGCAACATGGAAGACTGGACTCTACGAGTCGACGACCATGGCCGGCGACCTCCAGGATCGTCTGACGTTGGGAGGAAAGGCTTATGGAGGAACTGCAGCACCTATTTAAGTGACCAAAGTTACGTCGATGATGATGGAGTAGTAGTGCCGGTTGACGACGCAAGCTCTCAGGATGCAGCAACTGCAGCCTGTCTTTCTGGCAGGTCCGAAAAGTGGGTTCCAGTAAATACTCCTGCGTAATATTTGCCACCTGCATAAGAAATTCACTGAATAGATCAAGGGACAAATCACACGCAGAAACGGTCTGTGCATCTAGTCCAGGCCTGTTTATTCCATACAAACTTCGCTAGCCAGCAGCTAGAGATTGGAAGTTACCTCAAATGTTGCGGATTCTAATGAATTTGGTGACCTTTTCGGGCGCTTAAGGCTAAGGGTGTAAGCAGTGCAGTGTTTGATTCCGGATTGGGTGGAATTATTCGCTGTACTGACTTCTCGCACTGCAATTCCATCATTGTATCCACAGTGAATGATTTCAGTTCTGTCAAGTGCACTCACGGCATACGCTGGTCACGCAGTTGGGATGGTACCTACGTTCCTACATAGTAAACTCATCTTAATCTTCATCTAGATATGGATAAGGTTGCTAGCTATTAAGAGTCTGCCAGTCGGGTGCTTAGAGAGGAGAATCAAAGAGATCTTCTTGGCAGTTAAAATGTTTAAATTGTACTCAGGCCATTTTTACGGCCCACTTGAAAACATTTTTCTGACGATCTTCATTGATGTCATTTGAGTGACACGCCCTGTCCTGTTATTTCATACAATAACATTCAACTCCTCAAGATGATTTGATGTAGCAACCAATGTGATGCTTGTAACAACACAGAATAGCTGTCATCAACAACTTATATGAAATCAGTGTAGATGGAAGATTGTTTCTGTGTCACCTTCTCTCATTGCTTTACGAGACCATACATTAAAGTAATAATACACAACCTTCTTAAGGCTTCACACTTTGCGGCACGAGTATATGCTTTCCTCAAAGTTTTACTGCCTACCACGGAGAGAATTATTCTCGGAACCGTCCATGAAAAAGGTAGTGACACCAAAGCAAAGAGAACAAACTCCCTGGAAGTGATGAAAAGTGCGGCATTCTTTACTTTTTTGAAGGTAAGTAACAGTGAAGAGTAGATATGGACATCGCATGTGCATGTCGTTGTCGAGAGCAGAAGAAAGATTAGATTATTCCCAGCTTCCCCACCCAGACGATAATGACAAATATCTCTAAAAACACTCCGTAAGTGTTTCAGAGACAACACTCTCAGACAGATAATCATCCCCAAATCGTGGTAAAGTGGGCCAGGTACTACACACACCGTGAAATAGTACGTCGTGTACACTAGGTAGAATTCTCAGGTAACGAGAATTATTGAGCGTCTCCAGCACTCAACTTCATTATCAGGGGACATGAGAAACCGGAAATCTGAATGTGAATTGATCTCAACATCATCCTCTCCTGCATAGTACTTGTTTGACAGCCTGGTAGAGACATATTAGAGCATGTGCAAAAGTTTCACTCGCCACTGAACGCTTTGTTTGAGACCAGATTGAGCTTCAATAATGTTGATGGAGCTGTTGGTCTGCATGTGAGTTGGTTGTGTCCTCATGTGTCACATCTTCTCATGTCGGACTCTCTGATGACATGAAGGCTTTACGTCCAGATAAATTTAATCGTTGCTTTCTTGTTTGCAGGTGAGAAATCCATAGGACACCGTTCGTTTAAAAGCGAAGAAAAAAGGCCAAATCTCTTCGATGTTTCTTCACCAGAAATGACCCTTCAAGGACCAGAGGCCTAATAGGTGGTCACTTTTGAATTTGGTGGACCATTACTTCATCTCTCTTAAGTTAAGTCCCGAGGATCTGTGCACTTCCGACAAATGCGATGAGAATGTGCGCCGAAGTCTACCTATAATGATTTTCGTAAAGTGGGGTTGTGATAAAATGTACCCTATACATAGATGGTGTTCTATGTGATCTATTACACTCGGAGATTCTTCCCAGGCATCCTGAGCTCGTAGGCCTTAAAGGGTAAAGAGTGGCCACAGAAATTCTACTAGTTCTACAAACGAGCAAAGTTAGTGTACTTGCCTTTACCAAAGGATGAAATGATTGAAGATTGACATGAGGGCTTGTTTACATTGTTCGCAAGAAATGCCATATTCATTACATAGAGACATTTCAGAGTCTCAAATGAGTGACTTTGAACAATTTAGCGAACATGGCCATAAGTGTTCTAGAACCGGAAAATAGCTGGAATGAAGTGGCCTTGAAAAAGAAATCACAACATGGTCAAACCCGCGGCACGTATGATTGTGAGTTTGAGGTCCCACCATGTGTGTACATACTTAGACCTCGGACTCACCATAGCCTGTAAGATGAGAGATGGAAAGTGGCTCCAAACTCTCACGTTGACTGGTGGCCGTGCTGACAAGTAATCTGTCTGTTCCAGTGCATTTGGATGTAAGTGGTCGATCTGTAGCTGGCATGTGAGATTATTGAGATGGACAAAATTGCTACGGACACTCTCATATCTTCATTTACACTGCTCGGAACAGCTTCTGAAATCTGAAAACAGGTACTGCGATTGGTTCTCCTTGAAGTTGCAGGCTTCTTGTACAGAGATTTTAAGGTGGGGTGAAGGGTTTCCCGCACTAATTGGTCTATAGAACCTCTTCATTGATCCATTTAGGCCTACGAGGTCATGATGCCTCGGAGAATCTATGAGTGTATTAGATCATGTAGAGCATCATCAATACAATAGGTACATTTCATTGCAATCCCACTTCACAAAATTATTGTAGTTCGCCAATTAATTGCATCAATTTGGGTGGGGTGAAGGGTTTTCCACACTAAGGGCCGCTTCACACTAACGCTTGAGTCGAGAGTCCGTTGGTTTCCACCAATGAGATTGCTTGAATGGCCAAAGTCCGGCCTCTCGGCCTTCACACCAAAGGCCAAAGTCCAAAGGCCGTCGTCTTCCAATGTACCTACATGGCAGTACTTTTGGAGAGTTTTGGCGCCAAGGCGACAAACTCTCGAGCAAAACTTGGGTCGCCATTTTTAGTCGACCCAAACTTCCTTCAAGAGTCTGTCAATTTTTTCAACAAAATAATCAAAATCTGGCAAGATCTGGACCGTTAGATGAAAGAGGCCAAATTTTTTGGCTGATTTTTTAGGCTGATTTTTTTTTGTTGATTTTTTTGGGCTGGTTTTTTTTTGGCGTATTGATATGGGGTTTGGACTTTGGAATTGGGCTTTGGGGATTCACACCAGAGCCGCCCAAAGGCTTCAATATTTATATTTTAATGTTTTTTTTAATCCAAAAGTTTGGATTCTCGCCATAGTTTGGGCATAAATTTTGACGGACGGACTCTTGACTCAGCCTAGTGTGAAGCAGCCCTAATTGGCCTGTAGAACCTCTTCATTGATCCATTTAGGCCTACGAGGTCATGACGCCTTGGAGATTCTATGAGTGTATTAGATCATGTAGAGCATCACAATACAACATGTACATTTCATTGCAATCCCACTTCACAAAATTATTGTACTTCGCCAATGCTTGCATCAATTTTGGTGGCGTTGGTCCCGATAGATGCTCATCTTGCTCCGCCTCCAGATTTTTTCCAGAGAGGTGGCCTCTAAGGATTGCTATAGAGGTTAACCCCTAAATTAACAAGCCATTTTCAAGCCAAAACTCTTCAAAACTGTTCGTTTCAGTGCAATGAGTAAGGAAGAAAATCGAAACTTTAATTTCTAGTTCAAACCATAGGATCTCAATTAAGACTTATTAAGTAACATACTCACAAAATTTCATAAACTTTGACCGCACGGATTGAAAGATTGAAGTGTTTCAAGTACAGAAAAGGGGTCATTTTCCTCTTTGCGTCTAGTGGATTAGCACACTTTGACTCCATTTGGTGTCCAATTTCTGCACTACTCAAGGTCAAAATTCATTACCACCATGTTTAGCATGATATTAGTTCCTTGTACTCCTATTTTTAGAGGTAAACAAAGGAGTGTAGCATATTCAAAAAAATTGTGCTAGGAGTGGAGGTTCAAAATTTGTCAATTCACATTTTATTTTTTTGTGAAATTAATATGTTTTAGAATGAAAATCAAAGCGGTCAATGGAAAGTCTTACACCAAATTAAGCCGTGGGGAAAATAAAAAGTAAAAAATATGAAGATCTCTAAGTTCTATGTGGAAAGGAAGAAGATTTTTTGGTACCTTGCCCGACAATGTGCGACAATGTGTGAAAATGCTTGACTTGGATTGATATGTTGTTTGTCAATAAAGACAAGAGATTTTTTTTGAGAGTATGGAAGGAAATAATATTATTTGTTGTTACTAAAAATCTCACATTCAATAGAGTGTCCTAGCAAAAGTTATTGGAGTTGCCCGAAGTGCCGGCTTTCCCCATTTGAACTTCAAAACCCTATAACTTTTTCATTTAATGTCGGATTTAGGAAAAAAAATTGGACTCACACAAAACTTCTAGTAATGTCCATCTACAATGATTTTTAGAAAAAGAATGTTATAAATTGACACAGTAGGAACCTACCCGAACCTTGAAGAGTCCCTTAAGAGGACTCTTGGTAATTTAGGGGTGAATGTGACCAAACAACCCAAAGATAGATGTTAGCCCTTAAGCCTTTGGCGCCTAGTTCATGTTTCTCCAAAACCAAGATGTGTGCTGATTTTTTTCTTTGAGCTAACTTTGATGGAAATAGAGTGCCTAATTTTAGTATCCAACCTCACAAAATTGAACTCAAACCATGACATAAACTTTGGAAAATATTTGCACAACATCCAACAGTTGATAAAAAATATTATATTGTTTGAAATTACCGTACATTGGTAATGAAAATTGTGCACTTTGGAGGATATACTACATTACCCATCAATAGATTCTTGCAAGAATTTTTGTACTTTAAATAAAATATGCTCTAGATCAATAGCTTTGCATTGACATATCATATGTGAAGAAAACATTTATACATGATTATTGATGATTTTTTTTACTTTTGTCTATTTGATTGTATACAATAACGTTTCAAATTTATACAAATTGAAACAAAAGTTTTGTACGCGATGAAAGATATCAACAGTCACAAAATAATGAGGAATCTCTTAAAGACAAATTTCAATCAAAATTTAGGACCAAAATCGTTTTGCATGTGTATGAAATACATCATAGCATGCAGCATGGTTTTCATTGTATTTTGCTGTATTTTATATATTTCGTGATGTATTTGTGGCTTTTCCATGATTTTTATAACTCTAAATCATGATCTGATTATTGCAGAGTGTTCATGTAATGTGTGCGCAAATCTAAATTGCACAATCTATTTCCTCATGGATTTTATGAAAATTGAGTTTTAACACCAAAATCGTCCCATTGTGGGTCCCATGGGCACCAAAGGGTTAATGAATATCACATGCTTGGGACCCCAAACTCCACCATTATACACATCCCTACTGAGAAGATTTTATGATAGGGAACCAATATTTATACTAAATAGGAATCTTGTTATCTTGTTAACAAGAATGTAAATGAATATTATTATTGTCATGATTTTAAGGATACATTCTAGATCTAGCTGGCTTTTGCAACATAAAAAGGTGTAATAAAAAAGGTTAGAATGTACTAAAGTATATTCTATCAGTCCAATGATAAAATAGCCATGAATCTGAGAAAGCAAGCCATATAGTAGTTAACAAGAATGAAAATGAATTGGTTATTTTCATCTAATGACTAATATTCTTTTAATCACAAGCACTGTATTTATTAGCCTTATAACTGAATTCTCAAATATTAAGCTTTCATATATATATACACACACACACATATGCTAGTACAAAGCCTTGTCCTTTGGGCACAATATTAAAAATTCATAATCTTAACCCCTAAGGTACCGTGACAGTTTTACACCAAAAACACTTCAAAATTAATGGATTCTAGTGCAATGAATAAAGAAGGCAACAAAAACTTTGAGTTTTAGTTCTGACCGTAGGATCTCAATAAAGGCTTATTAAGCAATACATGTACAAAGTTTCATAAACTTTGACCGCACGGATTGAAAGATTATAGTGTTTGAAGTCAAGCAAATGGTTCATTTTCTTCCCTGCGTTTAGTGGATTAACAGACTTTGACTTCAGTTGGTGTCAAAAAATTTCACTACACAAGGTCTAAATCTATTACCATCTTGTTAAGCATGATGTTAGCTCCTTATACACCAATTTTTAGAGGTAGAGACGGGGTGTATCATATTCAAAACAAGTGTGCAAGGAGTGGAGGCTCGAAATTTGTTAATTCACACTTTAATTTTTTTTAAACTTAATATGTTTTTGATTGATAATCCGAATGGTTAACAAGAAGGTTTACACTACATATTGTTGTGGAAAAAATAAAAAGTGAAAAATATGAAGATCTTTAGGTTTTATGTGGAAAAGAAGAAGTATTTTTGGTACCTTGCCCGACTATGAGTGACAATGTGTGAAAATGTTTGACTTGGGTTGGTATGCTATTTTTCACTAAAGACAAGAATTTTTTTTTACGACTTGAAGGGAAATAATATTACTTGCGAGTACTGAAGACCTCACTTTCAATAGAGTGTCCTATCAAAAGTTTTTGGAGGTGCCCGAGGTGCCCGCCCTCCCCATTTAAAATTCAAAACCCTATAACTTTTTCATCAAATGTCCAATTTAGGAAAAAATTGTTTTCCCGCTAAGCTCTTGGTAATGTCTTTCTATAGTAAAAACTTCAAAGAAGAATGTTGGAAATTGACACCATAGGAACCTGACCGAACTTTCAAAAAGCCCTTTTTGGACACTTGGTGCCTTAGGGGTTAAAATTGTATATTTAGATCCTTACAGCCCCGACATGGCAGGAGAGTATCTACTTTCTTCAAGTTCTCCAAGTTTTTTAAATCCCTGCTTCTCTCAAGTTGTCTAAGTCCCTTAAGTCCCCACTACCCTCAAATCCCCCGAAGTTCTTAACGTCCCTACTTCCCACAAATCCCCTAAGTCCCCCAAGTCCCCACTTCCCTCAAGTCCCTCAAATCCTCCAAGTCCCCACTTCCCTCAAATCCTCCAAGTCAACTTAAGTTAGCATCACTAACACCTAAAGGGGGGGGCAAGATTAGTGATTCATAGTTATAAAGATTCCAAGGGTGGACATCTTTCTCTTAGAACAGGAAGGAATTGACAATAGATGAAATAGGCATGCATTGTAGCGGGCACATACAAGCTTTGCAAGCTTCCGTAGAATGATCTTACCCAATTTCCACCACACCCAATTTCCATGCCTCCACATGCACTTGCAAAAATGCCCTCCCATTACACACCTCAATTCCTCAAGATTTAGGAAGTAATTTTGACACTACATTGCAACTATTTTGACAATGCAACAAGGACTATTTTGAAGAAAACATCTATAGGAAATTATTGTGAAGAATTGGAAGAGGGAGATTCTAATGAAGGCATGCATGCTCATAAAGAGGTAAGAAGTCATGAAGAGTTGTGGTGCTTCTTGAATTGTTGCACAAAATAAATTTCCGTAGTCGAAGTAGAAAGATTTAAAGGTTGATAAGATGGGAGAGAGATATCATCACCGTTGTGGTGCCGTATGAATATTATATGATTTGTAAGGAAGTTAATGGCATTGTATGAAAGTTTAAAAAATAATAATCATTTTGTTGAGTCCAAGTAAATCCAATACAACATTGCTCCTAAACATTATCCACTTAACTCTTTCACCCCTAAATTCCAAGAGCCCCCCAAGGAGATTCTTGTAGTCTTCCGAGGGGAACCTTGGAAATTTAGGAGTTAAAGACGACAAGATATTTGTATGCGGCACATACATTTTTCTCTAAATGCATCGATGGTCCAATGCAAGGTCCCTTCTGTGATTCACAAAAACTCATTTATAAACACCACATGCCCACCTGCAAAAGTCAACAACCACAAATTGTGAGAGTGCTTTCTACGCGGAAATACGGTGGAAAAACCACTAGGTCCGCACCACTCTCTTGTGCTGCAAATATATCAAATTACAACTCAGTGTTTCACTCCATCCATTGGAAGCGCAAAGATCCATGCAAGTTTCCGTAGTTTGCAGATAGGGCAACGATGAACTATTGGTAAAGCTATTTGCAAATTACTCCAATAATGACCACGTTTAATGATTATGGATTTGTCATCCTTAACCCTTAAACGTTAGTCGGAAATTGTATATAAAGCACATATTCTACTCTATAGAATACAAAAAATAAATTAAAGCTTAGCAAGACTTATACCTTCAGATTTGCAGATTCTTCAACTAATATCTTTCATTTGGAGGTCATTTCAATATCTAAACCTTGTCATGTTTAAATACAACACCATACATGTAGAATATTATGGCCATACTGGCACCTCTTGATGTTTAAGGGTTGAACGGTTAACAAAACATCATATTATAGAGCACTTGATCAAAAGGAAAAAAAATAAAAATAAAAATACAAACACAAATAGATGTCATGTAGTCTTTTTCTCCAACAATGAAATGTAAGAATAGTAATGGCAAACAATATAATTGGACCTTTTCCAATGCAAGCTCCCCCATAGTTCCCCAAGTTTCTTAACCCTTTACCGCCTCAGGCACTTTCTGGAAAAACCAAGATTTCTGCGGATTTTTTTTTTCTTGAACTAGATTTGATGGAAATATGATGCCTAATATTAATATGTAACCTTACAAAATTGAACTTAACCCATGACCTCAACTTTGGGGAAATTTTGCACAACATCCAACGGTTGGGGAATAGATTATAGTGTATAAAGTTATCATACATTGGTGGTTATAAATTGTGGAATTTGGAGGGTGTACTATTTTAACCATCAATAGATTCTTGAAAGAATTTTCTACTTTAAATAAGAATGGTTCACATGTGCACTAGGTTGATAGCTTCGCATTGACATGTCATATGTGAAGAAAATATTTATGCACAATTATTGGTGATTTCTTTGTTTTTTTCTACTTCATTGTTTATAGAAATGTTCCAATCTTATACAAATCAAAACATAAGTTTTGTATGTGAGGAGAGAGATCAACAATCACAAAACAATAAAGGATGTTTTAAAGACGAAATTCAATAAAAAAGTCAGACCAAAATCAATGTGCATGTGTGTGAAATACAACATAGTATGTGGCATGGTATTCATTGTATTCAATGTATTTGATGTACTTTGTGTTGTATTCCTAGCTTTTTCAAGAGTTCTAGAAATCCAAATCATGATATGATTGTTGGAGAGTGTTCATGTAATGTGTGCGCAAATTTGAACCTAGTATCTTGAAGCCTAATTCCTCATGGATTTCATGCAAATTGAGTTGTAGCACCTCCAGAGTCCCATTTTGGGACTTGTGGACGGTAAAGGGTTAAAGTTGATCAATAATTCCCCACAACTCTCCCAAATCAAGCCACCCCATTAACCCCTAAATGAAAAAAGTCCCGAGGTGGGCTTTTGCAAATCTCGGGCACGTTCCCATGGTTGCAATTTATGTTTGTAATTCTTGAAATTTTGAATAAAGACGCAAGAAGCCAAGAGGTACATTGGAGTGTAATTTTTTATGCTCATCAGACTTATAGAAAAAAAGTTATGCCATCTTAAAGAAAATATTGTCGAGAGCGGGCACATGGAGCAACTCCAAAAACTTTTTGCTAGGATACTCTAGTAAATTTGAGATTTTCTATACTAGCAAGTTATACTATTTCGAATCATATTGTCAAAAACATTTCTTGTCTTTAGTGAAAAAATGCCATTTATCCCAAGTCAAAGATTTTCACACATTACAACTGATTATCGAGCAAGGAACCAAAAAAATCTTCTTTTCCACATAAAACTTAGAGCTCTTTATATTGTGGTGTGAACCTCCTTATGGACCGATCAGATTATCATTCTAAAATATATCTTGTTCTCAAAAAATCAAAATTTCAAATAGTACTTTCTGAACCTCCACTCCTTGCACAATTCTTTTGAATACGCCACACCCCTTCTCTGCCTCTAAAAATTGGTGTACAAGGAGTTATTATCATGATCAACATATGATGATAAAAATTTAGAACTTATGTAGTGCAAAACTTTGACACTTTAACACTTTGTACAAGCAAAGTCAAAGGCTACTAATCCATCAATGGAGGGTTGAAAATGAACCTTTTTTTCTACTTCAAACACTATAATCTTTCAATCCGTGTGGTCAAAGTTGATAAAAGTTTGTGAGTATGTAATTTATCAAGTATTGAATGAAAACTAAAAAAACAATTTATTACTTCCTTCCTTACTCATAGCACTAGAAGTAACAACTTTGAGGTGTTTTTGGTGTGAAATTGTCAAGGAATTTTAACGGCTCAGTGCTCCAAGGAGGGGGTGACAATGACAGAAGCAGGTCACCCCTCCACTTTCAAGAAAACTCAAATGATCTCTCTATCTCTCTTTACAATAGAAGATTAGGTCTCTCAGTTATATAATAAATATTAGGGCACAACCAAATGAAGCCACATAGACAAGTTCAGCAACCCCGAAGATATTAGATTTTTCCAAGGATGGGGACATAACTGGGACTACCCATGCCCCATTGGTGACAATGGGGTCCACTAGTGTTTTATATATCTCTTTTTGGCCAATATCAAAATTTGATCAGCACATAGAACTGTTTTCATCTGGCCCTACTCAATGATATCAAGTAAAAAGTCCCACGTAGAGGTACCACAATGAAATTAGGGGAAACTCACGAGAGTAGATGCTGCTACATTATAAGCTCTAGATACTTGCAAAGAGCAGCACTCACATATGCTTCAGATGAATTACTCATTCCTTAACCCCTAAATGACTAAACGTCCCCCTAGGGTCATTTTGGATTTCGGGCATGTACCTACAATTGGAAAAAAAATCCTTTTCAATTAATTTTTTTTTTCAAGATAGGATCTGATAAGAGCTTCGTGGAGATATTTTTTTATTTATTTTTGGATTTGTGGTTTGAAAGTTAGTACCACTTAAAGCCAAAAGTGGGACTTCGGGCACCTCCAAAGATTTTGACAAAAGTTTCTATTGACATTGAGATTTTTCACACACATAAATAATATTTCCTTTTTCAGAAATTTTCAAAAAAAAATCTTGTCTTTAGTGTAAAAAGGCATTTTATTCCAAGTCAAACATTTTCACACATTGTCGGGCAACGGGGGGAAAAAACTTCATCTTTTCTACATACAACCTAGAGATCTTCATAACTTTCACTTCTTATTTTTTCAACAACAATATGTGGTGAAAACCTTCTTATTGACCGTTTGGATTATCATTTGAATACATATGTAGTTCACAAAAAAATAAAACGTGAAATGGCAATTTTTGAACCTCCACTCCTTGCACACTTGTTTTGAATATGCTACACCCCTTTTTTACCTCTAAAAATTGGTGTGTTGGGAAATAACATCATGCTTAAGACAATGGTAAAAGATTTAGACCTTGTACAATGCAAAAATTTGATACAAAATGAAGTCAAAGTCAGCTGATCTACTCAACGCAGGGATGAAAATGAACCATTGTTTTGACTTTAAACACTAAAATCTATCAATCCGTGCAGTGGATTGCAACCAAAGTTTGATGGCATGTTTATATGGAAGTCTATTTTAAGATCTTACGGTTGAAAATCCAAAATTCACTTTTAAATGTGATTTTCATGTCTCTTTTTGACAGTGGCAGTTTTGGACTGGTTTTAGAGCGAATTAGGTCGTCGTCCTTTAGGGGTTAAAACATCAGATGGATCTCAAAACAGCGTACATCTAGAACAGTACTCCACAAAATAGAGAAGAGAGCCAAAGGCACCTGATAAAACGCTGGAATAATGAATTCCAATGACAACTTATGGTGCTAAGGAATGTCTTTGAGGTTCACGACCAGAATTACGACAAATTCTCACTCTGCAAAAACATGGACTATACTCTTGAATTAATGACAACCACAATTAGTGATGGAAAACTCCCTTCGGTCCCGATAAGAAGGCGGATTTCATCTACGCAACCACATCATCTGCTGCTCGCACTGGAGGTTCGATCACATCCTCGTGGGGCTTCATAGCCGGGAACAAAAGCACTTCCTGGGAATGACAAACAATGAAATTAGTCTCCGACACAGAACTTGACCTCCAAAGTTAGTATGCAATGCACCGATGACAACAAATCAGATTCCAAACTAATCAAGGTCATTGACGTTTTCTGTGTGCACATAAGTAGCCTCACCTTGATATTTTGAGAGTCAGTGAACAGCATTGTAAGTCTGTCAATGCCCATCCCCCAGCCAGCTGTTGGTGGCAGACCATACTCGAGCGCCGTGCAAAAGCCTTCATCGATGGCCATTGCCTCGTCGTCTCCTTTTTCGCGATCCTGCAAGAAGCACAAGCAGACGGTGATGAACAAGGTAATTGCGATATAGTATCATGTACGTTAGATTATTGTACCTCCAATTTATGAATGCGTAGAGGACGTACCTTGACTTGATCGGCAAACCGTTCACGTTGGATGACTGGGTCATTCAACTCTGTGTAAGCATTGCATACCTACAAACCAACACTATTCAGTTAAAGATAGCATGGACATGAAAAATACCAGTAACACCAATAAACACATACTCTAGACATCGAATGAATGGACGGCAACGAACTAAATACCTCGTGCTTGTTCACGAACAGCTCAAACCGCTCGGTTAAACCCGGGATAGATCGATGCCACTTAGCAAGGGGGCTCATGAGTTGAGGATGATGCGTGATGAAAGTTGGATTCACGCATTGTTCCTCAACAAAGTGGCCTACGAGCTGAAGTTCCACAAAACGCAAATGTATTAGTAAAAGATCCTTCAGAGGCACAAGCTACACCCCAACTGTAGATCACATAATCCAAGGTGATTGGCTCTGCTCAGACCACTCCAAAGGAATCACAGCAGAACGAACACAGCTGCGAACACCAAAGCAATACGGACAGGAAACGCATGTAGAGGATGACACTCACTATAAGTTAGAAATAGACTGAAAGATCAAAGATTTATGGCCATACCTTGTCAAGCAGACGCGTTGTAGTTTGAGGAGGGGGACACTTGACATCAAACTTCTCACACGCTCCTACAAGATACTTGTTGACCTCTGGAGAATCCAAAAGCTCCAAGTCTGATGGCAATTTTATCTTTCCTCCTGAGTACTCCTCAAGACCCTTGATCATATCGATTCTCCTGCAAAGTAGCAAGCACAGATGCCAGTTACAAACCTCACTAAACTATGCGTTGCAGAGGAAATTTCAACGAGAAGCACTACGTTGAGAATCCAAATCACAGCCGTCTGTTCAGTGCACATACTTGAATGGAGGCGTAAAATCAATTTCGATTGGAGGCTGGTCCAGTCCGTTTGAATGATACAAGATTTTGTAGCTTCCAGTAATTTCCTTCACCATACCTGTAGGAGAAAATAGAGACCCGGAACTAAGTACAGTTCAGTCATGCTATCAAAAGAAATCCATGAAGAACTGCTCAGTAGTCGTTGTTAACTCCGTTGACATGACTCGCAAAGATAGGCGGGTACAGCTACAGCGCATCATGATGGACATGTAGATCATGACCTAGAATGCATGCTGCAGAAAGACCATCCAACCAAGGGTAGAACCAAGGTGAAAAGAAGTACCAGAAAGCATTTCTTCCGTAACCTTCATCAAATCCTGATAGTCAGCATACGCCCAGTAAAACTCGCAGGTTGTAAACTCTGGGTTATGAGTGAGATCAATTCCCTCGTTCCTGAACTGCTTCCCAATCTCGTAAACACGGTCCATGCCTCCAACAATCAACTCCTTCAAGAAAAGTTCAGGAGCAATGCGCATAAACAAATCCATGTTGAGGTCATTATGATGTGTCTTGAACGGCTTGGCAGCAGCACCCCCAGCAATCATGTTCATCATTGGCGTTTCAACCTGGAACCATCGTTGGTGTTTCCACCAGTTACCATGAGCTTATGATGTTAAACCATGGTGATTAAAAACATCAACTTGATATCTTGAAAGCTGGCCCACTCGGCCATTACAAGAGCGAACAATTTTACAGAGCGCTCCGTCACAAGCTAAAATAACACAAAACACTGCAATTCCGAGAAGCAGCTGATATTTCAAGGAACAGCACAAGCAAAAGGCAGCACTCTCATCCAAACATGACAATCAAAGGATACAGCTTGGGGGCAAATCACCTCAATAAATTCTCGCTCGTCCAAAAATCGTCGAATGTATCGGATAACTTGCGACCTTGTCTTGAAGACATTACGAATATCCGAGTTGAGCATAAGATCTAGGTACCTCTGTCTGTAGCGAGTTTCCTGTGATTCATGTACAAGCCCCCCAACCATGAATGAAAAGGTGCTCATAACAACAGCTGCAGCTGATTATCAAAGAAAGACCACAAAGCTCTAATGTAATGCAATAACATCGACTCAGCAGCCCTAAAACACTCAGCCAGTACTGCAAATCATATGATTACCAGATCTTTCAGCGGGTAACGGTCCAAGTTCCTTGGAAGTCCAGGATGCCAATGCTCAGGCACCTTATGGTCCTCCTGAAAAAGAAAGACAACATGTTACAGGAGACTCTACCAAGAGCATGAAACTACTCAACTTCTAAACTCCGCAAACTGAGCCTCCACAATAAACTGTAGACTATAGCAGCTCTTAATTACCAGAGAAGAGCATAGACCCTAAAGTTGAAGAAAGCGAAGTACCCATAAACCCTAAATAAACGCATAAACCCTAAGTAAGGAAGCTTGGTGTGCTCATTTGAGGTGCATGCAGCTTACAGAGGTAATGGTAACTTCACTCAGCTTCTTGTCGACGGTCTGGTCTTTGCCCCCTCTGGCGTGAGTCTTGGGCAACATGTGCAGACAATACGACAGCAACTCGATAGACTTGACAAAGATACTCAATTCTCCTTTCTTGCTCTTTCCTGCCAAACATCACAAACTCCATAAACTCAAATGCCGTCTCTACAATGAAACGCACCTGCCATTGCCCATCCCCTCACCTGGGAAGCCGTTAATTCCGACAATGTCACCACGCTTGACGCTAGCGTGCATCCTCGAGAACTCCTCCTCAGACAAATCCGAGTAATCCGCCTGCGCGATGACCTGAATCTTCATCCCGTCGGCATGCAAGTCGTAGAACATCAACTTCCCTCCGCTAGCTCTCTTGCTCATCACCCTTCCTGCAAACAACAGTCACCGTCATAAAATCCCAAAATCGACCTTAAACCCTGGAAAACCCTAAACCCTGGAAAACCCTAAATCCTGGTAAACCCTAAACCCTGGCAAACCCAAATCCGGGACCCGGAACTCACCAGCGACAGACACATCCTGGCCCTCGAGATGCTCCCCGTCCTTGATCTCCGTGAACTTAGAAATATAGTCTGGAATGGAAATCGTGGTGGCGAACTTGTGCGGGTACGGATTGCGGCTCTTCTCCTTGAGCTCACCCAATGCGCGCAACCTGTTGCTGCGGTACTGCGTGGGATCCATGTCCTCGTCATCCTCGGCGTGCTGCTGGGCGGCCTTGGGCTTTTTGGGCTGCGCAGCAGCCTCCGCCTTCTTCTTCTCCTCCTTGGCCCGCTTCTCCTCGGCCGCCTTCCTGGCCTTCTCCAGCTTCTTGAGCGCGCTCTTGCTCATGGGCTCCCCGCCCTCCATCGCTGCTGGTGCTCCCTCGCCTCCCTCCATGGCTACTGCGAAAATGCGATGCAGGAGTAGTCGAGAGTGTGCGCAAGAGTTTCTGAGGTGAAGTGTGGCTTACGTTAGGTTTTCATTGGATGGAACCCTAAACGCCATCACACCTCTCACCATTCATCAGTGCGATGAACGGTTTATATTATCTTTCTCTCTTGTATAATAAACTAGTGGACCCCCCAACAGGTCAAGGACAATCCTCAGTTAAGTAAACAAATGCCCATTATTTACTTTAGATACCCGGGTTGCCTAGGTACATAAAGTTTAAGTATTAAAAGAAAATACCATGTATCTGCTTCATGTAGAGGAGGGTACCACAGGTTTCCACCACCGGGTATTGCCCTTCCTCTTTTCATATATGTAGTCGAAGCAGTAACAAATATCATCGATACCGAGGTAATACCCGCTATTGAAGTAGGAGATAACTGGAAGATAATTCGGAGAAGGAAGACGGGAACTTTACTTGGGTCATGGACTTTACTTTGACGTTTATAATTTTAGGTACCTTACCTAAACTTATATTATCCGTTGGAAACAACACGTCAATATACTAGTACTAGTCAATATCTATAAAAGAATACAGGATGAGAAATCCGTCGATGGATGAACCTGTGGATGAAAAATGAGCTGTAAAACATCCAAATCGCAGTTAGGGTTTGAAAACGGGAAACTAATGTCGGAGAAAATGAGAGGAGTCAAGGAAACGAGAAGTTTTGTTTACATGTGCGTAGGTGCACGTGGTGGGGCTTAGAGTCCACGAATGCTATGCGCGAGGTTTCGCAGCTTTGTGGCGATCGAAACATGGAGTCCGCCTTTAACGCGGCAGGGGATCTCAATGAGCAGCAAGGCGATTCCGATTGCGAGCACCAGCAAGAGCGCGTTTCAGCACGGCGACTACGCCATGTCGTCGTCCTCGCCGCGGAGTTTTGGCGCCAGCCCGAGGCCGAGAGCAGGAGTGGCAATGGTGTACAATACGGGCCCCGTGACAAGAGACCCGTATTCCACCCTGGGATTCAGCCCCGGCGCCAGCAAGCACGAGATCAAGACGTACCGCCGCCTCGCGCTCAAGTTCCACCCCGACGTGTGTGACGGCAACCATTGCACCACCAACTTCCAGCAGATCAACTACGCGTACGAGGTAATCTTGCAGCCATGTCTACGCATTGTGAGCTTTCTTCCCGCATTGATATGGCCTCAGATGTCGTAGATCTCTTGCGGCCATGTCCATGTATTAGGGTTTGATGCTCCCCTTGCGCGTGCGGGGTCGCCGCTGCTCATGAGCTGCGGCACCACCTTGGTGGGAGGCAGGATGACGGGAAAGGTGAAGCCAAAGAAGCATTCGGCGAGGGAGATTGTGTCGAAGATCGACGCCGCCACCACGAATCGCGGTGGCAAGAAGGCGGGCGTGGTGGACCGAGTACATCATCGGCGCAACGTCATCGTCCTTTGGTGTGCGGGTGACAGTGTTGTTGCAATGTGGGGTCGGTCAGTGTGTGTGTTTGCGCTGTAGTGAGGTCGGTCGATCGTCGGTGTATGGAGGTTGGAAACCGCGCCATGCATGGATGTTGTGGGTCGCGGTGGCTATGGCGATGGCGTGATTGGCTCTCTCGCTGCGGTTCCGTTTAAACGACAAACATTCTGAGGCAGCTGGGGCGAGCGGCGCCGGTCCTGGATCCAGTGGTGGGAACAGCAACCCCGTTCGCCCAGGGTGATCGTTCCCATGGTGCCGGAGTCTTCATTGGTAGGGCTGAGGCTGGGGGAGCAAGAGGCAACGGCTGCATGAGCAGCGGTGGAGCTCGACGTCGTGATCTGCTGGCCATCCTAGTGCTTCTGGGTCACCCTATGCAGCCGGCACCGGAAAGAGCCCGCGTGCTTCGTCGGCGCACACAAGCACGTGGTCTTCACCGGCGACGATAAGGCCTTCCTCTCCACCAGGGTGTTTGGTGCGGTGTCCGAGGAGAACGCGTGCTTCCCTCACGCCGGTGAGGACACCGAGCTCGATTCGTAACTACTGAAAATGCATATTGATTCGTAACTACCGAATGCATATTAATTAGTAACCCTGACCTAAAGTTCTTGCTCCCAGAGTAGACACATGAATGCACAAACTTGACAAATGACTACTATAAAGTCATTCGTATCCATCATCTTTGATAACAAAGGGCACAAAATCATCATACAATGTCGAAACCTAAACCACACAAACTGAGAAACGGACACAACAAAAGAATTCTAGATCTACTACGAACTCACAATTAGAAAGGCGAAGTCCTCTCGAATATCAAGGCCAGCGAGTTGCGTAAGCTCCAATACCTTCAGCAGCTTTGTAAATACAATTACATCTTACCCATCAACAATATGGTAACCCGAAATCCCCAAAAACTCAACCCCAAACCTCCAACTAGAGCATCGACCCCCTGAAATCCTAATCTCAAACCTTGGAGATCAGTATTTCCTAACTTGGGTCAGGTTGGAAAAAACAAATATTGTCAGGTCAGCATGACAAGAAAAACCACCAAAAAAAAGGAGGGGGCGGGGATGGGGACGGGGGACGGGTGTGGGAGTCTAAAACTCCCACTTGGTCGCCCCTACCAAAAAAATTAGTTAAAATAGGATTTTTAATATTAGTTAACTAGAAAAGTAGTTAGTATTGTGTGAAATTAGATTAGATAGCGAAGAGAAAATAGGGAAATGCTTAAGTAGTTAATTAGGTTTATAGTGGTGATAAAACCGGGTCTTAAAATCACTAATTTAAGTCCCGGGAAACAATTTCAAAAGAGTCCCGGGAAAGATCTCGGGACGTAAGTCTAAAACCACCACTTAAATCTAAATTAACAAGTTAAGTTTAGGAGGTAGTTAGAAGTAGTTGAGTTCTTCTAGATGCTAATTCTTGTTTGAATTAGTAGTAGTGGTAGAGAAAAGAAAAGAAAAGTCAAAAAAAAAAAAGATGAAAGAAATTTTTTTTTTTTTTAAATTCCAAAAATAAAAAATAAAATAAAATAAAATAAAATACGTACTCGGGTATCAACCCGGATATGAACTAGCCCAAGTACCAACCTGAGTGAGGACTGATACCCGGGTGCCCGGGTAGCTCCAGCAGTCATGGTCGACCTCTCTCTCCCCGAAATTTGACTTCTCCTCTCCAGAAACTCTTCCCCCCTCCAGAATTCTTCTCTCTCTCCCCCTCCTTCTCTAAAATCTCCCCCCCTTCAAATTTTCTCCTCTATCTCCCTATCTAGTTCTCTCTCTCTCATAGGTTCTCCCTCTCTCTATTTAATCTTTGTTTGGAGTTGGGATTTAAAGAAGTAGTCAAAGAGGTGATGCAACAAGGAGTTACAACTAGGGTTTCAAGAGGAGATAGCACAAGAGGTTTGGTGGAAGAGGTGCGCAAGCTACGGTTTGGTGGAAGAGATACGCAAGCTAGGGTTTGATGGTAGAGGTGCGTAAACTAGGGTTTGTAGAAGTGGAGAAGATTTGTGGCCAAAGCGAGAAGATAAAAGAGACAAAGGAAGGAGGTTGCGGGTGCAACAACAAAGGTGACTCTTGCCCATGTTGGGATTCTTTTGTTTGTGAGAATTTCTTGTTTGTAACTCTTTTCCTCTCTTGTCTACCGGGGTAACTCCCCAGTCTAGAGAAAAAGTCCCCCGGGGGACTTCATCTAGACTTTATTGTGTTTTTTTTACATGTATAGTTGTTGTCGATTGTCCTAGCCTTGTGGCAAATTGTTATTTCGAGTTGTCTCCCTCCTCCTATCATTTTAGGTCTTGCCCACAATTCCTATCTTTTTTCCGGTCTTCCAGATCAACCGAGAAAAACCTCTTTCTAAGTCCTTGTTTCCAAAGTCCTCTCCTCGTTACGATTATATGTGACCTTGTGTTGTTAGTATGTTGCTAGATGTGTGAGACACCCATATCCACATATTCTAGCAAAATGTTCCAGAGTTGTTTACCGGTTGACCGGTAGACTTGTGTTTCCGGGCCGGACCGGAGTTTGTGACAAGTTAATAGGGAGATTGGTGGAAGTACAGGCTATTTGAGGATTTTGTCCACCCGGGACAACATAACTCTCCGGTGAGTCGGGTGGATTTCCCATCCTCCAAGGAGTGGGGCTTGAAGGTCTATAAGAAAAAAAGAAGCCTCCCGGTAATTTCTACCGAGAAGGAACCGATAGACCTCCCTTCCTCAACCCCGGAGTCTTTGGTGAAGTCCTATGCGGTTATACTAATCGAGCTTAAAGAGACTTCGCATGTATCTATAGGTACATCTAACCTTCCGGTGGATACCGCCACTTCACCGGTAGATCTCCCGGTGGATATTCCCAATCCACCGGTAGACCTCCCGGTTGAGACATCCGACCTCCCGGGGGATTCTCTTGACCATGTTGGTACTTCCAGACGTGGTGACAATCTCTATACGTCTCAACCGGAAGAGTCTTCCGGTTGAGTCTTTGTTATATGTTATGTGTTGATTTACCTCACCGGTTGGTGGGATGTTGTTTTAAGTTGCTAGAATTAAACACTAGGGTGGCTGTAGTAATGTCGATGGGGCCCCATTGCGCATCCGGTCACTACCACTTGAGTGGTTTCTCCGGCTACTTATTTTTGTTAAGAAAAGGTTCACCGGTTCCTGGACCGCCGGACCGGAAGTCTTCCAGTTTACCGGTCTACCGGTAATTCGCCGGTGACTAGGCTACCCTTGATTTTAGGATCAAAATGTCGTTTTGTCTTTTAGTGGAGCTATTTTTAGAGGGTAGCTATTGACTTTAGTGCACCTCCTAGATGCCGTTTTGTCCTTTTGCGATCTAGTTTTGAAGCGTAGCTATTGACTTTAGTGCACTCTTTAGATGCCATTTCCACCTTCTGGGGATCTAGTTTTGGAGGGTAACTAGTGGCCTTTGTGTACTTAACTCTTGTCTTATGTACTCTTCTCTTTGTTGATCTCCTCGTGTCTTGCCTTCATTGCTTGTGTCTAGAGTCTTTGTTGAGCTTATGTGAGTGGACCGGGAGAGAGTTGAGTCCTCCTAGTGTGTCTTTGCTAGGTGTGCAAGGTTGTGACTTGTTGTGTGTTAAGTGATTGAGTATGAGTAGAGACATCCCAAGGGGCTAGGATATCCGGGTTAGATAGGTAGAGTGAGGTCCGGGACTTGTGCTCTAGACTTTTCACCGGTGTGACAAGGAAGAGTTGTTTTAGCGGATGGGATCCGGGAAGCCCACGACTATTTATGATAGCCTCCCTTAAGTGGGAAGTGTTTGGATTGGTGGGAAGTAGGGGGTGACATCCCCTTCTTTCGGTACACCGGGAGACATCCCGGCTAAGCCTGAGTCCGGTGAATTCCGGGATTATTACCCTTGCAGTGGATGAGTCCCGACGATATCCATAGAAGGTTGTTTTGCTCATATAATTTGTTTAGTACTAACTTGTTGTGAATCTTGTATCTTCTTGCTTTGATTCATTGGGTGTGGTTGTAGTTGGAACCCGGGCTTGCGTGACTGGTTTACCGGGACAAGTTCCCGATAGATTGTGAAGACCGGTAAACAGGCTGCGACCTTTTTAATTCTTCTAGGTGTAGGGTTAGATTGTGGATATTGTGGCTTCTGGACTGCGAGAACGGAGGGCAGTGACTTTCCGGGCACTGTAAAAACTTACCGGAAATTTACTCTGACGCTCAACAGAGTTTAACTGAAACACATGTGGTTACTTGTTACCAGTTACTAAGGTAACGGAGAAGCCATCCTCCGGGATGTGCCAAGGTATTATGTGTGATTTGTTGTTAAGATTTAAAGAGTTTGATGCACGATAAAAATCCCTGGAAACGATCTTGTAAGGTGGGCTTGCTTAAGGTTAATTTCGGTTAATTTTGAGAATAACAAACCACTAGACTACAAGAACGGGAGGGACAATGGATTGGAGGGAAAGGGCTAGGGGATGGGGAGGTAGGGACTCAACACAAAAAAATGTTGTGTCCGGAGGACACGGGTACCCCACTAGTTTCTTAGATATTACAATTGTATGACCTTGGCATTACTTGAGTATCACCTTAGACAAATATTTTATATTTTTCAAAAAATTTAGACACCCTCCACTTTGAATTAATTATGTACAAATCCGACCAATGCACAGGGTATTGTAACTTATCATGTACTTACTTAGACCTCAAAAACATGAACATGAATCGAAATTAAAATGAGCAATTGATTGTTTAGAGTTTTTATAGATACTCATTTTAGGTGCTCAGTTCATGAGAGCCTATGAATACCATAGCCTCCAACCAGCTTGGGCACCTCACTGCCTCTAAAGAAGAACGTTGGTCTTCGAAGGAGGCCAGCGTGAATAAAGTGTTTGTTCGTTCCACTACTAAGACCCTGCCCACCGGATAGAGAATTAGTAAGCTGGAATTACTTCCCCCCTTCAAAGGTAGACACTATATAACAAGTAGCCAAAAAACCATAAAACCAACCAATCAAAAGAGCAACAACAAAGGAGGGAGGGGGGGAGGGGAGAGAGATGAGAGAATTAAGGAGGGGAAGGAGAGATGAAGAGGAGGGTGTGTTTTGCAATGTCAAGGGCTAAAAATAAAGTAAATGGGGGATTATATGGGGGGTCTTGTGTATCAGGAAGGGCTTGGTTGTTTTCAATTTTGCATTTACGCAGAAGGATGGACATAGCATGTTGTGTGGCAATGATGTTAATATTTTTTAAAGTGTTTGTAATTGTATCAGTAGGAATTTTGAAGGTATCTTCTAGGGTTTTTATAGAAGGGTTAAAGGTGGTGGCTTGAGCACCGGTTGTGATTACTATAAGGTGGTCCACTTTCCATCCGAGGGCAGTGATGTCATCCATAAGGGGTTGGTATTTATTGATTTTTTTTTCGATTGTATCAGGGGAGAATCTGTCATTACAGTATGTAGATTCGATGAATTGAATGGTGTACAGTCTTGGTTTATGTGGTCGGGTGGGGGTCATTGTATGGTAGGCTTCTAACGCAGAGAATGTCCGGTTTGAGTCGAGCATTGCAGTGGCATCGTTGAGTTTCACATGTGCATGTGAGTAGCCATGGTGGAACCGTATTTTCTTGTGGGTTGTTATTAAAGGTGTCGGCATTCATGAGGATAAAACATCTCGATTTGTTATGGGAGGTGATTTCCCATACGCCTTTCTTATGTCTTTTGACAATTAGGGAGTGTATGTGGTGGTTATGACATTTAAGTAAAACATGAAGCCATGTGTGGGGATCCATGGAAGTGCATATTGGGCATGTTATGGAAGGGAATCTTTCAATTCCTAAGAAGAGTTGTTTTTGGGCATTTCCCATGTATTGCCCGGTACGGAATTTGATAAGGCATGTTATTTGTGAGTCGGTGATGATGAGGTTTTTCCAAAAATTTGTAGAGATTTCATTGTCTATGTTGTTATTATTAGTCCACTTTTCTATGTAAGGGAGGTTATCTGAGATTGTGTCGAGGTTGTTATATAGATCTTGTTTTTTGAGGTATTTGCTCATGAATCTAACCGGGCCTTTATCGGGGATGTCTTCTTTGGAGGGCGAGTCTTCTTTTTGGAAGTAGTATGGCGTGGCGTGGGCGTGTTCTTGTGGATCTTTGGCATTTTTGTTTGATTTTTCTTGGCCCTCTTTTGCTAGTTTATCTGCTTGTTCGTTACCATCAATATCGGCATGGGCTCGAACTTTGTGGAGGGTTGTGATTTGACTTCGTTTTAGTATCATTTGGACCATTGATTTGGTCGGGGTGGCTATTGTGGAGGGTAGGGTGTTTTTTTTGGGTGTTTAATAAGGTTAGTACGTTAATGCAGTCCGTGAATATGTGCGTTGGTTCATTGTTGTATTTTGTTGTGACAATTTCCAGTGTTTTGTGGATGGCCATGAGTTTTGCTCTAAGGATATTTTGTAGTCCATGCAATCTTTCGGCTAATTTGATTTCTTTCGTAGAATTGTATATTCTATTACCGGCTTTTTCTCTGTGCCAATTGTCCAGGCTAACTTGTTCTAGCGGTTTGAAGGAGCCATCCGTATAGTAGCTATATGCGGGGTCAAATTTTGGTGAGGTGGTGGTTTGGTAGTCCGGGAGGGGTGGGGGTGTTAAACGGTAATTTAGTGTATTGTTGTTGTAATTTATTTTTGACCATTTTTTGTTTCTGTTGACGGGTGTTTGTATAGGTGTCGGTGGGGCCATCTTTGTGTATAGCCGGTGTATGTTGAGAGTTTTTGCTATGGAAGAAAGTTCTTCTAGTTGTTCTAGGGTGCCTAAGGTTCGATTTTGGTGGTGTACACATATTATTTGTAGTGTGGATGGATTTATTCAAGGCTTTTTTAGTTTAGGTGGAATAGTGGGTTCTTCATATGGTATTGAATTTGCTTCAAATAAGGCAATGGTATGAGAGTTTGGAAATGGACTTACTTGTTGTTTAAAGTTTTGGTACCAATTTTTGGTTGGGGTGATGATGAGTGTAGATGTGTAGTTTGGGTCATTTTTGGCAGCAAGGCGTGCCCAGTGTAGTGCTTGTTGTGTTTCCTCTTTGTTGTAAGGGTGTGCTATACCATAACCGATCCATTTACAGTCAAAGGCTTTCCCCAGGGAGCCGAATATTTTATCTCTTTCAAATGGGGAGTAGAATTTTAGTAGTTTGGTGGAGCATGTAACAAGGGAGGAGAAGTATGTATGTTCTATGTTAAAGGATGATATTAGTGAGTCTAGGATGGGTGTGGGTATTGTGTATTGTGCATTTTTGAGGGGGTTATTTTTTGGGATGCGGTATTTGTATCTTTGATATACAGTGACTCACAAAAGTTGTTGGCCGCCCTAAAAATGGCTCTCATAAATTGAGAAATTAAAATTATAAAGTGAAATTTGGACATGTTATAATACATAAGGGAATCTACCTTCGTGATGAATTTCACTTTAAATAGACTATTTTAAGACACATTTTTATTTGAATGAAATTTCTATGGAAATAAAAACTTTTTTGTGAGAAGTCAAAATGTTTCATTTTTTAAATAGGAAGAATGTGCATCTTGACTTGAGTCACATGTTACAAGTTTCATGAATTTGGGATTTTTATTCATTGAGATCTTATTGACTGAAATTTGACCCTAAAATTTTGAAAATTTAATTTTTTACTCCATAAATTGCAAAAAAATATAATAAAAATACATATAGTTATTTGATGTTATTTTGTGTTTTTATTTTATTTTTTTGCAATTTATGGAGTAAAAAATAAAAAATTTAAAATTTTAGGGTCAAATTTCAGTCAATAAGATCTCAATGAATAAAAATCCCAAATTCATGAAACTTTTAACATGTGACTCAAGTCGAGATACACATTCTTCCTATTTAAAAAATGAAACATTTTGACTTCTCAGAAAAAAGTTTTTATTTCCACAAAAATTTCATTCAAATAAAAATGTGTCTTAAAATAGTCTATTTAAAGTGAAATTCATCATGAAGGTAGATTCCCTTATGTATCATAACATGTCCAAATTTCACTTTATAATTTTAATTTCTCAATTTATGAGAGCCATTTTTAGGGCGGCCAACAACTTTGGTGAGCCACTGTAACCAGATTAATTTGGTTTCAAATGATTGGGTTATTGGTTCAATGTTCGTGGGTGTCTGTAGTTTTATATTTTATTGGTTCCATAGCCATTGGAGTCTAGTAGTGGTAATGGTTTATAGATGACGGCCATTTTCATCATATAGATGTGCTAGGTTGTTGGCTATTTTGATTGTCATTGAGATTGTGAGGACATCATTTTTAGGGTTACATTCTATGGTAAAGATGCTTAAGAGTGGGATAATTATTGGTGGGGTTACGGGTCTTGCGTTTAGGGGTTGTTCTTGGAGGTAGTGGTTTTGAATGATTTCGGAGTCGAATTTATTTTGGATCCTTTGATAGTATTGTTTTAAATTTTCGGTGTTGTGAATGGAGGTATTATGGTCGTGTTGTGGGAAAAGGCTTCTTTGAGGGAGCCACTTGTTAAAAGTATTGTCGTTGTGTTGCCATTGGCATAGATATCTGGTGTATGTGTTTTGTATGTTGTTGAAATCTTTTTGTTGTATATGTTCATGATGTATTATTCTATTAATGGGATATAAGGTGGGATTCTTGGGGAGGTGTGTTGGGGGCCGATGGTGATAGGGTAGTGTCGGGTTGGAGGGGTGGGTTCGTTGGAGGGTAGTTCTCGGGGAGATGTTGTTGTTGGGAATGATGAATGAATCTTCAAGTCTATGGGAATATGGGTGTATGAGGAAAGAGGTATTGCATGTTGTTGGACAAGTTGGTCAGTAGAAGAGTCGTTTGGCAATATTTAGGGCCCACTTAATTAATTTGGATGGGATAAAGTGGTAGGTTTTGAATTCCTCATTATTCATGATATGTCTGTCATTTGGAAGAGTAATTTGTTTTAAATTGAAGATATTTTTTGAGAGGAGTTTTTGTAGGAGTTTTTTGGAGTGTTGAGGATTGAGTGTATTGTGATTTTGTGTTTCTTGGCGCCATGATACTTCTAATGGTGTGGAATCAAGGAGGAAGTTTGGAAGTGTGTTTTTGAGGTGAACTTAAGCTATATGTTTTAATAGGTAGAGTGTATGAGTTATTGGTAATCTTATGCAATCCGTTTATTTAATTCTGGAAATATTTTTGGCTCCACCTTGTTGAGCTAGGACATATTGAGTTAGCCCTATGTATATTTTTCTCGAGTCGTCCTTTGTCATTTAGAGCATTTTGTAGTAGTTTACCTTTGCATATGAGATAAGCATTTTTAAGGGAGAAGGCTTCCAAGCCAAATAAATTATGTGGGAGTTGGGTTATCGCATTTGACATACATTTTGGCATACCACAAATGGTTTTTTGTATGGCTAAAATTTTTTGATCTAGTTTTTTTATGGCTGGCATAGAGTATGGTACAACATAGAAGTTGTATGCTATTCCTGGTCGTACTACAGTGTCAACCATTTTTATTTTTTGTTTCATAATAGCCGGGCATGTTGTTAGTTCTTTGCATTGTTTAATGAGTTTTGTTGTTGTACTATGAATTTGGAATTTTCCATTTTAATGATGGGACTAGATTTGAGCCTAGGTATATGTATGGTTCATTTTGGTGTAGTATAGGGATTGGTTGGTTCCTAAAGTTGATGTTAGAGGCTTGGAATATGGCTTTGAATGTGCTTGGGTTTATTTTGGATTTATTTGAGCATCCAGTAGCACACTTTGGGACTCCTACTTCCATACTAGTCCATTCACAGTATCTGTCGATTTTATTAATTTGAGTTTGTAATGATTTTATTTTGTTGGTTATGGTCGCGAGGTCATCAGTGTATGCAGCAAAATTTATGGTGATTTGAGAATGACCAAATGTGTACCCGTTGTTACCTCTTTCTAGCCATCTAAGTAATGATTCTAAGAATATGATGAATAGGTATGAGATGAAGGTGTCTCCTTGTATAGTTCCTCTTTGGATGGGAATGGGTTTGGTTTTTCCGAAGTGTTCTCCAATGTAGTGAGTAGATGATTAAGAGTAAATGTTTCCAACTAATGCGGTTGCATCTTCTAGGTAGCCAAGGTCTGTCATTATTGCTAATAGTCTAGCGTGATCTATAGAATCAAAGGCATTTTTGAAGTCAATAAAAAGGATATGTATATCTTGATTTGTAAATCTTGCATCTTCTAGTGCGGCTATTATGGTTTGTATTTGTCTGGATGTGCTTCTCTCTACTCTAAATCCTTCTTGACTGTCGTGTAGGATTTTGAATTTTTCCTCGTATGAGGATAGTATATGCATGAGGGTACTGGTGTATAATTTGTAGATTGTATTAGCTAGTGGGATTGGTCTATGGTTGGATAGTATGGAGGGGTCTCCTTTTTTGTATAGTAAATTTGTTAGGCTTGTTTTCCATGAGTCCGGTATTTGTTTTTGTTTGTAACAGTGAGAGAAGAAGAGGAATAATAGTTTATGAAATCTAGGAGGCATATTTTTAAGTATTGAGTTCGGGTACTCGATCTGGCCCTGGAGCCTTGTTGTTTCCAAGGTTTCGGAGGCATGTGTCGTATGAAATTTCAGGTTGGCCTCCTTTGTCTAAGGTATAACCATCTAGGTCATGCCATGGATATTAACGTACTGCACATGTGCAATTGATTGGGTGTTGTGGTTGGTAGTTTCATGTTGATACTGTGGGTCTATTATTTTTTATTTGTTGTTTGAATATTCGTTTGCGATGTCGTCTGGGCTAGTTAGAATGTTATTGTATTGATCGATGATACAATCTAGTGGTGGAGAGTCAATATGTTTAAAGACTTTTCTATTTTGTTTTTTTGGGCAAGTTTCGTATAATTGTCTATATTTTGATATGGCTTTTTTGATATTCTCTTTGGCAAATTTTGTAGTGACTTTTTGGGCTTGTTTATTGGCGTTTTTTTGTTATTTTTGCAATGTCATTTATCCATGTATCATGTGGAAGGTCTGGAGAGGGTGGGGTAGGGATTTGGGTGTGTTGTAGAGTAAGTAATTCATTACATGTGGGGTGATTTTGCCATTGAGGACTTTTTTTTACAATTCTGATAGTTTTTTGTATTACATGGTATGTATTTAAATATTGTTTCCATGTTTTAGCAAGTTTTCGGGGTAGGTACCCGCCTTGTTGTGTTGTATGGTTTGTCATCTTTGGTATTGGTTGTGCTTTACATGTTTGTTCAAGTGTGTTGGAAATATTATTGATGAGTATAATTAAGGTATGGCATGTCTCATGCCATTGTGGTTGAGAGAGTTGATTGTTATTCTCAAGAGTGTTTATGAGGTAGTCAATTTGTGTGGAGTTCCCTTCAAAGAATTTTGTGTTGAATTTTTCTAAGTTGTCTCTTGGGATGGTGTTGAGTATTCGTGTGGTGTCATTGTTTGTAATTATGGGGGTAAGACTACTTAGTATGTTATTTGGGATGTGGAGTTGTATAGGTGAGTGATCTTAGTAGAGGTTAATGTCCTTTATTTGTTGTAGAGGTGTATTGTGTATTATTATTTGTATTTATGTAAAATCCATCTATTAGGGTCCAATCATTGTAGTTATAGCCGCCTTGTCAGGAGTATTGTGTATTGGTATTTATGTAGGTGAGGTTCAAGCTTTCTGTGAAGAGGTGCCATTGATAGTCTATGATTTGAGGGGAAGTGTTATGGTTTCTGTTTTGTCAACCAATTAAAGCTATGTCTTTGTTGAAGTCTCCACACAACATGTAGGTGTGATTAGGGTTATTATTTATTTGAGATGTAATAGTGTTTTGTATGTCTATAATAAATCTAGTATCTTTGAGATGGAAGGGCATATACATGTGAAAGATTAACCATGATTGTAGTGGTTGATTAGTAATTTTGATTATTTGAAGGTAGGGGCATATGTTTGTTGGGGTAGGAATTTTTTTGATGTTGCCCGGAAAAGCGTATTTTTTTGTGTATTCGTGTAAGGAGGCCACCGCGGCCCGGTGTGTATGGTCTACATTGTTGGATGCATCTTGTTAGTGCATGTGTGTTATTAAAAATAAGTTTGTAGTCTTGAAATATGTTTTGTATGTATTTCGTAGATTTTGTGGCAGATATTTTTGTTTCTTGAATAACTATGACGACCAGTGGTGTGTCTGTATGTGTGACTAGAGTTTGTAAGCTAGGGAGAGCGGTGTTTAGAGATGCAACATTCCATGTAATTATGCTTGTGTTTTCATTATTGGGATTAATATTTTGGTTCTGTGGAGGAAGGTATGAGGGTGGAGGGGGCGGATGGGTATATTCTAGTATGGGGTCAAAACATTTTAGTGACTCATTAATTAGTTTTTTAGGAAGGTAAGGAATTTTTTGTTTTATTGTGTTGTTTGAAGGCGGTATGGTTTGATTGTGTAGGAAGTCGTATAATTCTTTATGTATTGAGTTTCCATGGTTTATGATATTTAGGTTTTCTTCAAGAAATTTTGTATAAGGGTGTGGGGTATTAATATGTCTTTTGGGTGGATTTTGTAAATTTGATAAGGTTCGTAATAGTGTGTTAGTCCATGTAATTATGTTCAGGTTTTGTAGATTTAGGAGATCGTTACATTTGTCTTTGTTTGGGTGGATGGTAATTACTAGGGCATATAAAATATGTGTTGGTGGATGCGTATTCTTTTGTTGTATGTATTGGGCAATATTTGGGTGTGTTGTGTTGTGTAGTTGGTGTAGTATATGTGTGGTTTTTAAAAGAGGTGCAAATGTCTGAGTGGTGTGTTTGTATTCCGGTTGTAGTTTTATGGTGTTTGGTATAAAGTATATTTTGGCGTTTTCCTTATGTGTTGTGGGATGTATTTTTAGTATATTAGGCATGGGTCCCGGATTAGTTTCTATATCTCCACTTAGTAGTAATATGGTTTTTACACATTTTGGGCAAGCAGGGAAATAACATCATCTTTTCTACATGAAACCTAGAGATCTTCATATTTTTCACTTTTTGTTTTTTCTAAAATAATATGTGGTGTAAACCTTCTTATCGACTAATTGGATTATCATTCTTCAACATGTTAAATTCTCAAAAAATAGATCGTGAATTGACAATTTTTGAACCTCTACTCCTTGCAGACTTGTTTTGAATATGCTACACCCCTTCTCTACCTCTAAAAATTGGTGTCGAGGGAATTAACCTCGTGCTTAACACAATGGTAAAAGATGTAGACCTTGTGTAGTGCAAAAATATGATACCAAGTGAAGTCAAAGTCTGCTAATCCACTCAACGCACGGAAGAAAATGAACCATTTCCCTCACTTCAAACACTACAATCTTTCAATCCGTGCGGTCAAAGTGTATGAAATTTTGTGAGTATGTTACTTAGTAAGTCTTAATAGAGATCATACGGTCAAAAGAATAAATATAAGGTTTTATTTCCTTCCTTATTCACTGCACTAGAATCAACAATTTTGAAGTGTTTTTGGTGTGAAATTGTCATGGTCCTTTAGGGGTTGAAAAGTGCAATAGTCATCTCTATAGTACCTTGCCCATCTGCCCCAAAATTTGAGCTTTTGATGTTTGAAGCACCATAACTTTCCCCCTACAAGTTCAAAAAAAAGAAATAGAAATATTCCCGCAAAGAGAACTTGTCCTCCTATTCTCACTAATCTTTTCAAAAAGTTATTTTCAAAAGTAGTTTTTTAGGAACTTGGCCAAAATCAATTTGTACCCCACAAGTACAAATTGTCCTTTAGGAGTTAAAATACATGAACTAATAATCATATAAAATAGGTTCACTTGACAGAAGAAAAATAAAACTAGTCAAGTGACCAATGTGAATAAAGAGACTGTTGGAGGTCACCGGGACGTTCACTTGACAAGCATTAGAGTTTTCCTGAAAGTCACTAAAATACACTGGATAGGTATCCCAAATCTTAAGGTCTTATGTTAGTAACTGGGACCATATGCATCTGGTGTCTTGGCTTGGGAAAGGTTTGGGGGAACTATTGGACAACCCTTTGAGAACTCAGGGTACTATGGGGGAATTTAGCTTGCATGGGGTAGGGCCCAAGAACATTAATTGCAAAGCATTTCATTGGTGCAGAAAAAGAGGATGTGAAATTTCCTCATGGTCTCTTTCTTTTTGATTATACATCTCATACTGTCTGGCACCATATTCCTCCTGACTTGCCCCTTCAGGGAGCACTTTCAGGAAAACTCTATTGATTGCTCTATTCTAGCACCGAATACGGCGGGCACTTGACTTTCCAGTCTCGTAGCAGTCCGCCAGCCGGCTCGGACGCCTGTAATTGGCTCTCAACATGCTGAATATGCATCGTATTCTGATTTGTGATGATTACCTCTTAGAATACAACGACCTCCCTCAAGAATATAACAACCTTGAGAAAATACAAAGACACATGAAAATTCCGCCTGTGTCCTCGCCAGCTGGCAGACTGCTACGACGCGTAGCCGGCAGTGCTTGCCTGCTACTCGCCGTAGCGGGGCTCGCACTGCCCGCTACGCAGTCCGTAGAGAACCCTCTAACGTAGACCGAAGTTCTTCAATTTTTTTATTTTTATTCTTTTCTAGTAGAGAAAAAAATCACACAAGCATCATTAAGTTAGTGTACACCATGCAGCACATGCCGAGACAAACAGACATTCCGCCTGGTACTAGATCAACTTGCCACTTCAAAACCATTCAGAGTGACCTCCACATATATTCTATTAAATTCTCACAAGAACAGCATGCCCATCAATGCGACATCCACCCAGGCTCTAGACCTCCGACTCTCAAATGTAGCTAGAAAAGAGTAAACGATGCTTGTCAAGTGAATGTCACACCAGATCTCTTTATTCACGCTGGTCATTGGACTAGTATTATTCTTCTTCTGTCGAGTGAACCTATTTTATACGATTATTTGTTCATTCACTGCAAAAGTGTCGGCGTTTGGAACCCCATATTATATTGCCGACCAACAGTTCATACTGTAGGCCTGATATTAGTCCCACTCCACGCTTCAAAACACAATTGTGTGACAAGAAGAAGAACTCTGGTCTCCAAGGGGGGCTGGTGTGAATAAAGTGTTTGTTCGTGCCACCACAAAGTCCATGTCCACCGGACATGGACTAGCAGTATGGAACTACTTCCCCCTCTCAAGGGTAGACACTATGTACCATGTAACCAGTAACCAAGAGCAAAGAACTGATGATGATAGGGGCTAATGCGATGAAGTAATAATAAGTTTTTCAAGCGGGATCAAGTGTCTCCAGGACGGGTTGGTTGTTTTGGAGTTTTCTTTTGTGTAGGAGTATGGACATAGCATGTTGGATTGCAACAGTATTAATTTGAGTAAAGGTGTTTTTAATTGAGGTAATGGGAATTTTCAATGATTCTTCAAGGGTTGTCATTGAGGGGATAAAGGTGGTGGCTCTTGCACCTACTTCCCTACTCGTTGATCGGTTTCGTACATAATTTTCACAATGGAGAATGTCCAAAATTTTTGGAAAATTCAAGAGATTTGTCTAGGTGATATCCTTGTAAAACTTGTAATATTCATGTAATGCTAACGTGTTACCCATTGTGTTCGAACTACTGCGATTTGGAGATAAATACTTCGTCAGGGAGGTTGCCGAAACTGATGGATGCATACACTGTTAGATTTAGGTCCCGTGACGCTTCTGGATGCACTTTAGGCAGCCACTGTGGACCTATCTAAATAGCCCTTTGTGAACATTCTCAGTACAGTACCGGACATTCAGCCCTGGTATAGATTAGACACTTCAAAACACTGTACAGGGCTCAATCATGTACAGGAATATGGTACACTGAGAACACTGTACTGCACCCCCCGACTATCAGATTATTTGTATAACCGGAAGCCTTGAACAGAAGTACAACTCCCAAATGAAGCTCTCAGCTAGATAACGTCACCTTTGAGGTCCAGTCTGACAATAGGTCAACTTGACATCACAAAATATTGCGTTAAGCCCTGGTTCGTTCGTTCCTTTACAAAATCCACGCGTTTAATAAAGGAGAAAATCGAGTAGGAAGTCGTTAAAAATTTAACGCGCTTTCTGCACGCGTTAAAAATTTAACGACCTCCGAGGATTGTACCTCCGAGGCTTAACGCCATGTTACGCCCTCGTGCGAGGGCGTAACCCTACACATTAAATTCCACACACAATTGCAACATCTTCCAAACGTAGATGACATCCGAATTGTAAGCCCTTCGCTACATGAAACCCCGGCACCTCGTACCATATTTCTATCTTTTTCTCCTTTGGAAGCCAAGAGTCGTACTATCTAGGTGCCTCTGATGGCCACAATATTCTACATGCATGGTGTCGTATTCAAACATGATAAGGTTCAGATATTGGAATGATCTCTAAATGGAAGATGTTAGTTGAAGAATCTTCAATCCAAGGGTGTAAGTCTTGCTATACTTTGAATACTTTTTTGGTATTCTACACAGTAAATTACGTGTCTACATATACGGTTCCCGACTGACATTTAAGGGTTAAGAGCATCTCCACCGAGGCACACGGCCCCGGGAGAGATGGAGTAATACTGCAATAAACGCCATGAAAGGTCGTAGTGCGAGGCGTGGGCCGGCATCCCGGCCAACCAGTCTGGCGGCGCCGGTTCTAAATAACAGTATATTTTGAAAAATTAATGGGTCACACCAGAATTCCCCGTTTGAGGTGTCAAATCACTCAATGACACGTGGCATTTTAAAATAAAAAATAAAAAATAAAAAAATGAAAATTAAAATTTAAAAATAAAATAATAATAATTGAAAAATTAAAAAATTAAATCTGGCGGAGTGGCCAATTCGGGGACAAGTGCGGGAAGAGGGTAACCTCCCTCCCGTCCCCCTAAACTCCGGCAGCTCTCCCCTGCCGTGGGAAATTCCCCGTCAGGGGTGGAAATAATGTAAGGGGCAAAATGTAGGCTGGTGGTAGAGAATAGGTCACTCGTTGCCTGGCAACCGCGGCGGGGCTTCGGCCGCGTTCGCGTCGTCGGTACAGAGGCGTGTGACCGCTGGTTGCTGTTGCGCCCGCTGGGAACCCAACCGTGTTGTCTGCACTTGGATTAAGTCGCCGCTCTGGCTCCGGCTCCGCATCTAGAGCGTTCCGAATGCCCACTTAGTCTGCGTGCACATCTCCGAACGCTTCAGTCTTCCTGGTGGTACTAGTTCAGCGCTCCAGTAGTACCAGATCCCTCTTTCGTGAGTGACGATCCCAGTTCACGCTCTCTGAGCGATCTGAGGTGATCGCAACTAACTAGTTGGTGTTATAGGTGTGCAAAGGTGTATCTTTGGTGCGGGTGCTGAACGACTGGTGTGCTTGAGATCGACTGGTGTGGAGACCTGAGGTGGGTGGGTTTGGCGGTAGATGGTGAAGGTGGAGAGTTTTTAGGTTTTCCAGGTTGTGTTGTTGGTTTTGGTTTGGAATTGGTGATGATTTTAGAGGTTTTGGTTTGGGTGGATCTAGGTGTTGGGAGGACAGTCGGGGTGCAATGGCGGAAGTTGCAGGTGAAGCGAAGATCGTGGTGGGGTTGGATTTTGGGACGACGTTTTCCGGGTATGCATTTGCGCATAAGACGAAGCCCAAGGAAATTCTGACGTTCTACGATTGGCCACGGCCGATGAAGCCCTATTGCAAGACGCTGACGGCTGTCTACTACGAGCCGGGAGATGCGACGACCGCTAAGGTGAAGTCGTGGGGGTTTCCGGCGCTGCACGACTACACCAAGGACATCAACAATATCCAGAGGATGAGAGCGAGGTCGGCGACGGATCTGCCCGAGATTGGGACGTATTTGGTGCGCTTCAAGCTCCATCTGGCGAGCAAGGATGCGGGGGAGTCGTCCGCGGCGAAGCTGCCCAAGGGGTTTACTGTGACGCAAGTGATTGCTGATTACCTCCGGGAGATTGGTGCCAGCATTATGCGCCACCTGCGGACCAAGTACAGCGATGACATCTCCATGGCGGATGTCCAGTGGTGCGTGACGGTGCCCTCCATCTGGGACGATCATGCGAAGAAGCAAATGCAGGTGTGCATGGCGCGGTCAGGGCTAGTCCGAAGTGCGTACTCGCCGGAGGGAAGCCCACATCCGCTGAGCATCGTGCTGGAACCGGAAGCAGCTTCATGTTACTGCCACCGCAACATGCCCGACCTAGAGCTCAAAGTTGGCGACCGGCTCCTGGTGGCAGACATAGGCGGGGGGACAACTGATATTGTTGTGCAAGAATGGATGAGCGAGACGCCGGACGATTACAGAGTGAAGGAGGTTACGTACAGTACCGGTGGGCTATGTGGAGGAACATACGTGGACGAGCAGTTCAACAAGTTTTTGTTCGCGAAGATTCAATGTCTGCCCCAATTTCTGCGGAAATCCACCGCGTTCATGGGGGAGATTTTCAAGCGATGGGAGGAGATCAAGTGCAGCTTCGGCGACCTGGTGACCATCGGGGAGAGCTTCGAGATTCAGCTGCCAAGCAAGCTGGCGGCAGAGTGGGAGGAGTTCGATGAAGAGCATGGCAACCCGCCTCGCCAATCGTACGACGAACTGGAGCTGACACATTCGGATATCAAGGCCATTTTTGACCCTGTTGTGGACCAGAACCTTGCCCTTATCGACGACCAGCTCAAGAGAACGGAAAATGTCAAGGTGATCTTCGTGGTGGGTGGGTTTGCCGGCTCGCCTTATCTGCTGACCAAAATCAAGGAGAAGTTTCTGGGGACCGTGGAGAAGGTGATCAGTCCTGTGCAACCTGGAAGCGCTGTTTGCCAGGGCGCTGTGATGCTTGCACTTAACCCTGCGGGCATCACGTCGCGAATTGCGAGGAAGACTTACGGGTTTGAGGTTTCGAGAGCCTTCAAGACAGGGGATCCCGAAGCTGAAGAGTACATCAGCTGGGTGGGTGCCAACAAGAAGTGCGATGTTAATTTCAGCGCGTACGTCAAGAAGGGCGATCCTCTGGAAGTGGACCACGTCGTGAGCAAGGACTTCACCCCTCTTTACCCTGGAGCGAAGACCATGAAGCTCTTGTTGTATAGCTCGAACGAGACGTATCCCAAGTACACACGAGGTGCCGGTGTGGACAGCAAAGAGGAAGCCAGCTTCACCATCGACATTTCTGCGGGCTCGCATCTGCAAACTAGGCCCACTGTGAACGTGTCCATGTACTTTGGGCGATCCGCTATAGAGGTGAAAGCAGTAGGCAAGAATTTTGGCAATGGTGAGGTACAGGGATTCCAGCTGCCAGTTGAGTTTAGAGGGGACTGGGTTTAGTGATGCATTGCTCCAAGTTCATTGCTTCTTTGTTACGGTTTATGTAAACCTAATCCAAAAGTGTGTGATACGCTAACCAATTTTTTCTGGGAGCCGGCTTTCGTGATGATTTCGCGGGAATTTGTCATGTTGGTATGCGGATTGTGCAGTAATTCACTGTCTTATCTCTCTGTCGTGCTCTATGTAACTTAATCATGAGAAATAGGTACTCGCCTGAAAAAAATGAGATCTGAGTTAGTTATAACGTCCAACAGAGCATGTGATCCAGTAACAAACCGAGCAGCTCTCATAAGGTTCGACAGCGCATTGCTTTGTACAGACATTAGTAATTTGACATCCTGCTTTACTATAAAATGTATGGTTCTTCGTTGCGTAACCTGATCATGCAGGAGCCCTACAGGACCTAACCTGGCGGCACTGCTCGAGTTTGCCTGCTTCCGGCGTCGGTTGTACACATTACGGAGCTGTAAGCCGTCGACTCTCTCTTCCATTCGCGTATCAATGCCAGGACCTGAACATTGTATGCTGCAGTGGAATTGAATTTGTCCAGTTCTCATGTAGTCTCTGCATGAAGAAATGAACATGCTATGTCGTCTTGTGGATGCAACTTCCTGTTATTTCTTTGCCGTGTCGGCCGAAAAGGGTTTGTAACGTGGCCACTCATTCATGCATTGGAACAGTCTACAGATAAATATGAAATTCAGTTGTAAGGAGGGTCTCCCTTCCTGTACCATCATGAATTGATTCATGGGCCTCTCTCTTGATCCGACAGAGTGTTTTTGGCAGGTGAAGGCCAAATCCCTCAACGATGGTGCTGCTACACGTGAAGCAGAAGGACGACCGACAGTTTCTTTTCGAAGCACCCGCAAAATACTGCGTGGATACTGTCATACGAGAACTTATTCTCATCAACAATTTGCAGCTGCGGATTCTGGGTTTGAAGGAAGAATCCAAGCGGCTGGTTCTGCACGGGCCCTCCAGACATCCTGACGATGACGAGGACAGCGATGACGAGGGAAAGAAAATACAGAAATTTAGGGGTCCCCACTACAACAAAGACCCCCATGGTCGTCGAACTGGTGAAGGTAGAGTCCTGTTATCTTCAAGCACCTTGTGAATATTCCAAATGTTTGCTCCAGCATTATATTTTCACCCTTCATTCCAATTCCCATCAATCAGTCGGGTGAGATTGAGGAACGGGAGTTAATGTCTGTGTTCTGAATCAAAGCTTGCTGGGAATTAACATGAAACCTGCATCAGCTTGCGACCCGGAAACGTCCAAGCAAATCACGAAGGCGGTGGAAGACGCCGTAGCGCTTGTATCCAAGGTATTCCGCGTTGACCTAATTGCACTTTCCCATGTCAAAACTTATTATCTTGCCCACCACGATTTGGTATGGGATGGTTCAGGAGAATGCACTGGACAAGATTAGTGTAACTGCAGACATGCTTAAAGAGGCAGTCAACGTAATTCGTGGTGCTGTCATGATTTGTTATCCTCAAGGACTACCTAAGTGGGATGTTGTCCAACAAGTGATTACTGGAATTTTCTCATGTATTGTTCTCTTTTCCTGTTTTCGCCGTGTGAATGATGTGTGTATAAAATGATCTCTTTTGCAACATTTCTGAGCGTTCGTGGATGATCATCAGCGAAGGAAACTCTGGATCCAGATACTGCACACTTATGGTGGGCCGGCAAAGAGCTAATGCGTGACAAGTGCTTGAAGGATTACGTCGGCAAGAACGACAAGACTAAGGTTGACCACCTTCTGCTCACACCCATACTGCGGGATTTGCAGTGTTTGATCACTGAAAAGCTCGACCTAAAACAAGAGCACATTGTCTTTTTCTTTGTTCGAGAGTAGAGTCAGGAATGATCGTCCAATTTTCAGCTTGAGTAATTCCTAAGGTGTGGCAGATTGTTGCGAAGCTGCGGGCGCAAGGTCAAAGCTGTCCAGAGCGAGAACCGGTAAGCATCCTTTGACCTCACAATAATACACTTTTGTTGAAGGGTTGCAATCAGAATTTGTATGGCGTCTCTAATGCATGCCACATGGTTATACTATGCCAGCCAATAGATGCAGATACGCATAAGGCAATGATGGCGCACTATTACAAGCAGCAGGAGCAACTCAAGGTACGCTTAAAAGCTCCACTTCCAGATTTATGAATGTTTAGCACCATCATCTTTAGGTTTATTTGTGGTTATTAGGATCTGAAGGCAGGATTTGGGTGATGTGAATGACAGCGCATGGCTGAGGATGAGGACGATGCTTACGTGAACGCTCAGTGGGCTAATCCTAGGTCCCTTAAGTCGCAATTGCATGGCATGTCTTGTAATATGCAGTTCAAATAAAGTCTCCAATCTCTGAAGTATGGCCGTGATTACACTGAATAGGTGGACTGCTCTAGTTTTCATTCTAGTGACTAACTATTGAATGTTTTTGAGACATTGAACGACAGAACCAGACACAGTTATCAGATACAATTCAAATGGAACTTGTCACCTGTGAATACCTAATGATTTTAAAAATGCAGAGTGTTTTTGTTTGCTGGCAAAGAGAACGTGACCACTCATTTGCACTGGAAACTGCTTCTGCTCTGGCATAACCGAGGTGCATTGGAAGACCTAAGTTTCATGAGTGAGACGGTACTTTACTTGAATTTGTGAAGGTGGGGGATCAGTCTGCCGCTCACTAGTCATAATTCTGCGTCCCTGAGTCTAGAACACATTGAGATGTTTCGAACGCTTCTTCATGGTGTGGAGATGGCTTGAATTCGAGTACCGGTGGCAGCGTCAGCGGGACAATGTTGTGAATCATTTTCTTCTGCCTCGACGTATAGGGAAACTCAGATTGGATTCTTCAGAGGTCTGAGGAGAAGGCGCCCTTCTCGCAGGTCTGAGGAAAAGCTTACTTCCTCTCATGGTCGTTCCTGCTTTAGGTCTCCCGCGAAGCTGCTGGCGTTGACGTCCTCCCGACATAAGAAGGCTCTTCTTCCTCGGCTTTCGATTCCCCATGTGAGGCTTTGGAATCGGAATCGTCTCCTTCAGTTTTAAACCTAGTGGTCGACTTCTTAAGACTTCTTCTTCATCTTCATCTTCTTCTTCTCCTTCTTCTTGTTCTTCTTCTTTTGGAAGCCGTCTCCTTCTTCCGCCTCGGGGTAGATCACAACATCCAAACTTGCGTATCGGACCGTCCTTGACTTTGAATTCCACTCGTCTTGAACGGTAGCCTCGCTTCGGTAGCCGGTCCCCAGCGCCTCTCCCTCTTATCTTAGACTTGATCTTCTCCGACCTTATTACAGATCCCAGTTTCTTCTTTTTCTGTGGAGATATCTTCTTCTCATACTTGTCCTCCAGGTACTGCAATATATCAGACTGGGTTGAGCCTGGACGTTCCTTCAGCGCGGAGATGGCGTCCTCGACCATCTGATTGTATGATTGTTTGCCCACTTGGCGAGTTGGTTTGTTCCCCATGGCCTTAAATTTCCCCTCTCAACCTGTCAACACCTTCAGGGTGATCTTGTCACATGCCCAGATTTTGCAAGCAACATGGGATGAGGGGAGAAAGAAACATTAGAATCATGCCAAACCATAGAGATTCTGACCTGTAAGCGTTTCAAATTAATCCACACGAGTACTGATTTTTAACAAACAAGTTGGCTCCGACTTCTCCATCGGTCCAATTTCTGGTAACCATGGCCTACCCCAAAGGAAGGCTTATGGAACGTCAATGTAGGGCTAGCCATGCCAGGAACGGGGACTGTCGCCGGAGCTGAGTCTGCATTGCAACACTTAGGGTTCCATGAATCGACAGGAGTTCCGATGGGGTCAAAGGGGCACGAGCGCAACGGATCTGGATGGGTGCCAGGCCCAACGGTCGCCTGCCTCCTCACCTTGAACAGGTGGAATGAAATCACAATATCTCCCTATGAAAGAGACTTCCATCATTCATTAAAATCACTAACTCTTGGCTGCGAAAGGGTTTTCAGCTAAAATGTTACAACCTCATCTCCGGTGACATACAGAAATTATCTTATGTGAATTTCTGGATGGTACACCATTCACTGAATATAGTGTGGATTCATTGTTGATGTGGACCACTTACACTAAATTACATCAAGTACATGCATGTGAAGTTCTGAAAAGGGCATTTGTTTCCAAGTTGTCACGGGATGTTTAGTGATTACCTTTGCTTGTAAGTGATTGTTTATCATTAGTAAAGGCTTTGCATTCTCTTATACTACTTGCACTCGTTGATTCTCCCTTTGTGGAATACGAGACGCTTGACTTCTTGTGGAAACACATGTCTTTCATTTGACAAAGACCACTCTTTTTCTACCTTTTTAAGAGTTCCGACATCATTATTTGGTTGTTTCCTACTAGGATAGTATTATGGTAGTGTAAGTAGGCTCTCACCATTGTAGAAAGCGTGCATATGCAGAGTTTTTAAAGAGTTTCTAAGGAGCACTTCGAGAGCACAAGCTTCTAAAGCTACTCTGGAGGAGGAAGACCCTGGAGCACCACCACCTCGTTATTCATTTCACCTGCATGTGCGGGTTATCATCCACGGCCTTCAACTGGAGGTCGTTTAGTCATCCACTACCGGGTTCATTCCCACGAGGTCGGACAACTAAGCGGGAGGGCGAAGCTACAATCGGCTTAGTAAACCGGGCTCAACACAGGGAAAGGGGGTTCCATAGTCAACCGGTGGGATCGTGGAACGAGGAAACTGAGAGATAGTTCACGGCCGGGAATCAAAGGCCGACATTAAGCTTACGCACATGTGTGCGGATTAGCCTTCGTTGGGGCTCCAACGATTGATGATGGGCCCCACTAAACAAAAGGTAAATTTGGATAAAATTTTAAAAGTATAAATTGGTTTCCAGTGTAAACGTATTGGGAACTCTTTGGGAACATGGAAAACCCGGTGGAAACAGGGGGGAACATTGGGGAACACTTTGGGAACATGGTGGGGAATTCTGGGCCCATGGGGATGTGGCAAAGGGCTATGATGGGCGGGCCCCATAGAAAGTGAACAATCGGGTACAACGTGTTTAGTGTGGGGCTACGGCTCTGACCTTGTGACGTGAGGGACAACCCGCTTTTAGGGCTAACTCAGCTAGAGGCGACATCAATGGGTGAGAATAAGGCTGCGGTTGCGGCTCAAGGGGCTTGGGGAGTGTGGGCGACCACCACGGTCAAAGGCAGCACTACGGGGATCCAATTCCAATAGGTACTTTAAATGTGTTAGTCCCTAATTCCGTGCCGCTGAATCCAAAAGCGTGCATTTTGCACCCAAAACTTCAGAAGTCCCTGGAGTTAGAAGCTTAACTTTTGCAATTTTTGGGTTTTGTGAATTCCAATCACGGATTTGTATTCATGGACAAAACATAATATTAGGGGCGCAGATAAATTTTTTAAAAAAAAACTCCTAGTTTTTATATCGTCGACAAACAATCACATGTTTATGTCGTTTTTATTAAAAAAAGAAAAAGAAAAAAAGATTTGTGTCTATAATCTGGAGGTTGTTTGCAAGGGCATTTTGACTTGGATGTGAGTACAATTTGCACCTACACCTAGGGCATTCTGCCATTTGTCCAATTTTTGTGATAAATTGGCATATCGGCACGTTTGTCACCCAATATGTCATTTTCAATTGGAGGACTTGTGTTTTTAAACACCGCGACCGCTATTTTCTTAGTTTTAGACTTGGGGAAGGCTACCTTTGGGTACTCCCCCTATGTTGTTGCAAGTTTTGCGGCTAGTGACCATCCATTCTAGGCGGGTGCCAGTGGCTCTGGTCATTATTAATTTCTACTTTTATGTTGTTGGAGGAGAGGATTCATTTTGATTTCTAGATTCTTGAGCGGTACCTTCCTCGTGTTAAGGGTTTATTGCCGGTGTTTTCTGGTGGCCCCATTTCTGGATGTACTAGATTATGATAGGATACTGTAGGGGTGAAGCCGAGTTCATGGCCGACAAGACCTTTTCATAAGGGGGGTTGTGGTTCGACCTGTGCTAGTCAGAGGTGATGACCGGTGAACCACAAAGTTTCATGGTTTTAGAGGTGGAGGTTGTCCGTTTGTACCCATACTCTTTTGATAGTACTCATAGATAGATTGCATGGTGGTTTTGTTTGTTTATGGTCAGTACCCGGAGTCATTATTACCACTCTCCCTCACCAAACCACCGAAAGAGTGCTTCCACCGGAGACTTTAGGTCAAGATTGAATACCGACGAGGCTTTTGAGTCTGTTTCGGCGTTGAATACTGACCGTAGAGTTTGGGTCTGAGGCGTGGGCACGTTTGACGACATGGAAGACAATCTCCGTTGTGTCGTGCGGGATATGATCTTGGAACGAGCTGGGAGCATCTCCCTATCCGATTGGTGGCTCCAATTCCAGACTCAGATGAAAAAGAAGCGCTAACGGACACTATGGTTTAATGATTGGTATGCATTCGGGTTGTTGCCCCAAGACTTGAAGCTGTAGGCCCTTTGGACATATGAGAGGTGAACCATGCAGTATGAGGTGGAATTAAGCCTCATTGAAAAGTAATGGCGCCAGCGTGTGGAATTCATGATTGCACTTAAGGAGAGTGCGGTTGCCTAACTCTCGACTTCCACGGAAGAGCCCAAGGTAGAAGAGAGTTTCTTCGGTGAGGACTCGAGTGGCAAGGATGTTACCATTGTCGGCAAACGGTCTGGCATGAGGGCCATGTCATGTTTGGCCTTTGCCATAAGTGCGACATTGGTGGTAACTGGCAATCCGCCAGCCTTTGATCCTTGGCGCAATTCATGGGGCATGAGGAGGTAAAGTATGAGGGATTCACACGTGATCAGATGCAGCGCATCCAGGATTTCTGCCGGAAGAGGGAGGATATCCCACGCACTATGTATACTAGATTGTCACGATTGTCAGTGGAGGCTGGTGATGTATTCATGGAGCACCAACTGGTGAAGATTTTCATCTCCAAGCTGAATAAGGGGATGGTGGAGTTCATTGGTCCGTATATTCTTTTTTGGTATTACGGAAACGCCACTTTGGCGTAGGCGCTCGCCGAGGTGGAAGCGCTTGATAGAGCGCTAGGCGTGAGCAAGGCCACGGATTTGGTCACACCACTGTTAGAGACTCCTTTGGCCAAGAAGCTTGCTATAGCTACTAGTAGCTTGGCGGAGGCGCAACTTAAAAAGGTTGTGCATTGTTGGACTTATAGGGAGTCTGGTCACACGAAAGGAGACCCTGATTCTCCCAAGAAGAAGGGGCCAGCTGTCCGGAAGGCCAAACCCAAGACCGAGGCGGCGAAGACTGCAAAAAAGGTTGGGGGCAAGGATATAAAGACCGTGACATGTTACCACTGTGGCAAGTCTTGCCATAGTGATGAGAATTGTTTTGTTCTTCATTTGGAGAAGCACCAACAATCTTCAGCTCCTGGATCAGATGTGGTGAAGATACTACATGCCGTGCTTGCGGAGCTAAAAAAGTAGATGAGGGCAATGGCCGCTTTGAGGCAAGTGGCAGACATACGGCTTTTGGTGAGGCGTCAAAACTCATCTTGAGTCCTAGATAGCTACTTGTATGGTGCTGCAAGGGAGGTGGTGGTAGCAGTTGCCACTCGTGCTCAAACTTCCGCACAACCGGTGGCACCTTCTTTCGCTGTGCTAGGTAGTAGCGGGCGTCCACGCCACGCGGGTTTGCCAGACCACATTGGACAATCTCGATTATCTCATTCTTTTAGCATCGCGGATGCGGCCACCTTTCTTGCCGCTCCCACTCCGACTTTGGTCCCACCAGTTTCATCCAGTCATGGAGATGCTGCACACACCTTAGCGTATAAGGTGTTGCAGATCCCGATGTTTGCGGGTGTGGACATTTTGACACCAAATTTTCAACCATCTAGTGTATTCTACTTGGCCGGTAGTATGTTGGAGGGCAAGGTGCCTATGCCATCATTGGAGGTGTCGCAAGTAATGACGGCTCTATCCACTAAAGAAGATTTGGTGGTAATGCGGACCAAGTTGGCGGCGGAGGCTATTTCCACATTTGAGGCCAATGCCACGTCCACACCTATAGAGCAGTCCTCCAGAGATCAGTCCTTTATCTGAGGATTGGCATATTTGTCTGACGTTGCAGCCCGGTCGGTACGAGAGCGACGCATTGTGCGTCCAGCGGTGGTACGTTTGGTGAATGACAATGGAATCATGGTGGTCGGCCGTACGGACGACAATCCCACTCAAGCTACCCCCCTACGTGTTCTGTTGGACTCCGAAGCTCAGCTGGTGATGATTGACAAACAGCTAGCCCAGGATTTGGGTCTAGGTGCTTCAGACCTTGAGCCTTGCCCATTTACGATTGTTACATCAGTAGGGGGCACGGAAAAGGCCATGGGCTACACTCAACATCCGTTGCAGTTGATGTTCGGCGTGGAATCTAGTCCATTGTTCTCCCACGTATTTCTCTAGTGCATTGTGACTGGTGCCACCAACTACAACATCTTGGTGAGTGACTCAGTTTTCTACTTTATCCACTCGGTTTTGGGATGGATAACTGGATGGAGGAGGCCTAGATTAGGCCTGTGTGGTGTGCCGATGATGGCAGGAAGGAGCTCATTCCGGTTGTCTTCGCAGATAGGGCAATGACTTCTACGGTGGATGCTATGTTTGGATGCAGAGCTTTGGTGTCCGATTTGCCATGTAGTTCTATGCTTTTGGAGGAGACATATGCTTTTGTGTCGGGGGTAGCGGAATCATGTGAGCAAAGATCAGTGGTGATTCCTGCACGTCATTGCAAGGATCCGCTTTCCCCAACGGGGACTCTAATAGAACTCACTCGTCGCAGCTGGAAGATTGTGGATATTTTGGATGCTCCACATCTCTCACTAGACTATTCCACCATGTTGTTTGCTCGTACTATTCAGTGGCCACCACCAGATGAAGGTATTATCCTTCTGAAGCTATTTGCCGGTATCAATAAGACGCTCACACATGTATTGGAGGTTGGCTTCAAGGTACGCCGGTACATCCACATGGATAGTGGCTTTGCAGCCAACCATGACGGTCACATCACATTCAGCGTCTTCTGGCGTTGTATCTAGTGCAATTATCACCTTCTACAATTTGAGGGTGTTTTGGCAAGTTGCCACGTGATGTGATGTTGATCAGTGAGGATGATTTGCGCCGTTTAGGTCACGTGGACTCGGTGATTGCCGAATGGCCTTGCCAAGGCCATTTACTAGCGGGGAGTGAACGTGGCTTGGATGATCCACCGTTGGGTCTCTTTGCGGATTTGCTCAGGCTTATCCAGTGGTGGACTACCCACCAATCAACGTTATTAGGGTACATTTTTGAGAATGCACCATTCTTCGTGGATACACGGACGAAGGTGCATGAAGATGAAGCATACATCCATCACCTTCTTGGTCCCTCCACGTTTGTAGATGTTGCGGCGTTGGTCTCGTACGCCCATTGGCCACGTTGGATTTGGACCATTCTCGCATCATCGGCAACGCTCACCTGTGCACTTGCTTATGTGGAACGACCTGTGCGCTGTGAAGTCGATGGCATCTTGGACGACCACCGTGTTTCCACGGAGGTTGGCAAGGATGATGAGCCACCATTGGCCGTGGTGACCCGCATTGTTTTAACTCGAGGGGCATTTCCCACGTTGATGTGCTATCCGGGGTCTTTTGCCTTTAGGACACGCGGTCTAGGTATGGTTTGGGATTCTACTTGCCAAACTTACGAGAGGCCTTTTGTCGATGAGAGGGAGCGGGCTTTTTGACAAGCACCACTGCAACACCATATCTTTGTATGAGGGCCAACGTTGTTATTTGTTCGGTCAAGCCATTGACCTCAACAACCTTGTTTGGGTTTGTGGCCTTTGTTTTGCCGTTGAGCGCCATTCGCGTGACCATCCACACGCGTTGGGGGCAGACTCTGATGGTTAGGGGGTAGGGCTGCCGCATCTTTGAGAGATCGAGGAAGTAGAGCTGCTTTTTCGTTTGAAGAGGCACGCAGCATCTTTGAGAGATCGAGGAAGTAGAGTTGCTTTTTCGTTTGAAGAGGCACGCAGTTGAGGAGATTTGTACTCAACAGGTCTTTGCAGCCTTGGCCAAGGACTTTGGTTGAGAGAATGCCCGGGATATCTTTTCTCCATTTTATCACCACGACACTTTTTCTATGGATCGAATGAGTGAGGAATCTGAGAGCATGAGTGCCTTCTCTGCTACTAAGTTGCAATAACCGATCGTATCGGTATGTGGTGAGTCTTCTACGGTGGAGAACAAGATCACGGAGTTTGATGATTGGGCTTTGGATTTGGGGCAACATCTTACCAATGCCGAGGCAAAAAGAATACAATTGTTTATACATTCGTATTGTAGCTATTTTGCCTTTAGTCTCCATGATTTGGAAGGCTACAAAGGCAATCCCATTTACATCCAATAAGAAGACGACCACCCAATCTTTTGACGACCGTACAAGCTTAGTCTTCAGTGAAACTTGAGGTTCAGATCTGTTGTTAAGAGTTGATGGCCGCCATCTTGATTGAGGTCTCTAACTGCGAGTACGCTTGTGCTAGAGTTATGCAATCAAAGAAGAATAACTTTGGCAACTAGGCAAAGAAGCGGATGTGTGGGACTATACGTTGGTCAATTGCAAGACCAAGGGAGAGCCGTATCTCATGCCGACCGCGGAGGAGTTGTTTGATGCGGTAGGACACGCTATAGTATTTAGTACTCTAGATTTGCGGTCTGATTACCACCAATTACCATTGATGGTAGATGACCGGCTGAAGGTTGCATTCTTGGGAGTTGATTAGGATAGAAGGAATCAACTATGTCATTAAAAGTTTCTCCTATTTGGCCTAAAGAACGCACTCGTTGAGTTTCAGAGGTTGATGGACCAGGAATTGACAAGTTTACCATTTGCCCGATGCTACATTGATGATGTTATCCTATTTAGTGGAAGCCTACAAGAGCATGTGAGGCATCTTCAGGCGGTGTTCGAGAGGTTACGGCAATGGGGATTGCGCTTGCACCATGGCAAGTGCAAGTTCTTCCACGACCGGTTGCCATATTTGGTATATATGATTGTTCTAGGGGATCTTGGCGTACACCACGCTAAGGTGGATGTGCTGCAAATGATTCTTGCCCCAACGGATGTGTCACGGCTTTGAGTTTTTTTTGGCTTGGCAAATTACTATCGCTGGTTTGTCAAGAACTTTAGCTTGATTGCTAAGCCGTTGACTATTCTTACGGAGATGGATCATGAAATTGGGGAGTAGAGCAACAACAGACGTTTTCTACTTTGAAGCTGAAACTCGGTTCAACGCGTGTGCTGCGACGGCTAGATGCTACATGACCCTGTTAGTTGCACACAGACTAGAATGTTCTAGAACCGGGGGCAATATTCACTCAGAAGGATGATGAGGGACGGAAGTACATTTTGGCATTTGCTTCTAGGAGCGACAACAACGCCGAGTCCAACTATTCATCCTATGAGGGGGAGGCTTTGGCCGCACTTTGGGCCATAGCTCATTTTAGGCCCTATTTATATGGTTAGCGTTTTACATTGGTAACCGACTATTAGCCTTTGAAGTGGCTCATGGAGTCTAACAAGCTTACAAGCAAGCTCGCCAGGTGGGCTTTGTTGCTTGAAGAGTATGACTTTGAGGTTGTACATTAGGCGGGATTGACGATGGATATCAGGGTTGTTCGGCCGTCCGTCCGTCCGGTAGTGTCCGTCCGTCCCGTAGTGTCCGTCCGTCCGGCTATCCGTCCGGTAGAGGCTGTTGTCCGTCCGATAAGGGTCAACCTTAGTTTGACCATGACTCGAGGTAAATCAATTTACCCACTGCCACGAAGGCAACTACGTGGCTGACACGTCGACAACCGGGTCGCGCGCGTGTAGACATGGGGGTGGGCACGTACTTAAGGGACCGAGCGCATACAGAGGAGGACCAGGCGCGTATAGGGGAGGACTGGGCGCGTACCGTGAGGGGCCAGGCGCTAGCTAGGAGGATCGCGTGCGTATCGTGAGGGGCCGGGCGCCTACAGGAAAGAATCGGGCGCGTACCGCGAGGGGCCGGGCGCGCGCGGTGAAGGGCCGAGCACATACTTAGAGGGGCTGGCGCATCCGACCAAGTGCACGCGCGCGAGCTAAGGGTTGGGCGCGGTCGTGGAGGGGCTGCGCGCATTTGTGGGGGGGGGAGGGGCTGGGCGCATTCGTGGAAGGGGTTGGGCCGGGCGCGTGGCGTTTGGGTGCGCGCGCATATGGGTATTGAATTCAGGGGTTGCGCGCGCTCTCTCACTACTTAACGTGCATGAGCTTCATGTTGCAATGTGTATGAAAAATGTTAATCTTTTATTTATCATGAGATGGGCAAAACACACTGTTACATCACAATGCTAGTACATATTGCAAAATGATCAACAATTTTCCTTCACTATCAATACGCTAAGTCAAAATTGCTATATCTCATAGCGGAAGCAAGCGTCCGGAACTTCAAACTCAAAGGGCACGCGCCCGGCCCCCATTCGCGCGCGCCCGACCACTGTTCGAGCGCGCCCGACCTCAAAGCACACGCGATTGGTCTCAAAGCGCACGCGCTCGGCCACTGTTTGCAGGCACCCGGCCCCCATTCGCTCAAGCACAACCCCCAGTTGGGCGCACCCGACCTCAAAGCGCACGCGACCGGCCCTAAAGCGCTCGCGCCCGACCCCATTCCCACGCGCCCGGCCACGATGTTCGTACGCGCCCGTCCCATCTCGTACGCGCGCGGCCTTTGGAGGGCATGCGCACCAAACGAGGTTGAAGTTCCAAACGAGGAAGTCGTGTGGTCCAAAACTTCAAGTGACAACTCGGACACTAGGTGCGACTCAACTTTTTGCAAGGAGATTGAAGGCTTTATTAAATGCCACTGGCTAGATTCTGCCCTCCAAGAAACACCGACAATTGGAGAAGATTCCGGCAAGGAAGAAGATCTGATTGAAATGGATGCGGTTGCATACGAGAACATCAATGAAAACCTAGAGGCTTCTGATGATGTTCCAATTGGCCGAGAGGCTCATCTTCAACTTCTTGCTAAATATCAACAGAATTTACAGGAAAACAAGAATCTAATAGAAGAAGCCAGCCGCAACAAAGAAGAACTTCAAAAATTACGTACACTACTCCAAGAAAAAGACAATCAAATCCAGGAATACGTGAAGTTGGTGTTTACTTTAAAGTCGTAGAATTTGATAGCAATGGAAGTAGTGCCATGAATGATAAACGGGCAATTTTTTAACATTTTGAAATTATAGACCTTGTGAATTTTGTAAATTGCACTTCATTTGTAAATGGCTTTAGTTCAAAATAATGTTGTTTATCTCTGACGTTAATCAAGTTTGTATGGTTCAGCATGTTTTTGAATTTGTACAATGTAATAAAGTGAATGTTCTGTACACTCTTGTATACATTTAAATTAAATATTTGATGACTGTATTATGATCTTCCATGATTGTACAACTTCATGCACTCCAGTCAATAAATTAAATTCACTTTTGTCTAATATTTGAAAACTACAATAGTCTATAGCATCATCGAGAATTTTTTTGTAGTGGAATTTATATCATATGTTGAAGAATAAAACTTAAACTTTTGTCTCAAACATGTGAATCATAAGACTAAACAATAAAAATCATGTTACTTACTTGCATAATAAATGATTTGGGATGTAACAAAATCCCCAATATTAATGCAACATTATTATTCTTGGTTGAATTATATGTAACTAATTGCGACGGCCTTCCAAATGATAAGAGATGGCATTCTACCATTCAAATTATCCATTGTATATCTTAATATGAGTATAAGTTTGCCATACAAATCATTTCCCTTGCTAATTAAAGGTACTAACTCTCCCCAAAAAATCATTTAGTAGGTATAAGTATTGTGTTAATAACGTTTTTAGAAGATATTTTTAAAACATTATAGTGTTTAACTACTTTCCTTGAACATTTCAAAAATATTGGATTGTTTATGATTTTTTGTACGTAAATCAAATTTTCAGTACATGCTCATAGATTTCTGGAAGATAGAAGTCAAATCATTTGAGCCAACCAAATAAATTCACTAAATTGTAATAGTGCCAAAATTGTAGTAATATATTGTAACAGAGAAAAAAATTTCCATACACAAACCCAGTCTACCCACTTTATGCAATTTTTACTTTCTTAGAATTCATGGAAATTGCAAATTAGTGATTTGTGTAGATGACCCGTCATGTAAACTTGATTGAAGTTGACATTGGCATTTCTACATGTCGGAAATGGAATTTTGGAAATTAGAGTATGTCAAGTTCTCTCCACTAGGTAGGTGCTTGATCCAGAAATGTGCGCGCCCGACCGTGCTCGATCAGCCCCGTCTTGTACGCGCGCAGCCCCATCTCGTATGCGTGCAGCCCCATCGCGATCGCGCGCAGCCCTCTCGCGTACGCTCGCAACCCTCCAACGTTCGCGTGTAGCCCTCCAGCGTACGTGCCCAACCCTCTAGCATTCGCGCGTAGCCCCCTCGCGTTTGCGCGCCTCTTGGTCGTATGCTCCCGCCATAGGTCACTGATTATATAAATATTGGATTTTCAAGTTTTGGGCCCCACTTCCTAGGCCTTTGGCCTGCAACTGCCACGTGGGGGCTGCTTGCTTGGCACTTTTGGGAAGTTTTTTACGGTGTCTATTAACACCTTTGTATTTCTCCACCTTCGTATTTCTCTACCTCGTCGCGCCAATTTGAACCATGGATTTTCGACAGCCATATACCACTGGCAGTTCCCACGGAAAACGACAACGTGATAAACATCACGCACGCAAAAATCAGAAGAAGCACCTTCGCGTGTTGATGGATGAAAGATGAAGGCATTTTCTAGTTGGGAGGCAGTTCCAATTCCATGGACATTTGCACAATGTGCAAAATACATTGGATGGTGTCATTTGGGGCACCTCCGGCCATACTTGCGGTATTCTCTAGTGCGACGTACAAATAGGGCCAATCTGGAGTACTGCACCAATGAGTTCTTCAAGGAGCGTTGCATTCAAGCGTACTAGCACATTTATGACGAGGCGAAAGTGCGCCGCAACTTGGTCAATTATTCAATTTTATGGATGGTTTACGCGGAGGTGGTACTTGGCGTACCTGTTGATTGGAGGACAATGGAAATCCAAACAAACTCTAAGATTTTTTACATATCAAAATGTTAAGTGTTGCAATGTTTCAATATATGGTCGAATTAGTGCAAACCTTGAAGTATTTTGGAAGAATCTAAAACGCGCGCCCGACCCTTAGAGTGCGCGCCCGACTGCACAATGCGCGCGCCCGGCCCCAAATCTGCGCGCCCGGCTACACATTGAATGCGCCCAGCCCCAAAGCGTGCTAAACTGGCCACATAAAGTACGCACACGCCCCAACATTGTACGCGCCCGACCCTATCGCGTACGCGCACGGCCCCACAGCGTACGCACCCGGCCCACAACGTGCGTTTTTGGCCCACAACGTGCGCGCCCGGCTACATAGAGTATGCGCACGGCCCCACATTGTGCGCATCCGGCCTCACAGCATGCGGGCCCGGCCACATAGAGTACGCGCGCGGTCCCCTTTGTGCGCGCCCGGCCCCAGATGCTCGGGCTCCAACACTATATGCGGACACGAGGGTACTACAAGTTAAAACTACATTTAGTGGTGTGGTGATTGCATGATACAATAGTATCGTGGCTTAAAATATGTACTTGGAGTTGAAAGTGCCCATTCATGAAGGCACCACATTGAAATAAATAATTTTAAGGTTAGACCACCCTTGTACAATTGTATTCTTTCAAATTCTTTCTACCTCAGCCCTTTTGAGGCGCAAACGCTCCCCATAAGCGCGCGCGCCCGATAGGCAGGTGCGCTCGCGACCCACAGCAGTACGCGCCAGGCCCGTAACGTTGCGCGCCTGGCCCCTAACGGTACGCGCCCGACCTTGACGGTACGCGCCCGGCCCTGAGGGGTACGCACCCGGCCTTGATATGCACGCGCCCGACCCTAATTGGAACGCGCCCGGCCCTGCATGAACCCGCCCGGTCCAGATTGGTACGCGCCCGGCCCCAAATGCTGTGCACGCGGTCCGAAGGCAGGCGCCCGCCCCTTAATGTGATGTGGAAAGCCGTCTGACGTGTCGGACACACGTGTTTTATTTAAGTTGAAAATTTGATTTAGGGTTTGTAATTTTTTTTTACACGCAATTGTCCGCCAAATAGTGTTGTCCGTCCGACTGTCCGTTTGTCCGCTGTCTTTGGGCCCCTGTCCGTCTATGTAGACAACACTGATGGATATGGATGGTCTACCTCGCAATCTAAGTCTCTCAGAAGAGGATATGAGTGGTGCCAAGTGGCATGGGGACTGTGACAGGGTGTCAGTCCCGGGGTGGCATGCAGCGGCTGAAATCACGTTGATGTCTTGCTCCGCGTCGACGTTGCCTGATTTGGCAACGGATGAGGAATCGGATAGGGCCTAAGTTGTTAGCGATGTGTGAGAAGACGGTCTAGTCTTGCACAAGCAACACCATGGGGCATTTCCCCAAATCTTTTTGCTATGGAGCATGATTGAATTGGACACCGAATCAGAAGCTTGATTGAATTGGACAGCGAATAGCAAGGTTTCGTTGAGAAAATGGGCTTCTATTTCGGGTGTGGCCAGATGAGACTAGGCACATACTTCCGAGGCCTGATCAGAGGGCTTCGTTGGTATGGCAAGTACTCGAAGACCTCTGACATTTTGGTGTGCGGCGGACTCATTCAATGTTGTGCAGCCAATACTAGTGGATCGGCATGTATCAGCAAGTCGCCACATATGTTTCTCGTTGTGAAGTATGTAATCGGGTACGATCCAACTTCAACACCTTGTCAGCGTAGTTGCAACCTGTGCGCATTATGGATCTAAGATACCGGTGGTCTGTGACTTTGCAGATCCACTTGTCGTGACTGCAAGTGGAGCCAAGTATATATTCGTGATGGTGGCGCATTTCAACAAGTAGATTGAGCGTAAGGCTCTTCCGCAGAACTCTTCAGAGTTGGTGACCATGGCATTCCTCGACCAGGTGTTGTCTCGTTTTGGAGCCCCAATTGCGATTTTGATAGATCAAGGGCACCCGTGCCTTGGGGCTTTCGAAGCTTGTATACCAAGGCTTTGATTGACCACGGTACCACTTCTCCGGGATCACCGGGAAGCGGATGGTTTGGCGGAGCGTGTGGTTCAAACCGTGAAGCAGAGCCTATGGAAGTATAGATTACTTCAGGGTGGCCACCGTGATTGTGATCTAATGATACCATGGGTTACCGATTTAGCCGGCAGGCGTAGTGACTGCTTTTAGTCCGTATTAGTTGTTACACGGACGGGAGCCAATTTTACAGAGTTCTGTTCGGGAAAAATTGGCTCCGATTGTAAATTTGGATGATCCAGAGATGTGGGCGCAGCTTCAACGAGATTGAGCGGAGTTCTTCAAGCCGGCCATGCTTATGGCCATAGAGAATTTATCCATTGCTCAGCATCGTGATACCTTACAGTAAGCTCGTATTCATAGCAATGCCTATCGACCTCAACTGCGGAATAGTTTCTCCACATGAAATTACATTTATCTATAGCGTGAGGCGCCTATGACGTTGGACGTCAAGGCAAGACAAACTATTCTCCATGGGAAGGACGTGTTGCCTAGTAGGATCTAGTTACTGGAAGGCAAGGATGGATGGGAGTCTCGGGAGCACTCTAAAAACTGTGCTTCCTATCAATTACCGATTGATGGCTCTGTTCATCCAGAGTTGGCCGTTGTGGCAGACGGCCTTATATGTTTCGTGTGCTGGGAGAAGAAGGGCACAGCTACTATGTTGCTTTGTGACCATTGCCATCACGGTTGGCATATGGCTTGCTTGACGCCGCCTCTTTCCACTCTATGGTTCCGGGATTGGACTTGCTCTAGTTGTTGGAAAGATCACAATCCATCAATTCCATCACTATGAAACACTCCCGATCATCTTCTGCATAACAAAACAAGGGTGCGAAACAAAACAAGGGTGCGAGGTTGGGATGGGACAAGCCTCCCACGATTGAAACCTCTGTCTAAAAGGCCAGTGGGGAACTTGGACCATGAAACGTCTTCACAACAACATCAATTCCCAGCCACATTGATTTGTACACAGCAGCATAGCCACCTCTTCCCAAACATTTCTCTTCTGTCAAGCTCTCAATGTCTGCGATATGCTCCTGGATTTCAAGACTTTCCAATAGAAATTCTGCCACCCGATACTCCGTGCTAGTTTTCTCCTCTGTCTGCAGCAGTGTCTTCACATTCATTAATAACTGATGTCTTTCATTTGTTGCTTTCTCTGTCATGATGGATGCTTCAGCTTTGTAAACACTCTCAACGTCAATCATGTAGTTTCCAGAAAAGAAGTATGTTAGCTACGCTAGATCAAAACTTATCGACAAAACATCCTGTGACATACTCGGCATCAAGAAGGCGGCTGCAACCCATGCATCTCTACAACAGGTTTGGATAAAGTTTTCTGTTGCGTAGGCAACATCATACAGCAGCTTGAAATCAACAAGAAAAATCGTCCTTGCCCCCTGTGAAATTGAATTTCCCTGGATATGCCTTAGGAACAGCTCTGCCTCTTGAACAGCCAACTTCAATTTTTCAGCTAGATATTTGGCTGTCTATCGTTGACTCTCAAGAGCGACACAGAACCGTCCACATTTGGCCTAAGCATCCCTTGCGCTTGGTCCTGGCATGCTTTCGTTAGCTCCAAGAACTGCTCCGGCGTAGTAGCTGGATTTTGAGCGCTTGCCAAAATGTTACAACGCGCAATTATAATGCGTCAAACTGGAGTCTCACTCTTCTAAAGAGGTTTCATACGTGAAGGAAACCAAGATTGAAATCAGAATCCAATGATCATTAAACTGGGTCCAAACGTGGGTTGGACCTCCAAGTGCTAATTTGACTGTCGAAGCACACATCAGACTCCAATAGTTTGAAGTTACCCCATGTTTCAATAAGCTACCTGTTCTTTCTATTTCACTACTACATATCTATCCTCAATAAGTACTAGATAATATGGAGGATCTTGGTTAGGTCTAAACTTAAGTACGAAGTAAAATTAGCTGCCTTCTGTTCGAACTACTTGTAGAAATGGGGCTGATTCAATCATATAAATGAGAGTAATATAAATGAGAGTAATGGTCAAACTATTCGTATCAAAAATTTACAAATAACTCAAATGTCCAACAAGAATTTACCAGATGGAATAGCAGAGGGAGTGGCAGATGACGACTCGGCCTTTGGTCCGAACATGTTGATTCTAGAGAAATACGCCATCAAGCGAGCACCTAATGATCTTGTAGAGCTTCCTGCTCTTAGCAACTCAGCACCTGGAACACAGCTCCGTGCACCACGAAATTATTCGGTCTCGACTTTTGACGTAGGGGTTTGAGAAAACTGCGCTTGCATCAGAAACAACCTGCATATTCTGAGCTTCTCCGTGAGCTCTTACCGGACCTCGCCTAAGTTGTCGGTCTCCGCACAGGCTCTCTATATCTAGAGATCTATAAAAATGTCTCGATAAATTTCTGGATTCCTTCCACATATAAAATCATGTCGTCTAACGATCCAAATTCTAGACTGGATGCGGCACAAGAAAAGATCAGCCCAGGAGAAGTATACCGATCACCTCCACGACAAAGGATTAACCCTTCAACGTCAGTTGGGAGCCGAATATACAGCCACGTCTTTTACTATATCGAATACAGAAAATGTATTAAAATTTAGCAAGACTTACACCTTGGAATTGAAGATTTTTCAACTAACATCTCTCATTTGGAGATCATTTCAATATGTGAACCTTATCATATTCAAATACGACACTAGAATACTGTGGCGACCAGTGGCACCTTCTGACGTTGAGTCCCGGGTGGTGAGAGTTTGGTCCCGGGACTCTCACCACCCAAACCCCGTAGACCAAACCTGAGAAATTGAGCAGGTACTACAATTCTTTATGTCGGGACTAGAAGCTACAATTAGAATCTTGACAACCAGAACGCCGTTCGAAGCAGCAGTTAATAAGAAATACTCTCCGAAAGAAATACTGTGATTGTCGGTACAGCAAGAATTGAGTGGCAACGTCAGCGTGTACTACAATTCTTTATGCCGGTCTAGAAGCGGAAGTAAGAATCTTGACAACTAGAACCTCGTCCGAAGTGGCACTCAATAAGAAATACTCGCTGATTGAATATGCGATTGTCGGAATAGCAAGAATTGAGTGGCAACAACGTCAGCATACGCTTGCAGCAATAATACGAGAACGACGGAGATCAGTTCCGATCCTTCCCTCGCCAATGGAGTCGGACGATCTACTGCAAACAAAGTGGGTAGTACTTGATCGAGGTGCAAAGCAAACCCTGAGCATCAATGTTCCAAGCCCGGCCCTCGCGCCCCACCGCGGGCTGGTGGGGCCTTCGCCGTCGATGGTGGATCTCATTTGTCGACTGTAGATCAGGAGCCTAAGGCCCAAAGGTCCAAGCTCTGACCGGGGGTCTTGGAGGACGAGGAAGGAGACTTTTCTAGTCCCGACACAAGAAACAGGGAGTCTTGCCATGTTGTCACTCAGCCTAATGCTAGTTACAGCACGATTGTGCATACATAGAGAAGTAGAGCAAGCTCATCAGAATGTATACATCTGAGCATCGTCTACTACTTGAATTTCGTCAATCTCTTCTAAGTTTCTAATATTATCATTCGTCGTTTGACTGTTGCGAGTCGAAGTGGGGATGCTGGCACAGACAATCAGGAGTAGGATTCGTGTAGAAAGCCTCTTCAGACCGGAACTTGTCTCGGCCCTTGGTACCTTTCAGTGGCCCTTCGCGGTTGCGAGGAGCACCGTGCCTACAAAAATAGGTGCCAGTCGCTTAATAAAACTACACGTCCTCACAACGAGGTTTCTATCTAGTCACAGATACAAACAGGAATTCATTCTCTAAATGAAATGTACCGGGTGAGGTGCAGTGTCGTTATCACTTCCGCAAGCTCCTGATTCTCTTCAAGAAAACCTTTGTCCAGCAGGTCAAACAAAGCCACCAACTCCTTCCTGGTTTCAAAACAGCCACAGCCTAGACCATGTCAGAATAGCCCTATCAATGAGAAAATCAGAATCGATAAAAAACTCAACATATCATTCACATTCAAGTTCACAGTTGCGGCTCTTGCAGCATTCAAGCGAGCTAATGTACCCTCCATCTTTCGTAACGTAACTCAATCAGCTGTCATCACAAAATGATCAACAATTGATGCTTTTCTGGTTGCAAACCTGTCAGGAGTGATGGTTTTGCGGTGGCCTAAGAACCGGCGATGGCCTTCGACAGCTCGAGCCATGTTCCCAGAGTGTGATGGCACAAAGACGTCGCTTTCAACTGAGACGATGTAGTCCAGAGCCGCCATTTGTGACGAATGGTTGAGAAATGGTGCCAGTTCCTCAGCGGTGGCAACGGATTCCTGGACAGCAAGAATCTTCTCAGCGAATAGCCTGAAATTACAGAGGACTTCCTTGACGGTGAGGAACTTACCTTGCTTTGGACATGTGGGAAGCGGGAGCGAAGGCCAGCCATCCGCTCATGGCCACCATAAATCTCGCCAGCTGCAATGTACACCCGGGTGCTCTCAGGGTAGCCAAGTGACCTCAGAAACACGCCCACTTCTGTGGGCGTGAGCGGACAATAGCCTTTACTTCGCTGCTCGGTGGCATTTATTTCCTTGATCCTCCAGTGAGGCGTATTAGCACTACACATTCATTACAAAGTGTGAGCCTCCTGTTAATATCATTTCTGTGATCTCAAGTTATCAATATTGGTGCGAGTTGCTCTTGAAGGTGGTACCGTATCATTGTAAGCTCTTTAGCTTCGTCGCTTGTTAGTCCATACGTGCAGCCGCTGAAGGCTAACATGTCTTTTTCGTAACGCAAATGCAAAGCTATGTAAGGTCCAGCTGACCTCAGTCTCTCCACAAGCACCTGCTCATGATAAAACCATATATTAACTTAACCCAGTTCACCAAATTGTGAAAAATCTAGCTGTGGGAGATTGTGTAGGTCGTAAGATAAATGCAAGTCTTTAGAACATGTTTTCTCGGTCCTTAAATTACATCCTATACTCCAACAAGCTAATATCTCTCTTGTCTAGTACCCTGTCTACGTTGCAAAGGAATGGCTCACTACATCAATTTTAGTACCTGTCCGAGGGCTTCAATGTGAGGAGCAAATCGTAGTGCCTCATAGTGCACCCTGCAGCGAAGTTTTTGAATCTCGGATGGCAGGTGATTATTTGCAAGTCGAGAATCTGATTTCGCAGCTTTGATCACCTGAGAGACAATTCAAGAATTGAAGCGAGACGGAGTCATTCACTATGTTGTCAGCTTTCTTGTAACTACTTCCCTCCCTAAACATGAAATTAGGTAGTTTACTACAAGCTTAGAATCTCATTATGGCACTGCCAAAGCAATGAATATCACCATTCAATTGCAAGATGAACGACGTCCACCAGAGTTGCTATAATTTTATTGACCTGGTGCAACGTTATTCTTTGAAGGGGGGATAGGTAACTCTGGTTGTACCTTGTAGTTTTGCCATAGACGGCCAATGTCTTGCTCATAATACTTCACACTTGACCAGCTTCGAAATGCTTTCATTACTTTGGGTTCATCTTTCACGCTCGGTGGGAGCTTCTTGACTACAGGGACGTCGTTGCGCAAGGTTTCAATGAAGTAGTCGACATCGAAAACATCTGAAAATTTGCTGAAAAACTCCCCCAAACAAGTTGACATGAGAATCCGAATGACATGAAAGAACGGACCTGGTGTAATGGAGTTCATGTGCTTTTTATCCTAGATTTTACTAAAGGAGGACATTCCACTCCGTCAAACAGGACTCAGCGAAGTCAAAGCTAAGACTGAAATGCTGAAGTTGAAGGACTCAGTTGCATCTCACCTTGAATCTTGCCAAAATGAGGTTTGGTCTAATTCCGGAACTACAAGGGTGGCGTTGATCAGCCGTGCAATGGCTACCATATCGCAGATCTGCAGAACGTCACATTAGAAATTCTATTAGAAAACTTCGCATGAAACATTATCAATTAGACCATGACCTTTGCTTACCGATTCAAGGAATCTAGGAATCTAAATTCAGCTGGAAGACTTACTCCTGCCCTCATCTGGTTGAGTCCTCCATTAGAGGATACCATTAGATAGCCTTGAGAAGGACCAGGCCCTGCAAAAAAAACACATCCCATCACATAGAAAAGTCAAAAACCATTGCCTCATGGCACATAGCTAGTCCTCCTTCAATGGAAGATACTCCGTGAGTGCTATTCACCTTTCCGCACTATTGAACAAGACATGGAGGCGGTGAAATACACAGGACATATTTTGAAGTTTAATCCATGCAGACACTAACGAAAAGTACACACATACGACCCAGAGTGTGGAACATGAGACAGAGACTTGAGTTTTTCCTCAGACAATATCTTCAAAATGAAATGAAGTGATAATGAGTTTAACATTCACCTGAGTATGATGGATCTGGTTTGACACATGGGACGAAACTTCTATCTGCAGGCGGCGTCCACAGCTGCTTGACCCAACAATCGGGACCACAATGAGTTAGCTCAAAGAATAGACGTCAAGAACATAAAGTTTCCTGTCATGGAACATCTTCCTCTGTTCGACTCATAGAATCGTCCTTCATCAAAGGCTGTCTGTACGAATCCATCGGTACTTCCAAGTTAGATATGCGAGTTCGTCGTTCGAGAATGTGCACTTTTACACACCAAGTTCACTCGGCACTCACCTTCTCTTGAAGCTCATCGTCTTCTTCTTCCTCCGAAGTCACCGCCGCCGAAGCTCCAAGCAGACGATGCGGCAGCTGCTCCTGCTTCCAACTCAATCCCCGGCTCCGGCGCCCCATATAATTCTCCTGCTCATTTATGCAAACACCACAAAATCATGTAAAAAAAATTATTAAATTTTCAATTAAATACTTACGTAACCTCTTTTAAGAAGTACCACAACAACGACCAGCACTACACAAGGACAGGGTAGCATAATTTGAGGCCAACATTTAAATGAAGTTTGGAACTGCAACTGCAGACAAGAATCATGAGAGAAGGTGAGTTGTTACTACCTTGGAGAGCACAATTGTGGTATCATTAAGGGAAACCGCGTGCGCGTTGAATCTCAAATTTTGCACCAAATCTGGAAACAGGAGCGTGGAGAGCAGCGTTCCGAAGGTGATGGTGAGGTAGCCTGTGATCCAAAGCAGCCGGATCAAGGCCTCTCTCCACCACCGCCCCGAACTCATCCTCCAGCATTGAACCTGCTTCATGTGAATATCTGCTGCAAGAAATCAACCACTAATTCGGCGCCTGCTCAACTCACACGTCTGGGAAAAAAAATCTCTCAACTCATTTGGCACCAGCTTTCTGTAACGCATGGGGACCGTTTGTAAGAATTGAGTATCTAACACTGTACAATGGTAGGGATGAGTGTCAAATGGTGAGTGCTGCTGTCAACTGAAGGAAACTTTAAGGTTGCAGGATTCCTCATAAAGTTGCGGCATACAATGATTTGTCTCAAGTTGGTGTAATTATACAACTCGGTGTAGTACTTCTGTGTGCCTTTCTCCTCTAATTTCGGTACGGAATGCTCTTGTGTGACAAAATGGTGAGCAGAGTAAAGTCACCGAAGGTAAGAACTACTATCTGCGTCCCTTGTGAGAGCCAACTTTTTAGGTGAGCTACCTGTGATCGATCTGATGTGAATATGTATCTGGTGTGGGACAATGCAAAGATGGTCCTTTAGATGAGATGACATTCGGATGGTGTTCAATTAATGGTCTCTAGAGCTGCTTCTGTTGCTCAAGTGGGTGAGTTGACCAGACTGTTACAAAAGTCAAGAGAAAGCACCATTTTCCACATGATGATTTTTTCAGCGTGAAGTATACCACATCTGAAGTATTCCATTTACTGACTGAAGTATGCCATCTGAATGTGGAAATATGTCATCTGAAGTATACCATTCATTTGTCCCCTCTATGATGTATCTTGGGTGTGAGTGAGTTGTTCCTTAGATTTGTTCACTCTGTGATGCATCTTGGGCATGAGAGTCCATAGATTCCACAGTTGATAAATTTGGTAGGGACTTTGTCTATCTAATTTGCTCCCCAACTAAGGTAAGCCCCCCATAACCAACCAAAACCCATAGCCAATGCCTATAAAATTGGGGTATATCCAACCCTCTTCCATCCCATTACCTCCAACTCGGCTCCAAATGGAGGTTTGCTATTAGTCAAGACCCTTACTTTTGGTCGTTGGTTATGAAGGGTACCTATTGTTGGCCACCCACTAAACATGGCTGCACAGTTTGAAAATTCATAACTAATTCAGCTTTCATCGAAAAAATATGAAATCACTTGGGTTGGAATTGTAATTCTATTGGCTATCACTGAAAAATAATAGTATAATTATCTCCTCTCAATACGTGCTCATTCCTCAACTTGTCGGTTATAGGGGGGGTTTCACCTTATTGCGTTTTGGATCTAGTTAGTTGATGTTCTGTTCAATGGACTTGAAAAAGCATCATGTAAAATGTGAGCCATGGCATGATGACGGGGATGAGCAGGACTGGGGGTTGAAGTCCAGGTCTGGTCCCAGAGGAAGGACTAGTCTTCTCTTTGGGTGACTTTCATGCCACTTTCTGTGATCTCACTCGCCTGTACTCTTTGACATCCAGTCAATGAGGAAAAATTAGCTTGAGAAGAATCAGTGGCGGATGCACCAGTAGTTCAGCAACTGGTTAAGGTAAACCCCCACACAACCGTCAAGTTAAGTGAAGTGCATATATGGAGAGAATAAATAATAACACATTTTTTATTTATTTATTTTGTGATTATCAATAGAGTTATAATCTCAATGCAAGTGATTTCATTTTTTTTGGAATGAAACGTGAATTAATTATGAATTTTAAAAGTGTGTTGCTATGTTTAGTCGCTAGGTACCTCCATATGCGCCAACCAAAAGTAAGGGGTTTTGACTAATGTCAAACCTGCATTTGGAGCTAAATGGGTTCTAATGGGATGGAAGTGGATGCGATATACACCAATTTTATAGGTATTGGTTATGGATTTTGGTTGGCTGCGCAAAGCTAAGCTTAGCCACATGTGAATTTTGAGTTGGATTTTCTTTATGAGTATGTAAATTTGTCAACATTATTATGTTGTCAATTAACCTTTGAAGGCCCAAAGTCCCCTCAAGGGACATTTTGAGTTTGGATAGGGTAAAACGTTCTCAAATTCAGGCATGATTTTTTGAGATTTTTTATTAAATGGGCAACTTTTCATTAGCTTCTTGTGGACATCATTTCCTAGAGATCTGACTTCCAATTCAAAAGTTACCAAAAAAAATTCTATAAACATATACAAATAGTGGAGCGGATTTGTGCAAAACTTAAATTAATTATAACTTTAGTAGAAATTTGAGTTTTTTCCATTTAAAAAAAGGAATATTCCTCTTGGAAACATAATAGAAATCTTTTCATCTACCATATGGATTTTTGAATTTCAAAAAATGAGAAGGATATGATAAATGCAAAGCTTGTCGGTGTATTGATAATTATCATCACATAGCTGCATTGTAAGATTTTTAAGGACATCTTCTATTCCTCTTCTACTTCTAAAATTTGGTGTACATATGCCTAATATGATCCTTTTGTGATTAAAAATAGAAAATCACCAATCCTAGTGCAATCTGAAGGTGCTACAATGTTGTGGTCCTTCAAGGTTTAATGAACCCAAATAAGTAATGTGCATGAATTTTTTTATTTCATTCATTGAGGTAAATGTGGCAAAGGATTAACCCTTTAACCTCTAAAGGACCAATGTCCCCTCGGGGGACATTTGGAGTCTCAATTGAGTCCCACGATCTCAAATATGGGCAAGATTTTCCAAGATTTTTTGACAAACAAGCAACTTTTTGATAGCTTTCCATTGATATAATTTTTGTAGAAAAATGACTTATAGTTCAAAGGTTATAGCATTTTTTAATTACATATACAAGTAGTGCAACAGTTCAGTGTGACATATGATAAATTTGTAGCAAAACTTTAATTAATTTTGAATTCAAAAGAAAATCAATAGAAATTTAAGGTTCAATCTCTTTCAAAAAATGAAAATCCTCTTGAAAAGGAAATGGAAATCTTGGCATCTACCGTACGGATTAAAGACGATGGTTGAATCTAGCCACTGCAAGAATCTACAAGGATCGTAGACTTAGTCAACATAATCTATGACCATCATCAATTCTCGCAACAACTAGATTCAACCATCATCCTTAAAGGATTAAATCTCATACTTTGTGAGTTTGACTCAATTTTCTTCGTGACTGTATAGTAGGGTGACAACCAAATTGGTGTTTTGGTAATTCCAAGGATAGTGTCCTACACTGCTACCGACTTTGGCACCCTCATGAGGGCTGAATTTTTTTTTATCTTACCATGAAAAATTGGGGACAATATCATTTTTATGTTGAAAACATGCTTACCATATTTCAAGTCCAGGAGATTTATACAAAAATATATATGCAAGATTTACCAACATCGGGTAGCTGTGAGAAAAGTTTCACAGCTACCAACTTTGACACCCTCCCAAGGATTGAGGGAATTTGTTTTGCCCATGGAATTTTTGGAATGAAACCAAATTTATGTTGATTCCATGTATGAAAAATTTCAAGTCCAAAAGATCCACACAAAAAATAATATTCCAAATCTACCAACATATGTAGTTGTGAGAAACAAATAGGAAAACCATTTTACTACTCTCAACTTTGACACCCTCCCTTGGGCTGAGAATTTGTTATTTCAACATGAAATTTCTGGCACAAGGTCACCTTTATATTGATAACATGTGTGAAAAGTTTCAAGGCCAGGAAATGTATTCAAAAGAAGATATTCAAAATCTACTAACATGGGGGGTAGCTATGAGAAAAGTTTCACAGCTGCCCACATTGACACCCTCTCTAAGAGTTGAAAAAAATCTACTGCCCAAGGAATTTTTGGCTTGAAACCATCTCTAAGTTGATTACAAGCCTGAAAAGTTTCAAATCCAAAAGATCCACACAAAAAAACATATTCCAAATCTACCGAAGTGTATGTCCTCCATTAGCGTCAATCACTGCTTGTAACCTAGAGGGCATAGAATGAGATAGTTGAAGGAACCTGGTACAATTGACTAACTTCCACTCTCTTTCAAGATTTTACCTTCAACACATCTAAGTTTCTAGGGCATTCTTTGCCATGTTGCACAATTCGTTTCGGCATCCTCAAGAGGTTCGTGATTGGATTGAACTTAAGAGAGTTCACATGCCATTTGAGTTTCTCGAGAAGGCGGGTTTGTCTCCATTCTTCACATATTTTGTTGCAATGGACGGGTGCGCCATCTTCCATGAGCACTCTTTTTGGAACTCGACCCATGAAATGAACAAATTTGCCATTGTAGACCACTTCTACAAAATCCTTAGCAGAAAGAGAGTTCTGACTTTTAGGCGTAAAGACAAGTTTTGGCTTTTGTCCTCTAGCAAATGCGCCCCAAATCACCAATGAAGTTTGTCCACTTTAAAAGTAGGAACTATACAACTTGATGAATAGCACTCATACGCACTTTTTCAAACATGAATTTGCCTAGAATTTTTTCCAATTTCAAAAGTAGATTCATGTTACCAAACAACACACTCCCACTCTTCCACACTTAGTTCACGGTACTTTTGAGCAAAAAGTAATCCCTGAGACATGTGACGAGGTGTCAAGAAAGGTTTCTTAACTACAATTTCATGAAAAATGCCATTTCTATGTAAGAGCCTTTGAATAGTACGTCTACACACTTGAGTAGGACATATACCAGTAATCTTTGAGACTTAGGATCGACGATGAGTTTTTGAATAGTGAAAAATATTATGAACATCTTTGTCAATAAGCTTTTTAGTGTGACTTCCACCGCAAGGTTTGCGTTTGTAAGTTCCATCTTCTTTGAATTTTTTTACTAACCTCTTAACTGTTCTAACAAAAACTCCGGTAGTGGTTGCAATTTGAACTTTTGTAATCTCTCCTTCACTCAAACCTATGATGCAAGCACAAATTTCATATGAAACTGCCATCATGGACTCTCTATTACAATGCTAATACAATATTAAACTCTCATTAACAAGGACTCAAGCATCACTCAACCATGTGCCTAATCTCAAATGTATAACTCTACCCATGTGAGTTAATATAAATGAGTCAACCAATACATGTGAATTGATGTAAATTAGTAAGCCCATATGCCCATAACACTCAGCCCATATGCCCACTTAGCTCATATGCCCATATATGTAAACCAGTCAGCCCATATGTCCATTTTGAACTAACACTCCTACATCACACATGACACTCTCTCCTTTCAATATCACCTCAGCATTCAGTCTATCACTATTCACACCACAAATCACACACAACATTCCCTTTACATAGTGCTCAATAGATATTTAGAGGAGAAAACTCGTCATGCGTGTATAATGCACACTTTATAACCAAGTGGATTCTTTTACATGAAACAACTCTACACTTTTACATGTAGATGTTATTGATCTTTTAAAAAAGCATTTATGTTTGGTGGCTGAGTCACATGACTAAGTTTAATGCCAAAGCACGAGGTGTCAAAGATATTTTGACATTTTCAATATGTCCTTCAAATTGTTTCTCATAGTTACACACATTGGTAGATATCAAATATCTTTTTTGTATACATCTTTTGGCTTTGAAATTTATCCCACTTGTTACCAATATAAAGGTGATCTTGAGCCAAAAATTTCAATACATATCAACAAAATTTCAACCCTAGGGAGGGTGTTGAAGTTGGAAGTAGCGAAAAGTTTTCTCCATTGTTTCTCACAACTACACACGTTGGTAGATTTGGAATATGTTTTTTTGTGTGGATCTTTTGGATTTGAAACTTTTCAGGCTTGTAATCAACTTAGAGATGGTTTCAAGCCAAAAATTCCTTGGGCAATAGATTTTTTTCGACTCTTAGAGAAGGTGTCAATGTGGGCAGCTGTGAAACTTTTCTCATAGCTACCCCCCATGTTAGTAGATTTTGAATATCTTCTTTTAAATACATTTCCTGGCCTTGAAACTTTTCACACATGTTATCAATATAAAGGTAACTTCGTGCCAGAAATTTCATGTTGAAATAACAAATTCTCAGCCCAAGGGAGGGTGTCAAAGTTGAGAGTAGTAAAATGGTTTTCCTATTTGTTTCTCACAACTACATATGTTGGTAGATTTGGAATATTATTTTTTGTGTGGATCTTTTGGACTTGAAATTTTTCACACATGGAATCAACATAAATTTGGTTTCATTCCAAAAATTCCATGGGCAAAACAAATTCCCTCAATCCTTGGGAGGGTGTCAAAGTTGGTAGCTGTGAAACTTTTCTCACAGCTACCCGATGTTGGTAAATCTTGCATATATATTTTTGTATAAATCTCCTGGACTTGAAATATGGTACGCATGTTTTCAACATAAAAATGATATTGTCCCCAATTTTTCATGGTAAGATAAAAAAAATTCAGCCCTCATGAGGGTGCCAAAGTCGGTAGCAGTGTAGGACACTATCCTTGGAATTACCAAAACACCAATTTGATTGTCACCCTATTGTACATTGGTATCCCTAATAAGTTTTGGTGCGTGCACAATATTTGAGGAGTTTAACCCTTTATGGTCATTGGGAAACCATATAGACGGTCACATATTTTACTCTTAACATACAAAAAATGTATTAAAAATTTGCAAGACATACACCTTTGGGTTGAAGATTCTTTAATAAACATCTTTCATTTCGAGGTAATTTTAATATTTGAACCTTATCATGTTCAAATACAACACCATACATGAATAATACATGACGATTATGCAACTTCTCAAGCATGTTGTAAGTGCAATAATGATCTAAATTAGAATTGTCATGTGTCATTGAATTGGGCTTAGCACAAATACAAAGTTTTGTAACTACACTAAAGTTGGTCATTAGTGTAACCAAACTAATTGTTTTGGAAATGCTATAACTTTTTACTTTTGAGGATTTCTTTTTACTCAGAGCACATCTATCTATGCTACTTAAAGAGGGGGATCATTGTAAACATAGTTGGTAAAATATTCAGAAGGTGTAAATACTTATAGCATTTATAAACAAACTAGTGTGGTTAACACTAATGACCATATTTGGTGTAGTGTATACATCAATCTTACACCTTGTATGTCAAACACATAGAAAACATCATGTTGCAATATAAATGTGGATATTCATATCTTTAATCCTTTGTCGCCCAAGAGACCCAAAATGGGACAATTTAGGTGTTAAAACTCAATTTTAATGAAATCCATGAAGAATTAGTTTGTGAAATTTGAAGTTCAAATTTGCGCACACATTACATAAATACTCTAAAAAAAAAAGATAATGAATTGGAGTCATAGAACTCATGGAAAAGCCATGAATACAACACATAATACATCAAATACAACAAAATACAATGAATATCATGCCGCATACTATGTTGTATTTCATACACATCCAAAATGATTTTGGTCTTAAATTTTGATTGAAATTTGTCTTTTAGTGATTCTTCATTGTTTTGTGATTGTTGATTGAGCTCTCATTGTGTACAAAACTTTTGTTTTAGTTTGTATAAGTTTGAAACATTTTTGTATACAACCACATAGACAAAAGTAAAAAAATCATCAATAATCATGTGTAAATGTTTTCTTCACGTATGATATGTTGATGCAAAGCTATTGACCTAGAGCATATGTGAACCTCTTTCATTCAAAGTACAAAAATTCTTGCAAGAATCTATTGATGGAAAAGATAATAGTGTTTGAATTTACCGTATACTGGAAATGAAAATTGTGCATCAATCCTTGGATGTTGTTCAAAATTTTCCCAAAGTTTTGGTCATGGTTTGAGTTCAACTTTGTATGGTTGAGTACTAATGTTAGGCATTTTATCTCCATCAAAATTAGCTCATAAAAAAATCAGCACATATCTTGGTTTTGGAGAAACATAAACTTGGCGCCAAAGGGTTAAATCCTTGCACCCTTGGTGGTGACTATTATATAAGGTAAGCCCCCCCATCACCAACCAAAACCTATAGCCAACGCCTATATAATTGGGGTATATCCAACCCTCTTCCATCCCATTACCACCAACTCAGCTCCAAATGGAGGTTGACTATTAATCAAGACCCTTACTTCTGGTCGTTGATTATGGAGGGTACCTACTGCTGGCCACCCACTAAACATGGCTGCACAGTTTGAAAATTTATAACTAATTCAATTTTCATTGGAAAAATATGAAATCACTTGAATTGGATTTGTAATTCTATTGACTATCATTGGAAAATTGATAATATAATTTTCTCCTCTCTCCATATATGCTCATTTCTTAACTTGTCGGTTTTAGGGGGCTTACCTTATACACAAGTGTAGACCATCCTCAATGGGGCAAGGGTAGTCCCGGTGAGAGACCCTACCCCAACATGATGCCTTGTCCCAATTCTGGCATGGTTTGAGATTTCATTTGACTAATTTGCCGGACAGACAAAATATATGTATGAAAAAAATGGGGACTGGCTGCGAGAATGCAAGAATTCTCGGGTTTTGTTCCAACCGATAATTTGTTGATGGAAGGATTACATCAACATTCCCCAAAAGTTGTACATTGAGTTGGGACAGGAGAATAACTTTGGTAGGTAGGAACTCATATGCATGGCATGCAATTCTTTAGTAACTTTTGCGTACACACTCTTTTCAATGGACGATGTGTGGATGTAGAGAGATATCCCACAAGATTTCAAAAGGTTGATGGATATTGACAAAACCCCTAAAAACTGTTGACTGTGATTTGTTGATTTCTTTTCTCTACAACTGTCATTTCTATTTGGAAGAGATAAAAATAAAAATAAACTTCAACATATTCTTAAAGATTTTATTTTCAAAATTTATGTTTAGTTGAAAATTAGATTCTATTCTCACCAAGCTATTACATTTTCGTACCTTAAAAAAATGTAAAAAAAAGTATTCAAGGTTGATATCCCAAGTCCTCAAAAAAAAACCATTTAGGGAGGGTTAGTCTTGTGAGGGTTAACCCTTAAACATTAGTCGGGAACTGTGTATGTAGGCAAGTATTTTACCTTGTAGAATACATAAAATATATTAAATATTAGCAAGACTTACACCTTTGGATTGGAGATTCTTCAAGTAAAATCTTTCTTTTGGAGGTCATTTTCAATATGTGAAACTTATCATGTTCAAATACGACACCATACATGTAGAATACTATGGCCACCAGAGGCACCTTCTAACGTTTAACCCCTAAATTTCCAAGAGTCCCCGCAGGGGAGTCTAGAAGGTTTGGGCAGGCACCTCCTACGTCAATTTATAACATTATTTTTTGAAATTTTTATAGTAGATGGACATTACTAAAAGATTTCCGTGAGTCCACCTTTTTTTTTTCCCTAAATCCAACATTTTATGAAAAAGTTACAGGGTTTTGAAGTTCAAATGGAGAAAGCGGGCAAGTCGGGCAACTCCAAAAACTTTTGCCAGGACACTCTATTGAATGTGCGATTTTCAATTCTAGTTAATAATACTATTTACTTTCAAGTTGTCAAAAAAAATTCTTGTCTTTAGTGAAAAAGGTTTTAAATCCAAGTCAAACATTTTCACACATTATCCCACATTGTCGGGCAAGGTACCAAAAAAATTCTTCTTTTTCAAATAAAACTTCGAGATCATCATATTTTCTACTTTTTATTTTTTCCACAGCATTATGTGGTGTAAACCTTCTTATTGACCATTCGGATTCTCATTCTAAAACATACTAAGTTCACAACAAATTATAATGCAAATTGACAGTTTTTGAACATCGACTCCTTCCACAATTTTTTTGAATATGCTACATCCTTTTTCTACCTCTTAAAATTGGAGTACTAGGAGCTAATATCATGTTGAACATGATGCTAATGAATTTAGACCTTATGTAGTACAAAAATTTGACATCAAGTGAAGTCAAAATCTGATGATCCACTAAACGCAGGGTAGAAAATGGACCCTTTTCACTACTTCAAACACTGTAATATTACAATCTGTGCGGTCAAACTTTATGATTTTTTATTATAAAATACTCACTAAGTCTTAATTGAGATCCTACTGTTCAAACTAGAAGTAAAAGTTTTTTGTTTCGTCCTTACTCATTAAATTTAGGGTTCAAGGGTTAAAATGTTACTTGACGTGGATACCTTAGCTACCTCAGCTACCTAAAGTATGCCCATGTGTTTAGATAAACTTAGTCCACAAACATCCCAGATTGACTCTTCCCGAAAAACTTGATTGCCAATGATTCAATTGCAATTGAAGATAGGTTCAATGTTGGAACAAAATTACACTTAACTCCTACAGGACCAAGTATCTGTTTGGGGGACAATTTTTTTTTCATTCAAATTACAATTATCTTCCAATCCCTAATATTAAAATTCACAAAAACTTACAACATCATTTCATAGAAGTTCGAAAAAGATCGCATAGTTACATTCATTTGGCAATTTTTAATCAATGGAGTAGAGATTCCTCTCAAATGCATTCTTCCTTTTGGGGTCCTTGGTCCTTTGACCAGGGACCAATGCTAGTAATTTAGTAAGAACCTAGGTTCCAAGCACCAACCGAGTGACAAATAATTCAATTGCATGCCAGCAGCCAGTGGAACTATTTACACAGCAATGACTGCATGCAGCAGTTATGCAACTAAGGAAATTTCCAAATCACCTCCAGTTTCTCGAAGTGAAATTCACTAGTTTCATGAGTCAATGAATTCACAATGTGGTATCATAGAACTACTATGAGTGTTACATTTGTCTTTGGGAATTTGTATCCGTATCTGTGGTGAACTAGAAGACATGTGACTGTATTCCACCAAAATCGGAATGTGTCCCAAAATTTTCAAAGTATCTTACCTTGTGAACCTCCCAAAGGAAGTATATTTGTCTGATTTGAGATACTTGTGACATGTATGTAGTAATGACACACATACTTCTCTTGATCAAACCATAAGGCGGAATTCTAACCCCTAAAGGACCGGGCCTTGTGCTTCACCAAAACCACCCCAAAGCTATCACTTTGAGATGAGATACTATTAGACTAATTCAAGCAATTTTTTATTATCTTCAACCGCTAGATCTTCAATCCAACTAAGGTAGAGGCACCCAATTCCGATCGGGCACCCAATTCCGATCGGCCACCCAATTCCGATCAGTAGAGTATGCATGGAATGGTGCATGAAAATGGGAAATGCATGAAATGGTGCATGAAGCGACCCAAAACCGATAATTCAAAATCTGAAAACTCCAATCGGTATCGGCATTGGGTCATGAAGTGTGCAATTTTGGGTTGCTCCACTTCAATTGAGCTCTCATTGGTGGCCTTGCCTCGAAAGTTGAACAAGGCCGATCGACATTAAGTACCCTCCATGAGTTGGTTATCCATGGCATGTCTTCTCTATGTTACTCACTCTCACTTATTGGCATTGGGCAAAGGAGGGCACCAAATCTCACCTACTCTATAGTTTGATTATGGGCTCCAGTGGTTTTTGGGCTTTTAAATTCTATATCAATTCCAAATCTTTGTGATTAAATTTGAAAAAATATTTATTGAGTTTCATTCCTAATTCCGCACCTTTCTACATAAATGTTTTTGACATACAATGTCATTTGAGTACCAAACTGGCTTAAGTGACTGGAATTGGGTGCCTCTACCTTACTACAAGAAGGCACCCACTTTTTTTTTGTTAAGTTTGACCCTCGGTATTGAAAGATTATGCATTTGAAGAGTGCAAAATTGTTTTTTTAACTATGCCCGAACAGGTTCAGCATACTTTGATGCAAGATGATGGCAAATGTTTGCACTACACATTCCATAAATTCAATGGATCTATGTTTTTACCTTGTGTTGGGTCATTGCACGCCCAAAATCACAAGTAATGGAGGTGTTTACAATAAGAAAAATGGACATGCAACGACTAGGGGTATAGAAGGTGGCCTTTACTTAGAAAAGCAATTATATTTTTTGAATAGAGAAATAATTGTTAAATCTAAAATTTGAACGGTTAGAAGAATTATCATGACTTATTCTAACAATTGAACCAAATATTTTTCCAAATACTAAAATCCTCAGTTTCTATGCGTTTTTAAGTGAAAACAATGAAGGTTGCCAAGAACTTTCCTTCACTAATACCCGCTTCAAAAAAGTGCAATTGTCAAATCTAGAGTAGCACTATTCATCTCTATAGTACCTTGCCCAGTTGCCAAAAGAGTCGAGTTTTTAATGTTTGAAGCACCATAATTTTTTCCCTATAAGTCCAAAAAAGGAAAGAAAATTTACCCCGCAAAGTTAATCCGTATTTCAATTCTCACAAACCTTGACTCGGTATTAAAAGTTGTGTATTGAATACGGACAACCTTGACTCGGTATTAAAAGTTGTGTATTTAATACGGACAACCTTGACTTGACTCTTCATCTCAGTATTAAAAGTTGTGTATTGAACCACGTTGATGAGGTAGGAGGGATCCAAATGCAAGAGTCGGCGGACAGCCAAGACATAGTGCTCAAGACTAAGAAATAAACAAACCGTTGCTGAGAATAAGGTAAAAGAAATTGTGCTGGAGGATGATGTCATGCACAAAGTTTGCAATCATGAGCGTAAAATTCTATAGAATGAAGCAGTCAAATGATGCAAATATTAGAGACATGCATTAGACAGTGGAGGGTGGTCTATATGCAGAAGGAGGCTGAATACTGGTTACAAAACAATGAAGCCACCGGTTGGCAACACATTGTCTGAGATGCCACCAACCTCTAGAGTTGCAATTGCAGCGCTCGCTGTCTCTGTTGGAATACGGTTGGAACTAGGAGGGCCTTTCTTAGTGTGGGACAGAAAGCGGTATGAGTATAGAACAATTTTGCAGTTTTGTATCTCTGAAAGAAAAGGTTCTCTTTGCCATCTCCTGGTCTAGCACTTCCTTGCGACGACCTTCTTTGATTCCTTCTTCCTTGACATAGGCATCCACTATTTGGCTTTGAAATTCCCGTAGCAATCTCCGGGAGTTAGATTAACGCAGTGTAGAACTCGGCCCATCCACACGGAAAGGTAATGATTGTTGCTTGGACGGCAAAGGACAAAATTTCCAAGTAAAACATCTCGAAATGGATTGAAGGACAGCTTCGGACGGCTCAATTGAGGGCCACTGAAAGGATATGCGTCGAGTAATCCTCAGAGATAATGTTCGGAATGCCAATGACACCATCGGGCGACGCAGAGCTGCGAGCATGATTGCGAATCCAATCTGAAGTAGGCCAAAATTCTTCTTGGAGAGACTCCCGGTTTGCTCGCAGAGAACTAAAAATAAGTTGGTGGATATGCTCCTAGTACAAAATGTACAAGGCCATATCCTCTGCATACCTCTTATCTCAGGACATGTCGGTCTTCCAGAACTCAATATATATCGCAATCATATTCTTGATGAACGATTGTTTCTCGCTGACTCCAATGGCTCGAGCGACCTCCTTCTCAAGGTTTTTTTATTATGGTTAACGCGAACGTCTCCCCAGAAGGGCTAAAAGGGGATTGGCTTTGAATCTTCAACAAGAGGCGTGGATTTCCGTATTCATCTGCGGTCCACATCTTGACAGACTTACCTACAGGAGTACAAGGAGAGTTTGCCGCATGAATAGAATGAGAATATAAACTTTAAGCACATCGATCGCAAAAATGTCTAGATCTATCGGCCGCCCGCCAATAGAGAAGGTCATTGGCAAAGGCGGAGAAAGCCGAAGAGAGAGGCATACATGATAGGTGACCTTGAATGGCTTACCTTGAGGAAGCCATGATGAATCAGCCGCACACTTCTTGTATCTCATCATTGGCCATCCATCGTCATCTCCTTCTTCCTCCACGTAAAACTTAAATAGGTGCATCTTTCCAAGTTCCACAATCTCGTTACTGTTGTCATGATGGTAGCCAACAATGTAACTCTTAAAATCCGCCACCTCTCGGACAAGTTCAAGATTGAACGTGATAGTCTTCTGCGAGTCCATGAAGGCTTTCATGAGGTCAGCCAAACAGTAAGTATTCTTCCGTTTGATGAGTTTTGAAAGGTAACTAAAATTTGCGTCGATATCCTCATGAGTGTAACGGACAATCAAGAATCCCACAATAACCTCCTTGATAATTCTCTTAGTTGTAAAAAGTGAGCAAAATGCCATAAGAAGGCGATTCTTGTTATCCTTGGTGGAGTTATCAAGGTGGAGAAGTAACACCTGGGGAAGCGAGACTTGTGGTCTACTGGGAGGAGCATGTGGAAACGGATCTCCTTTAGATTCGGGAATCAAGAAACCACATCTGGACTTTCCAAGAGCATCAAAAAAAGGATTCTGAGGTGGACAAGTGAAAAGTTCCTTGGACTCTCGCACATGGCGCCTCTCTAATACTCTCAAAAAATGGCATGGTGAGGAGATGGTGAAATTGGAGTCCGCGGCCATAACGACGTCGAGAAATGAGAGTAGGCTCCGTCGTTGTGTCCATGAGTAAGCATGCCGGTACATGAAATCAGAATCTGACCAAGCCCTGCGGTGGCCTTGGTAATCCTCTGCATTCTAGGAATGGCTGTCTTTGAGGTATCCATCTTGTCATGAATTATGCAAAGGAACTCAGAGGGATATTGAATGGACTGAGCAAACTAGCCGGAGTAAACATTTCTACACGCTCTTTGGTAGTTTAGGTACATGTTCATGCCATCTATGAGTCCTTGCCATTCGTTTGATCTGCAAGAATATTTTGTGATAAAGTCAACGACGAAGTCGCACTCCGTGCACCTGGAGAAATTGCTGCCCACAGACTTAACTTCTACATTCCTGAAGAACTTCTTCTTCATGTTACTCACTGCGGATTGCAAAATCGACTCGGCATTGCATTCGACGATTACCTGGATGCAACATTTTCTAGGATCATTCAGTAATACAGAAGGACAATGATGTCGAATGTATGCCCAAGAGACAATAAATGAGCTCCGTTGGCGGGCTGCCGATGGAGCTCGATGAAAGGAAAGGAGAAGACAAATTACCATGCAATACGCATAGACAGCAGGAAGTAAAGACAATACTTACAAAGTCGGCCATGTCATGTAAGTGATTCATTGCCGCAGGAAGCACCTTCAACGCTGCGACCTTCTTCATTCCTATGACACGGAAGTCATTTGACATCTGGTCCGCACTGTCGTTAATAATGTTGGATATGGTCCCAAGAGCGTGAACGGTGTGAGGCCTGGGCCGTATAATGCCTGCGTTACCGTGGCTACCATTCACGCAAATGATCTTGGAATCATATTTGTAGTTGTAATATGCAGACTTGGACATGCCGTGAATGTGGTACCAAACAACTTCACAAACATCAACACCCAAGAGGGTGATGTAGAACTTGCTGAATCTTGAAATTGGGTGAAGTTGGTCCACAACAGCATAGGCCGTCTCACGTTGATGTTTGAAGCTTGACGCGTAGTACTTGATTGTCTATGACTCAATTGCAATAGTAAGCATAAGTTGCTAACCGATGCCTTGTGAAAATAGGTTCAAAGATGGAACAAAGTTATACAGAACTTCTAAAGGACCAAGTGTCTGCTCAACGTCAATTTTTTTCACTCAGACTACAAGTACCTTTCAATTCCTATTATCAAAGCCACAAAAATTGACAACATCACCTCATAAAAGTTTGGAAGAAGATCCTTCAGTTACATTCATTTGGCAGATTCTAATCAATGGAGTAGAGATTCCTCTCAAATGCGTTTGTCCTTTCCGGGTCCTTGGTCTTTTGTTCAGGGATTAATGCAAGTAATCTAAGGTAAGCCCCCCCATAACCAACAAAAACCCATAGCCATCGCCTGTAAAATTGGGGTATATCCATCCCTCTTCCATCCCATTACCAACTTAGTTCCAAATGGAGGTTTGCTATTAGTGAAGACCCTTACTTTTGGTCGTTGGTTATGGGGGGTACCTACTGTTGACCACCCACTAAACATGGCTGCGCAGTTTGAAAATTCATAATTAATTAAGTTTTCATCCAAAAAATATGAAATCACTTGGGTTGGAATTGTAATTCTATTGGCTATCACTAAAAAATAATAGTATAATTATATCCTCTCTCCATATATGCACATTCCTTCACTTGTCGGTTTTAGGGGGGCTTACCATAGTAAGAACCTAGGTTCCAAGCAGCAACCGAGTGACAAATAATTCAATCGCCTGCCAGCAGGCTGCAGCCAGTGTAACTATTGCACTATTTACACAGCAATGACTGCATGCAGCAGTTGTGCAACTAAGGAGATTTCCAAATCACCTCCAGTTTCATGAGTTTCACGAGTCTATGCATTTACAATGTGTTGTAAAAGAACTAGTATGAGTGTTACATGTGTCTTTGGGAATCTGTATCAGTATTTGTAGTGGTATTTGTAGTGGACCAGAAGACATGTGACTGTATTACCAAAATCTGTGTCCCAAAATTTTCAAAGTATCTTACCTTGAGAGCCTCCCAGAAGAAGTATATTTATCCGATTTGAGATACTTGTGACATGTATGTAGTAATGACACACATACTTCTCTTGATCAAACCATAAGGCGGAATTCTAAAAATTTAAGAGTCTCATTACAATGGCTTGCATGTTTAGGATACCCTTTTCTGGTATGTAAATGTGAATTCAGTCACACTTTTCTCAGGATCATGTTTCGCCCTTCATGCTCATAGAACCCAAGGTTACCACTTTGCGAAGGAATTCTGGCTGATTTTGCTCTTTCAATCCCAGTTTGGCATGCATTTCGAGTTCACTGAAGATGGAGCGAGCACACACTGACCATCCAGAAAACTATCCTCTACCCAACTTGTTTGTGACATAGAATATAAGATTAGAGTACAAATTAGCACAGCATCACAACCTTCACAATCTGTAACAAATAAACTAAAAAAATATAGAGTATTTCTAAATTCAATTCTGTAACTAACGAAGACAAAGAACCAACACAACATTATTCATCATCTCTTGTTTGGCCAAGCGAGGGAACCAATACTTTTCCCTGCCCCTTGTAGATTGGCGACCTCAAAGGCTTCTCCATTTCTATATTGATCATGTCCACAGGACATATGTATCCAGATGGTAAGTATACGCAGATATTTTGCACAAATCCTTGCAGTGTCAAAGAAATGCCGTACATTATACGCAAGCTCGCAGCAGCAAAAGTTCTAACAGTACCCACGAATCCGGAAGCATCTGTTATGAAAAACCCACCTTCAAACAGATTAACTGAACTTTTATATTGAACACTGTACTGTCCCTCTAAAATTTAATCTGGATTTTGATCGCAAACATAGAGGTAGGCGCAAACTTATGAACTTAACCCTATAAGGCCGATGAGCTCACAAGGCCTTGTAGATAATATTAGTGTAAAAGATCATACAAAACAACATCTACACATAGGGTGCATTTCATTGTGAACCCACTTCACAGAAACACCCCTAACTTGCCAATGTTTGCATTGATTTTGGTGGTGCTTGACCCGGTGAATACTCATCTTGCTCAGCCTCTAGATTTCCTCAAATTTTCCTTGGAGATGGCTTGCAGCGTCCCGTACAAAGGTTAACGTGCACAAACGACCCAAAAATGGACGTTTGGCCTTCAAAAGTTAGAATCAAGCCCCAATGTTGTGTTGTGGGACGGAACTTCTCTAGGATCCATGACTAGGATCAAGAATAGGTCTATTATGAGACGCCATCGATCCCACAGAAGGATTACGATGGCCTTGATGTCCGCATGCATCATACACCAGCAGGGTTAAGTGCAAGCATCACAGTGCTTCCAGGTTGCATAGGACTCATCACCTTCTCCACGGTCCCCAGAAACCTCTCCTTGATTCTGGTCGGCAGACAAGGCGAGCCGGCAAACCCACCCACCATGAAAATCACCTTGACATTTTCTGTTCTCTTGATCTGGTCGTCGATGAGGGCAAGGATCTGCTCCACAACAGGGTCAGAAATGGCCTTGATATGTGAATGTGTCAGCTCCAGTTCATCTTCCCCTTGGGCAGCTTCGCCACGGACGACTCCCCTGCATCCTTGCTCGCCAGATGGAGCTTGAAGCGCACCAAATACGTCCCAATCTCGGGCAGATCCTTTGCCGACCTTGCTCTCAACCTCTGGATACTATTGATGTCCTTGGTGTAATCGTCCAGCGCCAGATTACCCCACGACTTCACCTTGGCGGACGTCGCATCTCCCGGCTCGTAGTAGATAGCCGTCAGCGTCTTGCAATCGGGATTCGCTCCCCGCAGCCGCGGCCAATCATAGGACGTGAGAATTTTCTTGGGCTTCGTCTTATGCGCGTATGCATACCCGGAAAACGTCGTCCCAAAATCCAACCCCACCACGATCCTCGCTTCACAGTGCAATTTGATTGATCGTTGAGGACCAATCCTTTGCTGCGTACCTGTGGTTTCCAGAATGCTTAGCTCTTCCTGCTAAATATCCAATCTTCAATGTCTACGTCCAGTAACTCAGAGAACATGAATAGACAGAGAGGCTTACCTTGTAATAAAAGTTGAAATCTAAAACTTCTCAACTTTGCACAAATCTCGTCAAAGCAGGGCCGTTTGCTTGGGTCTTGGCGCCAACACCTCTTGATCAAATTCTTTAATTCGGCGAAACAATGTTCAGGTAAATCAGGACGATCACCACTCAATATCTTCACCTTTACCTTCAGATGGATATTGAACTTCAAAGTATGGCTGTCTCCCAGTTAAAATCTCATAACACACCATGCCATAGCAATACACGTCACTTCGATGAGGATACTTCAAGACTTTGGTGTCATTGGAATCCTCTTCTTACCCATCATCAGGTCTCATTCGTATCACCTCTGGAGCCATCCACCGTGCTGTACCCGTGTTAAAACCCTGCATGCTACAAGTCATGTTCTTTTCTTTTGTTCTCGACATTCCAAAATCTGCCACTTTGACCAATATACTCTTGCTTTCACCATCTCTCCAATTCCCAAGTTGCTTCACAAGGATGTTCGCTGCTTTCAAATCCCGATGAACAATCTTCATTTCATGCAAGTACTCTACGCCTTTGCCAACTTGAAACATGATGTCTACCGCTTAATATTATGCTGAAGGGATAACAAAGTTTCCTAGACTTATCCCTCATGATGTTCCGTATCATTTCAGAAAGATCACAATCAACCAGTTCCATCTCTATGGAACACTCCCGATCATCTTCTGCATAACAAAACATGGATGCGAGGTTGGGATGGGATAAGCCTCCCACGATTGAAACCTCTGTCTGAAAGGCTGGGGAACTTGGACAATGAAAACGTCTTCACAACAACATCAATTCCCAGCCACATTGATTTGTACAGAGCAGCATAGCCACCTCTTCCCAAACATTTCTCTTCTGTCAAGCTCTCAATGTCTGTGCGATCTGCTCCTGGGGTTTCAAGACTTTCCAATAGAAATTCTGCCACCCGATACTCTGAGCTAGTTTTCTCCTCTGTCCGCAGCAGTGCCTTCACATTGCTTGATAACAAATCTCTATCACTTGCTGCTTTCTTTTTCACTGTGGAAGCCTAAACTCTGTAAACACTCTCAACTTCAATCATGTAATTTCCAGAAAACAAGTATACTAGCAACGCCAGATCAAAACTTATCGACAAATTATCCTGTGACATACTCGGCATCAAGAGGGCGGCTGCAACCCATGTATCTTTGCAACAGTTTCGGATGAAGTTTTCTACTGCACAGACAATAATATGAAGCAGCTTGAAATCATTTAGACAATTCGTCTTTTCCTCCCTGTGAAATTGAACTTCCCTGGTGATGGCTTAGGAAAATTTGTGCCTCTTGAAAAGCCAACTTCAGTATTTCAGCTAGATATTTGCACTGCTGGTAGTTGACTCTCAAGCGCGACATAGAACCATCCACATTTGGCGTGAGCATCTCTTGCACTCGGTCCTTGCATGCTTTTGTTAGCTCCAAAGAACTGCTCCACCCTGATGGTTGAATAAAGAGCGCACGTCAAGACGTTACAGTGTGCAATTATATTGCATCAAACTGGCGTCTCACACTCTTCTAAAGAAATTTCATGTGAAGGAAGCCAGGACTGATATCAAAAGCTGATGAACGTTGTACTACGTGCAAATTCACAAACGTGGGATGGACCCCCAATTGCTAATTTGACTGTTAAAGCACACACCAGACTTCACATATCTGAACTCTCAATAGAGTTTTCCTGAAAGTGCTTCCCGAATGGGCAAGTCAGGAGGAATATGGTGCCAGAGAGTATGAGATGTATACACGGAAAGAAAGAGAGCCTGAGGAAATTTCATTTAGTCTTTTTCTGCACCAATGAAATGCTTTGCAATCAATGTTCTTGGGCCCTACCCCATGCAAGCTAAAGCTCCCCCATAGTACCCTAAGTTCTCACAGGGTTGACCAATAGTTCCCCCAAACCTTTCCCAAGGCAAGACACCATGTGCATGTGGTCCCGGTTACTAACATAAGACCCTAAGATTCGGGGTACCTATCTAGTGTATTTTGGTGACTTTTAGGAAAACTCAAATAAGACACCCCTTCTTTCATTTCAATATTACGCTTTATATACTCTCCATAGCGATGTGGAAGATCTTGGTGATCTCTAAAGTTAGGTATAAGGTAAAATTAGTTGCCTTCTGTTTGAACTGCTTACAGAAATCTGGAGCTATATGGGGCTCATTTAAATCATTTAAATGATAAAAAAGGTCAAACTATTGGTATCCTTGCCTGAATTCACAAATAACTCAATCGTTTGACCAAAATTTACCATATAAAAGAGCAGAGCCAATGGCAGATGGAGTGGCAGATGAAAACTCAGCCTTTGATTCGAACATGGTCTTGATCCTAGTGAAGTATGCCATCGAGCGAGCACCTAATAATCATGCGGAGAAACATTCCGATCACCTCTACGACATGGGATTGACAACTTCGACACCGCACACTAGATTGAGTGACACGGATTGACTTTGAAATGAGCTGAGCCTTTCAACACCGTTCTAGCATCATAGAACTTAGACTGAACTCTGAACTTATCAACACCTGGGCTCTGTTTGCCATGGTGACCGTGTTGATTTCTCACCAGCCAAACCCCATTGACCAAACCTGAGAAATTGAGCAGGTACTACAATTCTTTATGCCGCGACTCGAAGCTACAGTTAGAATCTTGACAACTAGAACCTTGTCCGAAGCAGCACTGAATGTGAAATACTCACCGTATGAATATGCAATTGTCGATACGACAAGAATTGAGTGGCAATGCCAGCATGCACCTTGTCGCAATATTACGACAGCGGCGGTGTTCAGTTTCGATCGTCCCCTCGGTACAAAAGTTGGATAATCTTCTGGACACGATCTAAGTTGGAAGAGATTGTTTGAGGTGTGAAGCATATCTTGAACATCAATGCTCCATGCCCCGGCCCTCGAGCCCCTCCGCGGACTCGCGGGGTCAATCATAACTAACGTTATTTCCATATGTTCTACCATTGTACGCAATGATAAGCTTATATGAATGACATCGACTTTCCAGTGGAATACAATCAAGTCTTCTAAAATGACACTTAGCAAAAGATTCAGAGAGGCACAAACCATGAATCTCGGCATTAGGCTTCTTAATAGAAGCTCGCAGCATCGAGAAATTTTGGTAGAGAAATTCACCTAGAACTTGGAGAACAGAATCGAGATGCAAAACTGCATCGATCGTTGAGACATCCGCTTGAAACTTATGAGCTCTTTTTCCAGAAGTATAAACTTGTCCATTCACTTGATATAGCATCAGGAACCATAAGCACTCGTGCTCACTGCAATTTCACAGCACAAGAACCAATACAAACTCTGCCTATTCAGAGTAGTTGCGGTGTCGGACACCAGATTCGGTGAATACACAATCGAAGAAGGCATCACGAGCCATGACAGCAAACGAAGGCCGGTGGCCGTCTCCGTCTCCACCTAGTGTTGGAGCACGATCCGTGACGCACGCACCTGCCCTTCCGACGGTGATATGACCTCGAGTCTGCCAGACAAACTCCCTATTGGAAGATCATCAACAAACCCTAGGGTTTACGGACATCGATCGCTAGAAGCATTTCGGCTAGCATTCGAAACCCTACTACAAAGATGGCATTTTCTGCAAAGCTGGAAATGCTACAGCTCGAAAACTAATCAAGAGCAATACTACAGGGATCCATACATGATTCCCATTGCCCTTCAACAATTCTATAATTCAGAACATCCTTCTTTGATACAAAACTCCGGTCCTTTCTAATATGTAATATGCCAACGTTTACCGACCAGAAACTCTAAACCACTCATTAAAAAAATGAGTAACTTTTGTCAATACCATTATGCAACAAAACCTAACTAGAAACAGAATAACAAACCAACATATATGCACACAAATTTAACCTTCTATATATCGAATTATCATAGATACACACCATTTGCTACTACGCATTACATTCTAGATGAAATAATCTTTTCCTTTTCATTCCAACAACATCCTGGCATCTTAATGAAACACTTGCAGTTTCGATGATCTATGGCTTTGGTCCCGAGCATTGCATGTAAGGTTAACTGAGCGCAAGGATACAAATGAGGCGATCCAAAGGACGTCATCTCGACTTCCGGAAGCAATAGACATAAGCAAAAAGCGGCACGGGATTGAAAACTTCGACACTGCAAACTAGATTGAGTGACATGGATTGACTTTGACTTTGCAATGAGCTTGAGCATTTCAACACCGTTCTAGCATCATAGAACATAGACTGAACTCTGAACTTATCAACACCCAGGCTCTGTGACCGTGTCGATTTGCTACTCTCACCAGCTAGACCCCGTAGACCAAACCTCAGGTTTATAGAAATGTTCAGAAAACACAATGATAGACCGCCCAAGCATGAAAACTTCTCAATTGACCTAGTATGGGTTGTCAAGTTGAAGTTGTCCTTGTAAATGAGCAGCGCATGAATTCTCTTCTCATGTTCCTGAAAAACACACATTGACTTATAAGCAGAAAAGAAACAAAAAAACAATAATTACACAAAAAAAACACGTACCTCACTCCATAACTCTGCAGACCCATCAAGTATCTGCAACGCCGTGATGATTTGAACCTTGCGGATGAGCGCGATTACAACTTTACCACAGAGGCACGCAACCAAGATAATCATGGGAAGTAGGATTTTGCACTCCATAGTCTTGGTAAGATTGAGAGTCCAAGCAGCAATTAGGACTCCGGAAGCAAATGTGAGCATTTGGTGAATGCCACCCTAGTGGCAAGCCATATGATCACGAGTCTTCTCGTGTACATCCTTCATACGCTTCAGTTCTTCCTTCCAGTGGTTGTGCCAAAACCGAACATTAGCATCCGTTGTTTCGAGCCGCTTCGTACCTTCCAAAAGGATTGAGGAATTAGTCCTCGGAACAGCTGGATTAACAAGGGATCATTTGGCTAGAGCAATTGCTGCAGACGCTACGTCTTCAGCTGCCTGAACGTCGGCAGCTGCATTATCGTATTAGTCAGTGATTGCGGGGTGTTGCTTCAACTCATCTTCATGAGGGTGGAATTATAAGTTTTTCATACTTAACATTTAAGACAATTCAAAATTCAAAATCATCTATCCAAAACCTGAGTTACTAATCCGACGTCCTAAAGGTCCGAGCGTCCAAAAAGACGTCCGACGGACGGCAACGTTTGGTCGTTCAATCGGACAGAGCGTCTAGCGATAATAAACGTTTACTGCTGACGAATAGTGAAAACAACAGTGTAAAAAAAATGATAGAAAATTAAAATGGATCAATCGGCCCCATCCGTTTAGATTAATAGCCCTCATGGCCGTCCGATCGACCAATCAAGAGGCACGTGGTTGACTAGCCGGCGAATGGCACGCAACCGTCCGCGGATCAGTTGATAGGCTCGCAGTCATCCAATCAGGCGACCGCTATCCTCTCAGTCGCCCAATCAGGCGGACAGCGGTGGCCGTCCGATCGCGCGCACGGTCTCGGCTGTTGTGAGCCCAATTTTTGGATCCCATTTAATTTTAGGTTAAATTGTTGAATTTTTGGTACACTAGTTAGAAATTAGCAACGACAGGCGGTTAGTAGTATTAAAAACCCCGAATACTTCACCAAATTAGTGGAAGGAGGTTTGGGTTATTATGGATAACTTTAGGTGCGAGGAGAAAAAGAGATAGGAAGTTAGGAGGCTCTCTAGTAGTATTTTACTACTTTTTTTTGTTGTTGTTCACCAAGATTGGTGTGAGAACTTAGTGATTAGTAGTAGGTGGACGATTAAATTTTAGGAGATAACACAGATTAGTGGAAAGAAGGGGTTGGAGAGGTGTTAGAGCTTAGAGGAGATTATACCTCTCAAAGAAAAAAATAAAGTAAAATTTGGAAGTAGAAGGAAAGAGAAGGAGAAAAAAAAAAAAAATAGAAGTAGAAAAAAAAGGAAAAAAAAGAAAAAAAATAAAGAAATTAGAAGTAGAAGAGGAAGGAGAAAGTAGACTTAGAAGAATTAGAAGGAAATAGAGATAGAAGAAGTAGAAGAGAAAGAAAAGAGAAGGAGAAAAGAAGAAGGAAAAAAGAAAAAAATGAAGACAAGGAAAAAGAAAGGAAGGAAGGAGGAGGAACCGGTTGATAACCGCTGGCTATGGCGGGCATGGCTGGCCATAGCCAGCCATGGACATGCCCACCATGGCCGGTTGAGATTGGGTGGTTGTGGAGGTTATGGACAAGTGGGATTTCAAGGGAGGGTGTCAACAACAAAGAGGCCGTTGAAGCAAGTGGCAAGTGAGCTGGCTAGGGAGGCGTGCAACCAAACTGAATCGTAGGAATCAAGGTGCTGCACATGGGTAGTTTGGCGTGATGTTGGTTTTGGAGGAGGAGGAGCATGCGATGCCGAATTGGTTGGAAGGACACTGATTTTGGATGAGGGAATCGTGTCTGAGGTGCGCGAAAGAGGCGAGCGTGTGGAAAAAAGTGAGCCGCGTGCAGAAGACGCGCGGTGGGGTTGAACTCGGCGGGGAAGTGTGAACCTCAAGCGGAGAGACAATGGACATGGGGCTGCGCTGCGAGGAGGGAAGTCAGTGTTATGTGGTGGGTGTCCGTGAGTGAGTCCCGGCGGCTAGTGAGCGCGATGGTGTGGAGAGCGGGAACGTGAGTCTGGCTGGGTATGTTTTTGAGGGTGTGCGTGTGGTTCTACGTGCGTATGAGTTTTTGAGGTACAGTTGCGGGTGTGTTTTGAGTGTGGTGCGTAGAGAGCCATGGCTGCGTGGAGAGAGGTTGTGTTCACTACGATGTTGGAGTGAGTGTTGTGAGTGGTGGTGCGGAGCGGCAACTGTGAGGTACTGCAGCGCTGCGACGTGGGCCTGAGGTTGTGAGTGTTGGTGTGGAGTGACGCCTGTGTGGATGAGGGCGGCTGTGCCGGAGTTGAATACACTTCAAGGGCACCGCGCCAAGTCGTGGGAGGTGCTTGTAGAAGCGGCTGCGAGTGCGGGGTTGTGTCTTGGGCTGGTGCTACTGGAGGCTCGGCGGCGAGAAGAGGAGCGTGACGTCTTTGGTCTGCGAGGGGAGTTGTGCGGTCGTAGTGTGTTGCAGAGCCGCGGTTGCCGAGAGGGTCCGGAAAGAGAAGGGCTGAGTTGGAGTTTTGCTGGGGTTCGGTGAATGGCGAGTTCGGGTTGATAGTGCGACTGGGTTTGGGGCGGCTGTGAGAGCGGGAAGTTGTTCATTTGCGAGTGCGTGATTGTGAGGGTGTCTCTGGCTTGTGCGGGGTGGAGGCGATGCGTGAGGTGCCGGTGGTCTCGTGCGCGATCAGAAGCAGAGCGGAGCGCGAGGGTTTGTGATGCACTGATTCGAGAAAGGGCGCGGTGGTGACGAGAGTTGCGCCGCGAGGTGGTAGTGCGCGGAGCGACATGCTGGAGCGTGGCTGCAAGCGATAGCGTGCGTGGCCGAATGTGTGGAGGGCGATGATGGGGTTGGAAGTGGCTAAGGTGCGCGTTGGAGCGGCTGCGCTTAGAACTACGGGTGGTTCAGTGCCAGAGCCGTGAGGTTAGCGCGCGAGAGAGCGGCGCCGGAGTCGAGGAAGGGAGCATCGTTGGTCTGCGGTGAGCAGGGGAGCTACGACTGAGTGTGGATGTGCGCGAGAGGAGAAAAGGTGTTGCGCCGAGGTCGTGGTGTTGTGCCGGTTGTGTGAGCGAGAGTTAGATCGGTGTCGTAGTCTAGTGGTTCGTTATTCTCAAAATTAATCGAAATTAACCTTAAGCAAGCCCACTTTACCAGATCGTTTCCAGGGATTTTTATCGTGCATCAAACTCTTTAAATCTTAACAAAAATTCACACATAATACCTCGGCACATCCCGGAGGATGGCTTCTCCGGTACCTTAGTAACCGGTAACAAGTAACCACATGTGTTTCAGTTAAACTCTGTTGAGCGTCAGAGTAGATTTCCGGTAAGTTTTTACAATGCCCGGAAAGTCACTGCCCTCCGTTCTCGCAATCCAGAGGCCACAATATCCACAATCTAACTCTTCACCTTGAAGGAGTTAAAAAGGTCGCAGCTAATTCACCGGTCTTCACAATCTACCGAGAACTTGTCCCGGTAAACCGGTTACGCAAGCTCGGGTTCCAACTACAACCACACCCAATGAATCAAAGCAAGAAGATACAAGACTCACAACATGTTAGTACTAAGCAAATCATATGAGCACAACAACCTTCCACCGGGATCGTCGAAACTCATCCACTGCAAGGGTAATAATCCCGGAATTCTCCGGACTCAGGTTTAACCGGGATGTCTCCCGGTGTATCGAGAGAAGGGGGATGTCACCCCCTACTTCCCACCAATCCGAACACTTCCCAATTAAGGGAGGCTATCTTAAATAGCCGTGGGCTTCCCGGATTCCATCCGATAAAGCAACTCTTCCCGGTCCCAAAGGTGAAAAGTCTAGAGCACAAGTCCCGGACCTCACTCTACCTATCTAACCCGGATATCCTAGCCCCTCGGGATGTCTCTACTCACATTCAATCATTTAACACACGATGAGTTACAACCTTGCACATCTAACAAAGACACACTAGGAAGACTCAACTCTCTCCCGGTCCACTCACACAAGCTCAACAAAGACTCTAGACACAAGCAATGAAGGCAAGACACGAAGAGATCAACAAAGAGAAGAGTACATAACACAAGAGCCCAAGGCCCTTAAGTACACAAAGGCCACTAGCTACCCTCCAAAACTAGATCCCCAAAAGGTGAAAATGGCATCTAAAGAGTGCACTAAAGTCAATAGCTACGCTCCAAAATTAGACCGCAAAAGGACAAAACGACATCTAGGAGGTGCACTAAAGTCAATAGCTACCCTCTAAAAGTAGCTCCACTAAAAGACAAAACGGCATCTAGATCCTAGAATCAACGGTAGCCTAGTCACCGGCGGATTACCGGTAGACCGGTAAACTGGAAGACTCACGGTCCGGCGGTCCAGGGACCGGTGAACCTTTTCCTAACAAAAATAAGTAGCCGGAGAAACCACTCAAGTGGTAGTGACCGGGTGCGCAATGGGGCCCCATCGACATCACTACTCTCACCCTAGTGTATAATTCTAGCAACTTAAAACGACATCTCACCAACCGGTGAGGTAAATCAACACATAACATATAACAAAGACTCAATTGGAAGACTCTTCCGATTCAGACGTATAGAGATTGGCACTACGTCTGGAAGTACCAACATGGTCAAGAGAATCCCCCGGGAGGTCGGATGTCTCAACCGGGAGGTCTACCGATGGATTGGGAATATCCATCGGGAGGTCTACCAGTGGATTGAGAATATCCACCGGGAGATCTACCGGTGAAGTGGCGGTATCCACCGGAAGGTTGGGTGTATCTATAGATACATGTGGAGTCTCTTTGAGCTCGATTAGTATAGCCACAGAGGACTCCATCAAGGACTCCGGGGTTGAGGAAGGGAGGTTTACCGGTTCCTTCCCGGTAGAAGTTATCGGGGGGCTTCTTTTTCTCTCATAGACCTTCGAGCCCCACTCCTTGGAGGATGGGGAATCCACCCGACTCACCGGAGAGCCATGTTGTCCCGGGTAGACAAAATCCTCAAATTGCCTGTATTTCCACCAATCTCCCTATTAACTTGTCACAAACTCCGGTCCGGCCCAGAAACACAAGTCTACCGGTCAACCGGTAAACAACTCCGGAACACTTTGCTAGAGTATGTGGAAATGGGTGTCTCACACATCTAGCAACATACTAACAACACAAGGTCACATATAATGATAACGAGGAGAGGACTTTGGAGACAAGAACTTAGAAAGAGGTTTTTCCCGGTTGACTGGGAAGACCGAGAAAAAGATAGGAATTGTGGGCAAGACCTAAAGTGATAGGAGGAGGGAGACAACTCAAAATAACCACTTGCCATAAGGCTAGGATAATCGACAACAACTACACATATAAATAACATAATAAGGTCTAGATGAAGTCCCCGGGGAACTTTTTCTCTAGACCGGGGAAGATATTACCGGGGAGTCACCCCGGTAGACAAGAGAGAAAAAGACTCACAAACAAAAAATTTGCACAAACAAAAGAAACCCAACATGGGTAAGAGTCACCTTGGTTGTTGCACCCGCAACCTCCTTCCTTTGTCTCTTTTATCTTCTCGCTTTGGCCACTAATCTCCTCTTCTTCCACAAACCCTAGAAATGTCCACCACCACCAAACCCTAAGAAACGCGCATCTCTTCCTCCAAACCCTAACTCGCGCACCTCTTCCACCACTTTCAAGACACTTGAAAAACCTCCTCTTCATCTTCTTCTTCTTCCTCCTAGTTGCACCACCTCCTCTTCAAATCTTCTCTTTGAAACTCCAACTTGCACCCTTGTTGCACCTCCTTCTCTTCTTCTTCAAAACCCCAACTCCAAAACAAACAAATAGAGAGAGAACGAGAGAGTATGAGAGAGAGAAAACTAGAGAGGGAGATAGAGGAGAAAATTTGAGGGGGGGGAGAAGATTTAGAGAAGGAAGGGGAGAGGAGAGTCCCTGGACGAGAGAGGAAAACTTCTAGAGACTTGAAAAATTCGGGGAGGGAAATTTCGGGAAGGGCTGTTGGAGGCGGCTGGAGCTATCCGGGCTGCAGCCCGGGTGATACCCTGGTACCCGGGTATCAGCCCATACCCGGATTGGTACCCAGGCTAGTTCATATCCGGGTTGATACCTGGATATGTATTTTTTTAAATCTTTTTCTTTTCTTGTTTTTCTTTTCTCCTTTTTATATTTTTGTATAAAATTAAATCCTTACTCTTTCAAATAAGAATTTAAGTTTTGTACAACAATTAAAGTAGAAAGAAAACCTAATAACTAAACTACAAAGAAGCACTACTAAATAGTCTATGTATTTGGCAAAGATTTTACTAATTAATTTAGCACTAAGTAGTGATTTGGAACTTTGTCCCGGAGACTTTCCCGGATATCCTCTTTTAGGTTTTCCGGGCACCAAAACTAATTAGTTTAAGACCCGGTTTTATCACCACTATAATGCTAATTAACGAGTTAAGCTTTTCACTACTTTCGCTATTTGTTATCTAATCTAATTCCACACAACACTAACTACTTTTCTATCTAATTAACACTAAAAATCCTATTTTAACTAATTTTTTTGTTAGAGGCAATCAAGTGGGAGTTTTAGACTCCCACAATTGGCGCGCGAGGCGTTACTGCTGGTGAACGGAGGTGCGAGGTGCGGCACTGAAACGAGAGCGTGACGCGGAATCTAGGAAGTGCGCAGCGGTAGTGTCGTGCCACGACGAGCTGTGGAGGCAACGTCGTTGGTCTGCGGTGAGTTTGGAGCGGAAGTGTTGTACTGAAAGGAGGAGCGTTGTCTGCGAGAGTGAGCTGCAGAGGTGCTCGAAGGAGCGCTACGGCACGAGTTTTTTTTATGTGTGGACGTCCGGGTTGCGGTGTGCGTGTATGTGTCTCGGTCAGCGTTGGTGATTCTGTGTGAGCTCGTGACTGTGGGGTGTTGGTGGCTTTGTGTGAGTTTGTAGTTTGTGGCATTGAGGAGAACCTTGTGCACACTAATCCACTCAATTGTGAAAACTTACGTTTCCCTATAGTACGCACCGTGGATACAATGTGATGTGATCTGTGATGTTGATAAGCCAAGTTATTCAATGTGCAATAGCTAACTTAAGATAAAACGGACATATCTATAAGTTGATTGATCAAACATAAAGGCGTCCAAAAGAAGGGGAAGGAATTAAAGAAAAGGTAAAGAAATGGAACGAAAAGAAAAGGAAATTAAGAAACCAAGGAGGAAAAATTAGAGAGAAGAGTGGAGGAATAAAGTGACGGAATTGGATGCAAGAATGAAGTAAATATAAGGTCACCACAACTCATGTCATCCTAGATTACAAAAATAGGTTGTGGGATAACTATGTAGTGTAACTTTGAATTCAACCCCTATCTACATAACGCATATAAGGGGGGCAAATTTAGGGTTACATAAATGGTGCGTCTGCCGGGAGTCTATCCTTAAGCCATGGTTTGACATTGTTGAGTGCATTTAGTGTATGTGACTAGTAGGAAATCTTCGAGGGATGTGGAGGGGCCGAAGCTGGAAGGAGTGTGGCAGAGGTAATGGCTCAACCCCACTTATGGCATTAGGACTTAAGAGGAACTTTAGATAGGAACGGATAGGGCGGTTTGGGATACTAACAGAGTCTTAGGGTGGCTGGCGATGCATGAGGTATTATTCCTTCCACTTTCTCACGTGTGTCACACCATAAAAATCCATATGTACTTATTTCTGTCGTTTCTCTTATAGGAGGGTATGACTAGGCCTTGGGATTGATAGTGGAATCTTGGCCGCGGTGGCAAAGACCATATAAATCCAACCCAACTCTTAGGTTAGCCCTTCATAAAAGTCTTGTTCCGTATACAATACCGGGGGTCAGTTGCACGGAAGCGCCGTCTGCACAACACCAATATTGTCATATTCGTTACTACCTACTGGGGTGGACACTAAATAGGGGGAAATCCAAAGAAGAGTTAGTTAAAGTAATTGGATGTGGAGTGATGATGTGATGCAAGGACGCTTTAGATGTTTCCACGAACTAGATCTCGCAAACCTGACCTGAGCCAAGGCCTGAAACGTGTGGGAAACTATTGGGGGAATTACAAAGAGGCGACTTGACGAGGTATTAGGATCCGATAGTAGTGGTGGAACTCAAGACGGTGGAACGAGAGTAGAGGAAGTAAGGATAGAGGATACCGAACAAGACACCTTTAAGACTATAGATCTTGAAGATTGTGTAGCCACCGGATGAGCCTCTGGATTTGAGCCCACGGTAGAAGTAGTTTTCAATAAAATGGATGAGGGACCTCTATCCATTGACCCTCTGGTTAGGCCCCAAGGATTGCCAATAGTAGTACCCCAGGGATTGTTGGCAACCAACATCCTTGGCAACCTCCCTAAATTCTATAGTTCGAAGGACGAGGATCCTTCTTTTCATATGGAGAGGTACATCGAGACCTTGACCATTCCCCTCATTACAAATTAGGGTTATTATTTAGTATGGTTTCCCACTACCCTTCATAGAGAGGCCTACAACTGGTATCGAGACCTTGAAGAAGGTCACTTCGTAAACTGGAAACAACTCCAAGTAGCATTCCTCAACCACTTTAGACCAGAAGTGGGGCAAAGCATAGCCCTACGAGCCTTGGCGGCAGTAAAGCAAGAACAAGATGAGGAGATGGCCACTTACATTCGGAGGTTCGAGTTGGTGTGTATGAGGTTTGTGGGGGTAATGCTGAATAACGATACCCTCAAACAATTTTACATCAAAGGATTCTTCAACCGCTCCACTATTAAGAGTGTGTTAGAGAGGAATCCAACCTCCTTAGACGAAGCTAAGGCGGCCGCTAGAGCAGTGGATGTGATTGAACAAAATTACGAGAGGTTGTAGAGGAACGAGGATGAGTCGATATCTAGGTTTGTGCCCCTCAAACTTGTGGTCCTTGAAGTGGGACCTAACCCCTCTCATAGTTCCAACCCGGGTCCTAGCGGCTCATTTCATCTGGATATAGTACCAATGGCAACCCAAGCTTTCATTTCTTTATTGGCATTATCGAAACCCCGTCTGGAGAAGAGAGTGGAGGAACTGGAGAAGAAGCTACAAGCTGGACACAAGGGTTTCCAAGACTCAGTGATGAAACAAATTCAAGCATTATCAAAGCAAATGGCCTTCATGGTAAAAAATCAAAACCAGAATGCCCCACCTCCACGAATAGAGTCAGACAACCATAATTCTGGAATTTGGTGCACCACATGTGGTCAAAATGGGCACTCGACGCCGTTCTGTGCACAAGAACTACAAAGGAACCGGAATCCACAATGTTACCAGCCTCTACCATGATATGACAGGGATAGAAATTCCCAAGCTCGACAAGGAGGATATCAAGGGGTACTTACGATTATGGAGGAAGTGGGAGACCAAGGAAGGATCTTTACAAGTTTTGTGGGAGATGGCACGAACCTGGCCAGTGTTGGTTGGAGGGTCAGCCATGGACTTGTAGAAATTGTGGTGGTAACCATCCTACTGAGGATTGTAGACAACCTGATAAGGTAATCCAAATGCCCCACCTGTGATAAACGCCCATCAAAATGCTCAAAACAACATGCAAGGGCAAAGAAGGATGAATGGGGATGAGCAAAGGGGGTTGAGACCCCCAAATTTGTATTACAACTATGAAGAGTCAAGACAGAACCACCAAGCTCTTGATGAGCTGCAGACTTAGCGGGGGTATAATCCAGTGGATCACAATTAACAAGGGGGGAACCAAAACAACCCTAACCCAAGGCCTAGACCGTCACCTAATCAAGATGTTAGGGTTGTTGAGGAAATACGGATGAGTGGTTTCCTCCTTCTAAAATCAACTCAACGGTTGTGATAGAAGAACTGACTCCTCATCTCACTTCGTTACCCAAAAGCTGGAGAAGACATCCTTCAGACTCAGCAATGATATCTTAGTAGTGACTAGACGTGCCCAAGCTCTTGTACAACCACCCATCGAGGAAAAAGAATCTGAAAGTAGTGAGTCCGAGGACCTTCCAAGCCTCCAAGCATTGGATGACGTTGCCAAGGAGGCTGCAAGGGTCGCCAAGGGGGCTTGAGTAGATCAACTCCAGTGGGAGCCACTAGGAAATGAATACGGAGAGGAATCGGATGATATGGGACCGAGCAAAGAAGATTGGGAAGGCCCGGGGATTCCGAGGGAGGAATTTGAGGCCATGGAGAACACAAAACTAAGTGTCAAACCTCGTGGTTACGATTTGTGGAGGGATTTGCAAAGGGTGAAGGCGGACATCACGTTGGCACAATTACTGGCAGTCTCCCCTCTCATGCGAAAGACCTTAAAAATAGGTTTACCGGTAGTAAAACGCAAATCGAGAGCCAAGGTAAAACTTGTTGCGAGGACGGAAGGGAGGTCTCACACATTCGATGTACAAGCTACAGAGATTGAGGTGGAAATAGTGGATAAGGTAATACCTCATGTATTAATAGATGGGGGAAGTGGACTGAATATCATGCCCCTTCACACCATGGAGAAACTTGGGTTAAGTTTGACAGGTCCATCACCGTTCGTTTTGAATATGGCAGATCAGAGCCCATCCAAACCAGTAGGCAAAATTCAGAACTGTCGCTTGGTCACAGAGGAGGTTGAGTATTTGGTAACATTTAATGTGATCAAAATGTATGCAGCCAAGGAGGCTTTTCCGTTGCTCTTGGGCCGTCTATGGTTGCGAATGGCTAACGCCACGGTTAGTTGAGGGGTGACAAGCCTAACATCTCGTACAGTCCCTACCAACAATTCCACGAAGGTACGGATTAAATTTGTGGGACGAATGGATGAGGAGGGAGATGTACCTTCAGACACTGTACAGAAGGTGGGTTTGACAGTAGAAATTACCTTGGTCAGTCATACTTACTTAGGCAGGTCATCACATCGATTGGATTGTTTAGGTCCAAATCTTTACAACTAGCAAGACAATGGCGAGTACACAGAGTGGCTAGAACAACATTCTAATTCATCTTCAGACCGGGAGGTCGACATCCTTTTTCTAGATATGGTAGACTTCGATGAAGGTCTGGTTCTCTTGGTGGATGTTCAAGAGGATGTATTGGCCATGAGCACAAACCATAGGGTTTGGATATTTTAAGTGGGGAGGATATCCTGGAGGGCTCATTGAAATTCAAGACTGGATCATCGAGAATTATCGTAGGGGAGGATGTAGCTAGTTACCGACAAGTACCTCCAGAATGGTATAAAGATAATTCAGAGCAATCTCACGTGTCCAAAGAGGACTAGAAGTATGTCACGTTTGAGAAGAAGGATGAAAAAGATAAGGAGATGAGGATGGGAGTTTTTCTCAGTGCAAAGGAGATCGTCGCTTATAGCGACCTCGTGAGGGAATACCGCGAAGTATTTGCATGGTCATATAAGGAGTTGAAAGGTATTCCTCCCAAGGTTGCAGTGGAACACAGAATTCCATTAATGCCTAGCGCGGTATGCATTCGACAGAAGAAAAGGAGAATGAACCCCTAGCTCCAGTTAGTGGTCAAGACAGAGCTGGAAAAGTTGTTGCAAGCAAATTTCATCAAGCCAATAGAAATCATTGACTGGGTTTCAGCAATGGTACTGGTAAAAAAGAAGAACGGGAAATTGAGGGTGTGCGTGGATTATAGGAAACTAAATGCATGCACAGAGAAGGACCATTTCCCCTTACCGTTCATCACTAGTATCTTGGAAGAGGTGGCGGGTCATAAAAGATATACCTTCATAGACGGGTATTTGGGTTACAACCAGGTTTCCATTGCCTTGGAAGATCGGCACAAAACGGCGTTTACAATCCCCTGGGGGACGTTTGTGTGGCATGTCATGCCGTTTGGCCTGTGCAACGCACCATCCGGTGTCTAGAGATTGGTGATATCAATCTTCTCTGATTAGTTATACAAATCAATGATCGTGTTTATTGACGACTTCATTACACAATCTGGTGTACTCAACTACTTGGAATTGGTAAGGGAAATCTTGGAGAGGTGTAAGCAAGCCAGAATGGCGTTGAACTCGGAGAAGACCTACTTGGTAATGAGTAGGGGGGTTTTATTGGGGTATGTGGTATGTAAGGTTGGAAGAGAACCAGAACCAGATAAGGTGAAGGTTATTACGAACCTAAAACCTCCACTAAACGTGAAAGAGGTGCAATGTGTCTTGGGTCATGTGGGTTGGTACTGTGAGTTAATAGATTCTTGCAAGAATTTGTTTACTTTGAATAAGAGCATGTCACATGTGCACTAGGTTGATAGCTTTGCATTGACATATCATGTGTGAAGAATATATTCATACACAATTATTGGTGATTTTTTTGTTTTTTTCTACTTGATTGTGTACAAAAATGTTCCAACCTTATACGAATCAAAGCGGAAGTTTTATATATGAGGAGAGAGATCAACAATCAAAAAACAATGAAGAATGTCTCACAGATGAAGTTCAATCAGATTTTAAGACCAAAATCAATGTGCATGTGTGTGAAATACAACAAAGCATGTGGCAGCATATTCACTATATTCGCTGTATTTTAGTATACTTGATGTACTTTGTGTTGTATTCCTAGTTTTTTCAAGAGTTCTAGAAATCCAAATCGTGATCTGATTGTTGGAGTGTCTTCATGTAATGTGTGCGCAAATCTGAATCTCGTATCTCGAAGCCTAATTCCTCATGGATTTCATGCCAATTGAGTTTTAGCACCTCCGGAGCCCCATTTCAAGCTTCATGAGCGGTAAAGGATTAACACAGTATTGCCCTTGGTTTGTCCATCACGATGGGGTCCACTTGTGTGAAATAATTATACTACTAAAATCATAATCTACGCAATGACCCAGGCAACGATCAACCACGCAGTCAACCGTGCAGTGAACTACAGAAATGTTGCAGCCAACCGTGCAGTGAATTGCGCAGTCAACTGTGCAGTGAATCATGATACCTTTTTTAATTTATAGTTTGTAATATAAAAAATACAATAAAATGGTTGGACTAATGCGTTCCAAAGCAAGCGCCAATTGTTAGTAATGCATAAATAATTAAAATATAAATAATAACTGAACCAGCATCAATACACACTGCATGGCGACCTAGCGGAAAGAAAATCATCGGAAAGAAGAAACCCGGAAGGAAAACGGCGGGAAAGAAAACGTCGACGGAAACGGTTTGCGTAAAAGAAAGAGAGTTACGTAAAAGAAACATTGACGCAGAACCCTACACAGACGTCAGGAAGAGCGCCGTCCCACTCGTCCTCCCAACGAAACTTCCATTCCTTCACTCTCTCCTCTCTACACGTCTCATGAGCACTCTCTCCCTCTCTCGAAATTGGGTCTCTTTGCTTTCCACTTCCCATTGTCATCCTCTCAATTGGGTCGCAGCGCTGATAATTCTTCCGCGAGTTGAGTTGGTTAGGGTGTAAGGATTCTCTGCAGGGGTTTAGTTAGGGTTTTGGGAGCCATGGGGCGCAAGTCCAAGGTCCAGGCGGGGCCTGGGCAGGTGCTCATCAAGCAGCGCACGCAGGCGCAGATGAAGGAGCGCCTCAGCAAGGCCACCGCCAAGCACAACAAGCCGCTCGAGTCGCAGATCGACATTCGCGACTTGGACGACGTCATGGAGCAGGCGGAGCTCGCCGGCCGCGTCTTCTCCGCCGAGAATCCCCTCGCGGAGCTTCTCATCACTCCGTAAGTAACTTCCCTTCTTCATGTCATGATCGTCGCTGGCTTGGATTTTCTTCATAATCTAACTCTGGTGAGTTGCAGAGAGACTGATGTGGATGCTTTGGAAGCGTCGAAGGAGGAGCGGCGCGCGGAGGAGGCCTTGCATGCTTCTAGTCTTACCATCCCGAGAAGGTGTGTCTTCGTTTTCCGGGTTTTCTTAGGAGTTTTTTGTGGTTTAGGGTTTCGGGTTGGAATTGATGAGTGAGTTTTTTGGATGTTTTTTGTGCAGACCTAAGTGGACTGCCAGTATGACTCCTCAACAGCTGGATCTCAATGAACGGCAGTCATTCTTGACTTGGCGGCGAGGATTGGCTGCGTAAGTGCCCTCATCTATTTGAGTTTTTAATTGCGAGGTTAATGGTGGCCGTGCTGAATGATGTGTGCGCCTTTGACAGACTGGAGGACAACGAAAAGCTGGTGCTAACGCCGTTCGAGAAGAATCTCGACATTTGGAGGCAGTTGTGGAGAGTGCTGGAACGATGTGATTTGGTATGTGTCCTACCGATTGGCTTCTTTCTTTTTAAGGTCTGGCTCTGCTGGTTTGGTGTGGTCATTTTGGTTTGATGATGGGAAACTGAAACTGGCTTTGTTTTCAGGTGGTCATGGTTGTCGATGCTCGGAATCCGCTTTTCTACCGGTGTCCCGACTTGGAGGTAAATCAGTAGAATCGTTTTGGTACTTCGATCAATTCAGTTCAATTGTCGCCTTCAGGTGCAGTAGTGATTGGCTTTTTGAAGTTTAAAAGCGAGTCTCTGTGTTTTAAAATGAGATTTGTGTTCTGAGCTAGAATGATTTTCTAACGTAAGCTGTTTTGGTTACCAGGCTTACGTCAAGGAGCTCGACCCTAATAGGAAAACTATGCTACTTTTGAATAAGTCTGACCTCTTGACACGGGATGCGAGGTACATAATTGAGCAAAATTTGAAGCACAACCTAGACGATGATCCATGTTTTCTAAAATGTTGCAAGTTTCTTGTAGTATAGATATCTTGCGGCACTTCAAGTCTAAGTCGCTTTTGAATGTTACTTAGAGTTCATGTTTTTAGTTTCTGTTAGTCGAGATTCATTCTCTCACTTCAATCCTTCCGAAGAGGGTGGCGTTTGTTTGCTCAGTTTCAGACTCTAAATCTGAGACTCGGTCTATGGTATTTGCAGGCAAAAATGGGCGAAGTACTTGAAAGAGCAGGGTATTTCGTACATGTTCTGGTCTGCTAAAGTTGCAACTGCGAAACTTGAAGGGAAAGAGGTACCTGAATTGTCCAATGTGGATGAGGAAGACGCTGACGATGAAGACGCTGTTGTTTTGGAACGCGATGAGCTTCTAAGCCGGGTACAGAAGATGGCGGAGGAGATTGCAGAAACCAGGCGAGCAGCTGCGCAAGCTTCTCTATCCAAACATTTAGAATCTCACGGAAGTTCTCTTCCGAAGGGCAAATCGGAAACCGACCCTGGGGTTGGAACCTCGAATGCATCTGGTGGTAGGGTTATGGTTGGTTTCGTTGGATATCCCAACGTGGGTAAATCATCTACCATCAATGCTCTGGTTGGGGAGAAGAAAACAGGCGTGACGTCTACTCCAGGGAAGACGAAGCATTTCCAGACACTGATTATAAGTGACGAGCTCATGCTGTGTGATTGTCCGGGACTTGTGTTTCCCTCCTTCACTACTTCACGATCGGAGATGGTTGCTGCTGGGGTTCTTCCAGTGGACCGTATGACCGACCATCGTGGACCCATTCAAGTCGTGGCAAACAAGGTTCCGAGAGCTGTTTTCGAAAGTACTTACGGATTCACTTTGCCTGCACCAAAACCTTACGAAAATCCAAACAGGCCTCCTACAGCAGCTGAGTTACTCAGAGCTTATGCCATGTCCCGTAGACATGTCGCTCATAGTGGGCTACCTGATGAAACCAGGGCTTCTCGAGCAATTCTGAAAGATTATCTAAGTGGTAAGCTGCTTTTCTGTTATGCGCCTCCCAATGAAGATCAAGCTGAATTCTCGCAGAGAGTTGGTCCGGTTGAGGATGAAGACGATGACGACGACGACGATTACGAAGAGGTGGAAGAAGACAGTGATGATGAATCAGGAAGTGAAGGTGAGGATGGTGAGCCTTCAGGAAGTGGATCGAGGGGAGGGAAGGTACTAGAGTTGGGCGACTCAAATATGGACGATGTGTTCCGTGATTTGGATTCTTTGACAATCGGTGCTGAGTTGAGGTCCTCCAAAGCGAAGGAGAATCAAAAGGAGAAGGCACCACACAAGATGCACCGCAAGGCTGCTCGGAAGAAAGACCGGACCTGGCGAGTAACAAACGATGGGTCTGACGGGATGCCTTCCTCAGCTGTTGTGCAGAAAGCTGTTAGCAATGGGGCTGCAAATGTCCGACTTTCTGTTTGACATACTTTTTGGAAGAGACTTTTGCTTGCTGCTAAGGTCTGAGGCTTAAAGTGAGGATATACATGTGAGGCTACAAGGTCTGAAGCATAGTGAATCTTATGTTGGTAGTCTTGATAGCAATTGTACCATAGCTTCTGCGGTCTCACTACTTAGTTTCTCATAACCAGGTTAACAATGCCTGGTCTTAGGGCTATCGACTCCTTTTTCTCTCCTAGGGTCTCGACACTGGTTACAAAGTTTTGGAAAAGAAGGACTGTGTTAGGGATGAACAATGTTGGTAGTAGTGTCTATGTTGTTGTAGTACATGCACTTTAATACAACTTTCAGAAGAGCTCTCACCAGGAAAGTCTAGGGTCTATTACACTAATTACACCAGTTATACCTTTCAATCTGACCTGAATAATGGACATATCAGTTTCATGGTGAAACAAATCCTGTACAATGGCATGGTACTACCACAACTGCGGTATGCAGTGTGCAGTTTCACACATGCAGAATGGCAAGGAGTGAAAAAGAATGACGGGATTGGGCTCACTTTTTGGCTGTGAAAAGGCACCAATAATATAATGTACTCTAGCCCATCACTTCCTATCACTGCCACTCTATTTTGGTCCTAATTCCACCCCACATCCACCCCATTTTCACCCATTTGCTCTTTGTCAGCTCCAAATTAAGGCTTGCTATTTGTCAAAACCTCTAACCTTTAGTTGGTGCTAATGGGGGGTACCTAGTGGAAGAAATAGGCTAAATAGGTGTGACCACGTTGGAAATTAAAAACTAGTTCACATTTCATCGGAAAAATATGAAAATCACTTGGGTTGAGATTGTGATTCTATTGGCTATCACTCAAAAATAAAATAATTATTATTTTGGTTCCTCTTAATTGCACATTGCTTAATTTGTCGGTCATAAGGGAGGGGGACAAGGGGGTATATCTTAATATGCTACTTAGTCTGAAATTTGGTAGTTTGAATTTTAGTGAGAGGTCTTAACCCTTTAGGCCTAATGAGCTCACAAGGCCTAGGAGAATTTATGAGCAGGCCTTTTTTTTTGGTTTCAGAGTTTTAGCCAGATTTGGCCAGAGTGGCGACACAAACTTTTTGACGACGGCAAGTTTGGCGACACAAAGTTTCTTTCAAAACCATACTAAACCAAATTTTCTCTATAACTATCCATTTTGGAGAATTCATCTCTATAAACATAGATTTGTACTGTATCCTTTTTGGCGACAAGTTGGAGTTCATTAGTAGCAATATGGCGATATGCCAACGGCCATCAATGAAGTTTTGGCGATATAAAATCTTAAGATTTCCCAAATTTTCGGGAATATTCTATTTTTGGAAATAAAATTTCGCTTTTTGGCCTTAGGTCGCCAAAAAAAAAAGCCCTGTTTATGAGCGTAGTAGATTATGCAAATTACATTCTTGCAAAGCAGGTATATTTCATTGCAACCCCACTTCATGGAAATCACTATACTTCACTAATGCCTACATCAATTTTGGTGGCGCTAGTCTTGGTAGATGCTAATCTTGCTTGGCCCCTAAATTTTTCTCATATTTTCCTTGGAGGTGGCTTGTAGCACTTGCTACAGAGGCTAACTTGCCCAAACAATCCAAAAAAAGTTGTTAGGCCTTGAAGGATTAATCTCATATGATTGCCAAAAAAACAAAAAGTCTAGCAAATATTTCAAAACTGAAAGAATGTGTAAAATTTCTGCCAAGGAATTGTGAAATCCTATCCCCAAAAGGACCAAGTGAACTCGCGGGGTAGAAAATTCTCACTTTGAATGCATTTATCTTTCAATCCGTACAGTCAAAATTCACAATTTTTTTACCACATCATCTCAAGAAGATCCCAGTCACATTCTCATTTGGCAGTTTTTTAATGGAATGGAGTAGAGATTCCTCTTACATGCCTTGGTCCTTTAGGGGTAAGATGGAAAAACCACCACCTTCGCAATAGACATGTCCAACTGTAGCAAATTGCCTATTTTCCAGGAATGCTTCAGTTGCAGCTCCCCCAAATAATTCTTCCCCTGTGCACATCCTTCACGTACTGTACCGCCTGGAACATGATTCCAGCTACACGGTAGGTAATCCTCAAATCGAAATAGCCAACGCAACCCAAGTTCCAGCACTTGCTTAGAGATGAGCTTGTGAGGATCGAGGGTGGACTTTGATATCACTCAGCCAAGTCAAAACCATTCGCAAAAGCACATCGCAAAGTCGCAAAAGTTTCAGTGCTCGACCCACGCAAAGTGAGGTCGCAACAGTGCACCATTTGGATGATCACGCTTGAATATTAATGTCTGTTGTCACCAGGTGTTTGACTGTACCGCCTGGAACATTAGCACATTTTAAGGTAGGTAATCCTATACTCGAAATAGCAAACTTTCCAGCACTTGCAGAGAGATGAGCTGTGAGGATCTAGCGTGGACTTTGATGTCACACATGAGCCAAGTAAATCCACTGCTTAAATTCTCACCAAGTCGCGGCAGAAACTGTAGTTTTCCTTGATCCATTTAACTTACTGTAGCTCTCCTCTCAAACTTTCAGTGCTTGACCCAAAGTGAGTTCACAGCAGTGCACCATGGATAATCACGCTTGGATCATGTCTGTTGTCACCAGGTTGTTTGACTGTACCGCCTGGAACAATAGGTAATCCCAAAAATAGAAACACTACACTAAAATTTATGTTTAGTGTAGTGGTACGAATAGTGTACTCACCCTAGTATACTATTTGTAAAGAAGTTGACAATTGGTGTTAGCTACCAAAGTCATTAATGTAACCTTCACTCAAACCCCAATCAATCCCCCAATCATTCTAGCCCATGCTTCTCTTCATTTGCAACTTTCAAATGGTCATAACTCATTCAAAACTTGTCCAAATTGGGCAAATGAGGTGTTTTTTAGCATCTACATTTTCTGTAGATGCCAAAAAATACCTCATATGTCCAATTCGGGTTTATAATGAATGAGTTGTGGCCAATTGAAAGCTGCTAATAAGATACTCTGACAGCCCTCGGCTGCTGGACCTTTTTTTATACTTCTACTACTGATACACTAATTGTGCACAAGTGAAAAAAACTATGTTGAAATCTTTACTAAAATTGACAAATAGTGTAGTAGTTGGCATTTAGTGTAGGGTTTTGTCACTACACTAAATGCCTCGTTCGCAATTGGTGTATGGGTTCGCTTTTAGTGTATACTACACTAAACATAAATTTTAGTGTGCTAGAATTAAAGGGTCTAACCAACGTCAAAAGTAGACCCCTTGGTGTTGTTAAACGTAACTTTCTTGATAGAAGTAGCTCCATTGTACGACAAACATGATAATATGATGCATTTTTGCGCGATCAAACATTTTAGTCTAAAACTTTCTCCATAATACAACTATGACACACAATAATGCGACACTTTGAGACCCACACTTTGTCATATTATAGAGGGAAATAAATGCATTGGGAACATGTTATCATGTGGGGAACAAACTATGAATGTTGGGAACAAGCTGTCAAGGTTGGGAACGAGCTATCAAGGCCCATGATTTTGACCTCAACGTCAATTTGGGTGTCGTAGATGATCAGCCTCCACCTGTTCTGTGGTTATTTGATGCAAAACATTATGCTCAAATGCTCTCATTTCATCACGGACAATTCTACAAATTTTGATGTTCATACTGTTATAGAACATGAAAAGGTATTGGAGAGGTTGAGGAAGATGATTGTAGTCAATCTTAGACACCTTCTTTACGCCTAATTTGTAAACTTGTTACTTGAGGATTTTTTATGTGATATTTTTAATGCCATGAAGTTTCTACAAGCTATTTCCAATATGTTTCTTGTGCCTCTTTTGTGGTGGATGTTTTTTGCAAACTTTAGGCATCTATTGTTGTGTATTTTACTAAAATCTCCATAATGCAACATTTAGGTTCAAAATGTCATATTATCGATTATATGACAATTCTCTAATACTACACTTTTCTCGTTTCCCAAACCTGTCATATTAAAGAGGATAGACTGTAGTGAAACAGCGAAGCTACCCAAGTTCCCGGACCTGCATGGAGATGAGCTGTGAGGATCGAGCGTGGACTTTGATGTCACTCAGCCAATTTAAAACCATTCACAAAAGTCAGCACGTCGGCTCTGGAATAAATACTCAAGAGTCACTACGTCGCGGCAGAAACTGTACCTTTCCTCCATTGAACGTACTGTAGCTCTCCTCTCAAAATTTCAGTGCTCAACCCAAAGTGACTTCGCAACAGTGTACCATTCGGATAATCATGTCTGTTGTTTGGAATTTCTAAAAAAATTCAGAGTGGCATAATTTGTTAGACTGGTTGGTGTGCCAATGTTGGTTGTTGGTTACGTTGTTTGCCTAGAATGACAGGTTTGCAATGTTGCGCCTCACATCAGCACTGTAGGGTCACCTAGATATCAGATCCTGCACTGGCATCTTGTGTTCGAGCGCCGGATCAACGCTGCAGCTGATTGTAATCTTTGTGTTGTTTGACAAGGCGTGGTGCTATGGCGATGAAGCATCTGCTGGTGGTAGTGGTGGTGATGGCGGTGTTCGCGGCCGTGCAGACCGCGGCCGAGACGGCGCCGAAGCCCGTGACAGTGTCGTTTCCGCCGTCGAGCAAGTTCGAGTGCACGATCGACCCGAGCCCCAACGAACCAGGCGTGAAGGCGAGCGACGTCTGCCGCTCGTCACCGGCGAAGCCCACGCACCTGATCCTGTCCAACATCAACGACGTGATCTCGGCGCGGTACCAGTGGAAGGCCCCCGTCCAGCTCTGGAAGAAGAACTCCAAGTACGTGGCCTCCTTCGACGCCTACTTCGCCGTCAATTTCGACCGCGACGAGGAGTTCACGCAGCGGCCTCTGTTCAGCGGCGGCGGCGTAGCGTTCGCGTTCACGCCGGAGCTACCGGGCGTCAAGGGCACCGGGCCCGAGACGTTCGGGCTGTTCCCCATCAACGAGGCCACGGGCGCATCGCGTCTCGGTGCCAAGACGAAGACGGTCGCCGTGGAGCTCGACCTGTCGCGCACCTCCAACACCGGGTTCGACCCCCTCGCGCCTCACACCGGCCTCAATATCAACAGCATAAAATCTGTCAAGACCAAGTACATGGGCGACCCCGACACCATCATCGACGTCAAGGTGCGTCCAGTCCCTCAGATCTCGTACAAACCCTCCTAACCAAAGAAGTTATTTTCTAACGGAGTTGGATACTGATGTGCAGATCGGAGTGTGGATTGAGTACGATGCGTTGAAGAAGACGCTGAAGGTGTTCCTGCACAAGGTGAAGCCCAACCTGCAACCCAGCAGGAAGAACGCCAACATAGCAATCTCGTACACCGGTCTCGACTTGGCCAAGGAAGTGAACGAATACTCCTATGTTGGATTCGGATCCAGGGTCCCGGAGCAGCCCAACGGAGTGTACCGGATTTACGACTTCAAGTTCACGACCAAGTGGGTCCTAGGGAACAAGGTGAACAAGTAAGTGTTTGGATAGCGGTGATTAGTGTAGCAAAGTTTGTGAAAAATGGCCACCCAAGCAGAACTCACGGCATCGTTTGTATTGATATGTGAGAGACCCATTTGACACTTCAATGCAGAACATGCTCTAAAAGTTACATGCCCGTGCATTTCCTACATTAGATAATTTTCTAAGCTGAATCCTATCCACGTTTTTGGCTCCGTTCTATGCTAGTGCGTGAGAACTCTGCGATTCTGGCAGATGCGGCCCGACCATTCTCCAGACATGTAAAATACTCGTCCACTGCACCAAAAGTTGGACCCCAATCAGAGCAATCGATATGCAAATTCAGCGTGATGCGAGGAAAGAATGTGTTTTAAGGTCCCAGAAGACGCAACTCACCTTGCATTGCCCCGCGTGTAACAGAAGTTAAAATGCCATGCTCAACTGGCTCTCCATCTACATGAGCTGGCAATCCAGCAACAGCAGAAAGAGGGTGACTTGGAAAGACCAGGCAAACGAAGGCCTTGCTTTTCTGCCATGTTAATAACAGTGAAACGTCAAAACCAGTATTTATAAACATGCGTCCAAAGGGAGGGTATTAAATCTCCAGAAATAAATGTTGCTTTTGAGTTGACATACTTGTTCCTCCAGCTTTGTAGGATCCAGAAAAACTTGACCATCGTGAGTGACTCCGCAGCTCACGGCAGCTATCAACAAATAATGGAAAATTAGGTCAAAATCCCAAGCTGAACCGAAGAAAATTTGTCACAAAAGAGTAGGAAAAAATAGATTAGCAGAAAATAAAGGAACAGAACCAAAAATGTGCAAAGGTCATACTGAGAAGTCCGTTGAGGGGTATGCCAGCATCAACGAGAGCCGCACAAGCTGCATTCATAGCACACGCCAGCAGCTGAAAAGGTTCTGGTCAAGTGTTCCCGTCAAGCTGAAAGGAAGAATTCAAATACTATTGCGATATCTCAAGACATAGGAAATTCTCGAAGAGAAACTCGTTAATCCAAACCAAAAGAATGTGGGAAAAAGGATACAGATCCATCATCACTGATAACCTGCAGCGACATGGAAAAGTAAATAAGTTAGGGCAAACTGTGACTCTAAACAAGAGTAGGTTGACTTCAGCACAGTACCTAGTCAAACCTCTGATTGAGAGCCACGTGCTCTTAAAGATCACTAGCGAATTGAACTCAACACTCGATGTTTCGAAACCTAACCTTACGAACAAGAACACTTGATGTTGTCGTATTGCCTTTGAGTTACCTGAAGAATGACGGAAATGGCAGTGTTTGGGTGCAGAGCAGTCAGTATTATGAACTCCAGCGACCTTCTCACTACAACCTCAGCCTCTTTCTCATAGGACCCTGCCATAATGAAATGACGTAGATTAAGTTCACAGAAGCCAGAGAGTGCCAGAACATAAAGCTGAACGTCATTCAACGTGCTCGACAATCCAACACAAGAACACCTCGAATGTACGTGTCAACGCAGGAAATCCTAAAACGCAGAAACACTAAGCATATACCACAAAGAGCATGATATTTAATAAATTAATCCTATTCAAATCATGCCACGGTTAATCTTTCCCAGAGTGAAAAGACCTGGTAATCCATTCTTCGCCCTCCAAGTAATCTCTACCACAGCCCTCTCAGCATTCTCCTTCCTCATCGTTGCAGGTTTCGGACCGTACACGGCAGCCATAACCGTAGTGTTCTCTGATGACAACCATCACAGCTCGTAGGGTTTAGGGTTTAAGGAGACACAAGAAAACGGCTTCAAAACTGCTCATTGAATTTTCTCAGAAACAGAAAAAGATGAACCTCGCATTGGCAACAAAGCTGAGAAGAATCCCGCAGACGAAGAACTCTCTTTTAAAAATAAAAATAAAAGGGAACGACGAGGACACCATTCCACACGCTCCATTCTACGAGCAGGGCTTGGTCAATCGAGCGAGCGACTTCTTCAGAGGAATGAAAATCTCGAAGCACACTACAATCTGACGAAGGAATAAAGAGAAAGTGTACCTTGAGACCAGGTGGCGGATCCGTGCGCCCGGGCGAGCAGGCCGCGCGAACAATGCAGCGGGCGGAGCTGCGAGGCGGACCGGCCGTCTAGTCGCTGAGCGACGTCTAGCGATGGCGGAGCTTCCTCCTCCATAGCCATCGTCGCACTCCGCAAAACCTTGCTCGCTCAAACCTGCGTGCAAAACCTCGTGAGGATCCCAAAGAGTTCACTCCGTGGCTCGTACCCTTCAGATACTCGGGTTCTGATACCCTTTAGATACTCGGGACCTGGTACTTGCTCGCACCCGCGCGGTTCTGGGGCTCTCATGTTTATGGAGCAGAATGTTCTCTCCCGTTTAGTCAGCTCCCTCTACAACAGCCCTGTTTGTTAAAACAACATTTGTTACAACAGCCCTCTTGTAGTGGGAGCGGACTTTGGTGAAAGATGTACTTGTAACCCTTTAAAGACAAGGCATGGAGCAACTATGGGTGGAATCTATGAGGGTCGTAGATTATGTTGTCCATTATCAAGGCAGCATGTACATTCCGCCCACGGTCGCTTTGGGCCTCATCCTGAAAGAGTTAAAGGGAGCTGACTGTAAGGTTAGGGATGTAGTAAAATCAGCCCTGATATAAAGAGGGAGCTTGAAAAAAAAACTTGACCTTGAAAATAATCTAGAAATACTTACATAAAAATTTCCTAACATTGATAAATGGACAAGCAGTACAAAATTTGACAATAAACTCTCCATTTATTTATGGAAGAACCCTACAATCACAAATTCACAAAAAACATTTATCCTCAATTAAATCTTGGTGCTTCACAATCATGATTGCTGGAACCTTCAATAATCCACAAGAAAATTCAATTCCTAAATGGCAATTATGATGCACATGCCGCACCCAAAGATGTCATTGAAATGCCATATTTAAACCAAACATACTATGCGTCAAAGGCCTACCATATGAAGACCCCCCAAGAGACCACATTGACCCAAATCTTACCATCCAATTCATTGAATTCAAATATTGCAATGATGGATTTTCACTAGAAGTTGTTGGAAACAAAATAAATAAGTTTCAGCCACTTATTAATGACATTATTGCACTTGGTTCAAAGACTGATCCCCTTATTGTCATCACAGCTTGCGCCCAAGCCACCACCTTTATTCCATCAATGACAATCCTTCAAGAAAAATTTAATATCCCCATTAATTCAATTAGCAACACCTTTAAATACATCAACACTATTTTAAAAAGTTATGAAGTGTTCTCACCACCTTTCTTTACTGTACGCCAAGCCTACATGGCAGTTGAGGTGGCAGGTCAGGTCAGGTAGAGCAAGATCAAAACCGGGCTTTGGAGGACCTAGGTGACAATTAGCAACAAGAACTCACCACTTTTTGTAACTCTGATTCTTTTAGAAATGAAGGACCCTCCCATCTTGGGGTGTTCTTACATAAGAGGGCAAAAGTTGAACCACAAGGATCATATTAGCAACTTCAGCAAGGCATCTGAGAAGGTGGAAAAGAAGCGGTATATGTTTCCAAGATAATGAAATATGGGTTTGAAGTGCTTCACGGCGAGGGTTTGAAGCGTTTTGGCATTATCATGTTTGTGAAGATTGTAAGAGGAGTTCGGATGATGTCATCCACGGTCTCGAGCAATTTTCTTGATGTGAAAGAAGAAATGTGGTGTTAAGACCACTTTGGCTATCTTCTTCCGCTTTGAGGTGGATTTGGCTGTAATTTTATCCACTTGAGAGAAGAATCACAAGTCTTTGATCAAACTCCACCAGAATAATCAGCAAACACCCATGTCACTACGTGTGAACAAACTTTACACTCCCACTATTAGCAACCATGTCGCTCTTCACTTACAACGTCAAGAATTTTAGAAGTTGGTGAGTCAGCGGAGTCACAAAAGACAAGAAAAAACTCCATTTTCCACATTCTACATTAGTGAAATGCCACACTTTTTGAGTGAGGAGTGACACGGTTCCTGGTAGTGTTCCAGCTTTACAATATCTGATTTCAAAACGACACAGTATGAAATGAATCCATTTTCTTTTAGGTCTTTACTAAACTATATCACTCTTGACAAAGTCCAGGAGTGAATGTACCTTTAGTGATGGAATGAACATACACTTTTATTCACGTTGATTCCCCTTTGGAGACCGGCATTTTAGGGTTTAGGGGCTAATAACATAATATGATGGACTTGAGAAACAATATCCTAAAAAAATATGTCTTAGAAAACATCTAACTAGATTTTTAGAGATCTGTAGTAAGGATTTTTTTTATTGTTACCTTCAAAAGATTATGATACTATAAGATAAAAATTATTTACATGATTTTTTGTTTGTAATACAATTAAATGGAAAAAATTGAAATGTTGTATCATAGTATGTTGTAGTTGCAAGGAAGGGTTGATTATGTAGAAATAAGCAACCTCGGGGAACAAAATAGACATTTATTCAAAACAAATGTGCAAGGAGTGGAGGTTCATAAATTGCCAATTCACGTTATATTTTTATATTGTAGTGTATTCAAAAAAATGTGCAAGGAGTGGAGATTCAAAAAATGCCAATTCACATTATATTTTTATATTGTAGTGTATTCAAAAAAATGTGCAAGGAGTGGAGATTCAAAAAATGCCAATTCACGTTATATTTTTTTGTAAACTAAATATGTTTTAGAATGATAATCCAAATGGCCAATATGAAGGTTTAGACCACATCTTGTAGTTGAAAAAATAAAATTTAAGAAATATGAAGATCTCATAGTTTTATGTGGAAAAGAAGAAGTTTTTTTGGTAGCTTTCTGGACAAAGGTGAGAATGTGTGAAAATCTTTGACTTAGATTGTTATGCTATCTTTCAATTAAGACAAGAGATTTTTCTTGTTAATATGAGAGGTAATAATATTATTTACTTGTATTGAAAATATCACATATAATAGAATGTCCTAGCAAAAGTTTTTGGAAGTGCCCGACATGCCCGCTCTCCCCATTTGAAATTCAAAACCCTATAACTTTTTCATAGAATGTAAGATTTAGAAAAAAATGGACTTACATGCAGATTTTAGCAATGTCCATCTACAGTAGAAATTTAAAAAAGGAATATTACAAATTGACACCATATGAACCTAGCCAAACCTTCTAGAGTCCCCCACCTGCCCAAACCTTCTCTAGAGTCCCCCAAGGGGACTCTTGGGCCTTAAGGGGTTAAAGGGACTTCAATGTAGGGGGACTCTTGGGCCTTTAGGGGTTAAAGGGACTTCAATGTACTTGTTCAAGAGCCACTAGAGAGAGTCTAGCCAAGGCCATGCTGCCGTAAGGGGCAATTGGTTTCTTGAACCCAACAGTGTTGACATGATCTAATTTTGGCCCTTTCCAATTTAAACCCTCACCTAAGTACTTTCAGCTTTTGAAAAATCCCCAGTATTCCTTAAAATTAAAATTCAACATGTTCATGATAGCTTAGGCATCCTGTATTCAGAAATTTCAGAATTTAGACAATAACATTTTAATATGAAACCGACATCACCATAAGGTGTATTTGGTCTCTACACTATTTACTGTGATGCGCGGCAATGGGGAGTCCACGGTGGCATTACGCAACTCCATTCCACCCTCCATCATACTATCAGATAAGGAATGCATACCCAAACACGTCACTAAACATTAGATCTATCCGTCTGCTACACCCACCAGCACAGAATCTACACATTTGACACAATCCTCGGTTTTGAGTGCCGTCTCGCACCTCAATTGAATTCGCCAGCAAGGAACTCTGAGCCAATCCGCAAGCCATGGCGCTCGCAGGTGCTCTCCGGACCACCGTCACGCCGCCGCAATTCGTCGGCCGCGCCAGCGTCCCACACGAGCCGCTGCCCCAAGCGCAGAGCTTCGCAACGAGCCAAGCCGCGGGCAATTCGGTCCACAATTCGCTGACTTCTGCATCTCTCGAGCTGCGAGCCTTGAGGGGAAGCAGCGCAGGAGCGTTTGGAGCGACTCGGCGCAATTCGGGAGTTCGCGCACAGGTCGAGACTGATCCGAAGGCTGGAGTGTCGGTCTACAAGCCGGCTTCGTACGAGATACTGATTGCGGACGCGGCGAAGGCGCTCGGGTATGGACTGGACGACGGGTTGAAGCGGTGTGAGATTGATTTCCCGCCGCTGCCGAGCTCGGTGTCGGGCTACAAGGGCGCCTCGGACGAGTTCATCGACGCGAACATCCAGCTGGCGCTCGTGCTCGTGAAGAAGGTCTTCGAGCTTCGGGGAATCACCTGCCGCCTAGTGTTCCCGGACAAGCCCGAGAAGCGGAAGGCGTTGCGGAGCTTCGGCGCGGCGATTGAGAGTACGGGCTGCGTCTCGGTTGGATGCCTGGACGACGTGCCTGGCGGCGCCGGGAAGTCGTTCTGGGGGAGCATCCGCGGCGCGCTTGATTTCGACTTCGGGGAGGACGTGGAAGGGAAGTTCGAATCTCTTGACGCGCCGGGGTACTGCATTGTGCTGAACTCCTCCACGGCGGAGCTCCCGGCCGTGGAAGAGTACGTCAACCACTTCTGCAAGGAGACGCCCGCCGTGCTGTTCAACCTCGAGACCGACACGCTCCGCGCGGACCTCGGCTTGCTAGGGTTTCCTCCCAAGGCCTTGCATTATCGCTTCCTCTCGCAGTTCCAGCCGGTGTTCTATGTGCGCACGCGGGATTACTCCAAGAGCGTGAATGTGGCGCCGTTCATCTTGAACTACAGCGGCGCGTTGTTCCGGATGTACCCCGGGCCGTGGCAGGTGATGCTGAAGCAGACGGACGGCTCTTTTGCCTGCGTCGCGGAGTCGCCGGAGAGGTTCACGTTAGGGCAGACTAAGGAGGAGCTCCTGGTGTCGTTGGGATTGCAGGAAGAAGCTGGCAGCACCATGGAGTTTCTGCGGAGAGGCTACAAGACCGCGACATGGTGGGAGGAGGAAAGAGAGCTTGAAGAATCTGCAGCGTGGAGGTCTTGAATGTGGAGGTCTTGAATGATGTCTTCTAGCACTTGATTGTCGATTTTGTACCGATGCTGCGGGTGTGTTTGGAACCCTACTCCTTGATTCTTTCTTTCACTGTACTATAGGTAGCCTTTTGTAGTGGATTGAGTGTATGAAATGCCGGCAGATTGATAGGGTTTGATTTGCAGGAGCCCATGTAAACCTAAGAATTGAGAATTGGAGGTCGTCTGTTTTGTCTTCTGTTTCGGGAATGAAACCAAAGAGATTGCGCTGTACCTTCTTTGTTTGCAGCTTTTACAAACTCTGGGTGCATCTCTCCCAAAGTGCGATGAAGTGTTCAACTTTGATGTCCAACCGATTCTTCTACTTCTTCTCGCCCTCATTGTTTTCTTCTTCTAATTCTTCGCCTTCCACCTTCACTTTTGTAGCACTCTTATTTGTCGGAGCTTTCTTTTTTCCTACTACACCTCTCTTCCTCTTTGTAGCTTCGGGTGTAGGTTCCACAATTTGCACGTTGCCCTCGTCATCTATTTCCTTTCCTCCAAAATCTGTGTTGTATTTAATCGGTTCAAACTCTCAAACTAAATTTTTGTTGGTTGAAGAGGGATTCTCAATGTAGGATCTAAAGGCACTACCCAAGTCAAAATTAGGGTGGAAAGTATTCTTGCTAACTATGTAGTACTTCTGGCTACAAGTAAATGGAAGTTGCGAGTATCCAACCATCTTGCAATAATGCAATAAAATATCATACAAAGAAAGAAATTTCTTAGATGGGCTTTGTAGCAACCTCTACATCTTAGCAGAAGAGAGCATTGAAGTGAAAGAGGAAGAATCAACGGCCATAGTAGTTTTTTTTTATCAAACCAAGCTTTCAAATTGTTGGAGTTAAGAGTTGCTCATAGTTATTATGGCATTATAAATAATTATTGAGGTAAATTTAGAGGGGAAAGTAAATGGGGAGAAAAGGAGGAGAGGTGAAAGGAACTTGAGAGGTACATGTATGGCTCAAGGTCAAAGAAGTAGGACCAACCTACATGTCTTGCATGGGATAAGCAAGGACAAGTGGATTGGCATAGAGGGACTTGCAAGTTTCTTGAGACGCCTGTCATAGTCTAGAAGTTTGTAATTCTCAAAGTTAACCGAAATTAATTTTAAGCAATCTCACCTAACCATATCATTTCTAGGGATTTTAATCGTGTGTCAAATCCTCTAAATCTAAAGACAACTTACACTCAATACTTGAGCACATCCCGGAGGATGGCTTCCCCGGTATCTCAGTGATCGGTAACAAGTAACCACAATTGAGCGTTAGAGTAGTGTTCTCGTAAGTTTTTACAGTGCCCGGAAAGTCACTACCCTCCGTTCTCACAATCTAGAGGCCACAATATCCACAATCTAACTCTACACCTTGAAAGAGTTAGAAAGGTTGCAGCCGGATTACCGGCCTTCACAATCTATCGGAAAATAGTCCCGAGAAACCGGTCACGCAAAGCCGGGTTCCAATTACAACCACACCCAATGAATCAAACAAAGAAAATACAAAAATCACAACAATCAAATGCTAAGCAACTCGCATGAGCAAGACAACCTTCTACGGGGATCGTCGGAACTTGTCCACTACAAGGGTAGAAACCCCGGAATTCTCCAAACTTAGGCTTAGCCGGGATCTCTCCCGGTATCCCAAGAGGGAGGACGTCACCCCTCCTCCCCACTAATCCAAACACTTCTCACTAAAGGAATGCTATCATAAATAGTAGTGGGCTTCCTAGATCCCATCCGGTAAGCAACTCTATCCGGTCCAACGGATCTAGGATTTTAAGTAGATCCCAGATCTTACTCCACGATCTAGCCAAGATATCATACTCCACGATCTAGCCAAGATATCATTCTCCCTTCGAAAGCCTTAGCTCACATTCAACCACATAACATTCAACAAGCCACAACCTTGCACATCATAACAAAGACCCACTAGGAGGACTCAACTCCCTCCCTTTCTACTCACACAAGCTCAACAATAACTTTAGACACAACAATGAAGGCAAGACACAAGCAAAGCAACAAAGAGAAGAGTACTTAAACCAAGAGCCCAAGGCACCTTAATTACACAAAGGTCACTAGCTACCTTCCAAAAACTAGATCTCCAAAAGGTGGGAAACGGCATCTAGATCCTAAAATTGAGGGTTGCCTAGTCACTGATGGATTACTGACTAGAGCGATAATCCGGAAGACTCCCGGTTTGAGACCGGTAAAACATTCTTAAACGAAAGTATATAGCCAGAGAAATCACTCAAATGGTAGTGACCGGGTGCATAATGGGGCCCCATCGACATCACTATTCCTACCCTAGCGTTAATCTACCGCACTTAGCAACATCCTATCAACAGATACGATAAATCCACAATTAATATATGACATAAGCTCAATCAGAAGACTCATTTGGAAGAGTGGACTTATCTCCCGGTTGATCCATGGCAGGATTGATTAGAAGATTGGGAGTATCCACCGGTACATAGTCAAAAAAATCCACCAGAAGGTTGAAAGTCTCAATCGGAAGGTCTACCGGTATATTGGGAGTATCCATCGATACATCAGTAGTCTCCACCGAATCAACAAGCATAGCTATCGAATACTCAACCAATGAATCCGTTTGTGAAAAAGAAAGATCAACCAATTTCTTCCCGGGAGGTTTGACTAGAAGGCCTTGTTGCCTCTTATAAACTTTCACACCCCACTCTTTGGAAGATGGAGAATCCGCTCGACTCATGAGGCATTGAGTGGGGGGATCATCATCTTCCGAAGAAAGAGAGCTGGTATAGAGAAACCTTCTACTCTTCCGGATTAGGCTCCGATCTTGCATTGGTATAGCAACACTTGTCTGTCCAACAAGTAGCTTGCTTAGTGCTACCACAGTCTCTTGTCCTTTGACCTTCGTGTCAAGGGGCTCCTTCAGGGATGTCCGGAGATCCTTCTTCACCTTGGTCAACTGTTCCCGGTCCTTCTGGGCTGCAACCAAAATGTTCCGGTGTTTTCTACTCCAAACACCTTTCGGAGAGCCTTCTGAAGACTCCTTGCCTCCAGAAGCTCCATCTTCATCTGCTGGATATCCCGAGTCACATCCCGGGAGAACTTGGCTATGTTCTCCACAGGTGTGAGATTCTTGGATGGCTAGGGTGGTGGTGGTGGTTTTTCCCGGTGAGACCGGAATGACCTACCCTAGTTCAAGAGTGATTGACATGATGACGCCTCCCGTGGGATTGCCGGTAACGTCAACCGTAGCTCAGTATGTTGGAAAAAGGCCTGGGAAGCATGGTTTTAAGGAGCCATCCCTTGTCTCCAAACTCTCTTCTCTTCCGATTCCAGACACCCATAATACTCATACAAGTGTATAAGGTATGGGGTCAAGAAGGTCTTGGAACATCCACCTTGTTGAATTGCCTATGTCAGAACACGATTGTTCCAAATGCATCCCCTTGAGTGTTTTAAGTGCCCAAAACACCCCAAGTGGTGACTCATGTATCGTTCCAGGGATTTATGTGAAGCTAGCTAGATTAGGACAATTTGGTTATGACTCCTACCTAAACTTCATCTTATTTTTTTTATTCAATCAGGCCTAATTTGGTTACCTCACCCTTCCAGTTATCCGGAGTGCCTCTCCTCACTTTCTTGTTTCCGATTCTGAATCCGGATCCGGGAATATCAAACCACAAGTAACAATAATCAGCTCCAGTTTTTCCTCATGACGTTCGCTATCGGAGGACGCGTCCTATTTGGAGAGGGACGGTGTACAAAACTCTCCCCTAGTAGATTAGAGTGGCGAAAGACTCCACTATCAATCCTAACATCCTCTACACATGACACACACGCACTAGGGGGTGTCTACCTCCTCACAACTAAAGGGACGCTGCCAAACAGCCGGTCACGCAAGAGGTATTCCGACCCTTCACTTACTACAACGACGGAAATCCTAGAGAATCCGGATCTGGTTATGACCAGTTATGTTTTCTAACCCTCTTGCGGAATCCGAGAGAAACCCGGATCCCTCACCTCATCCTTTCTACTACAATCCAGGCTTTACGAAGGTTACACAACCATTTTGGAATGGAGTACGTCCGTGACAAGGACCACTTTGGAGCTCACACGAAAAGAAATACATAGATGTCAAGATTAAAGAGACATAATTAACATTAAAAATGGACAGTGCATCTCATACAACCTTAGGAATAGTGCCTTGTAGTTGGATGCTTGCAAACCCTCTTCCTAACACTAAGATAACGGGAACCGGATTCTAGCTGCAGTAGCGGCCATGCAAGGCGTTCGACCTACACACCAAAATCCAAGCTACCTAGGTTCGTAATCTCCCCACGTTCTCACGATTAGGTTCACTAACAAGACCCTTACAGCCCCACGACTAACAACTAAATATCCTACCTTTGGAAGCAAATCACAAAACCCGGAATCCCATGATGAGCCTCTTACCCATTGGACAAAACGGTTCCTAACAGCTGGTTTGCCACTTCCTAACTACCCCCCGACAAGATCCAAAAGTTAAGGATCAGATCCACCTTTCCCGGAACAAGTTCCGATTTCGGGTAAAACCCTAATTACCGGATCACCGTTGTGATCGTTTAACCCTACTATTTGTCTTCCTAATCCTGACCTTCATCCTCCTCCAAAGAGTCCGAAAGCTTCACCGTCGAAGTTCTGACTAGGGGTGAAGCCTCTTCTTCTTCTTCGACCTTGTCTTCCAGCTTCTGCACCTCGATCCGCTGGCTCGTAGGCGTCCTCTCCTCTACTTCTCGGATGATAGTCCATGAAGCCAACCGGGTTTGCTCCATGGGAGTTATCCTCTCGGAAATGGAAATGGTCCGCCTCTTGGAAACCCGCGAGTCCGGAGTGTCGTCCTCCACTTTGCTCATCTTCCCACGGATGGTGCCTTCGAACTCGTTGGAGACTCCGTCTAGCAGCTCTCAAACCATCGCGCGGTCCCTGAAATCCCATGGCTGCTTCCACAATCTGAAGCAGTCCATCCTTTTCAGATCTGCATTCAGCGCCTTCCGGTCGCTCTCGAATTCGGGAATCACCTGAACCACAGTCTAGAGATTCACGATCGACTCAGTTGCCGCCCCACTGCTGGTCGCCTTTTTCAACGTCATCTCAGCAATTCCTCGACTGAATGCAAACCCTGGTTCTTTTCAATATATCCGCAAATGAATCCGCACTCAAACCCTGTCTTACCACGCATTTTAATTTTTTTTTTAGTTAGGAGGTTAACTATGATAATCTTAGACTAATTACTTCAGTTTTTGGGTTAACACTACTTTAGTATAGTTTATTAGATAGATTAAGAAAAACGATTAAACGGGATTGCTTGGATACCCTAAAACCACGAAGGACAGACCTGGGGAACCCTAAGCCCGGAGCCTCAAGCCTGGAACCCCAAGCCCGGACCCCAAGCCCAAAGCCGGAGCCCAAGACCCGGGCCAGCCCACCCAAGACCCGGGCCAGCCAACCTCAATCACAGAGTCCACCCCAAGCTCGCTGTAAAGCCCGGAGGACGAGCGGTAAAGCCCGGAGGGCGAGCGGTAAAGCCCGGAGGACGAGTTGTAAAGCCCGGAGAACAAACTTAGAAGCGAGGAACAGAGATGGAGCCTTCGACTGCAACCTGTAGGAATCTTCCCATTCGGCATGAATCAACTACTTAACCGATCACCCTGGACTCCTACACCACAACAAGTTAAACGAGCACGACGGCTAGGGATCAAGGAAGCACGTCCACGAGAGCTTAGCCCGGACCAGGGAGCACGTCCACGAGCAGTAGCCTGGAGGATCAAGGAAGCTCCAGCTCGAGTCAAGGAAGCACGTCCACGAGAGCTCCAGCCCAAACCAGGGAGCACGTCCATAAAAGCTCCAGCCCGGACCAAGGAAGCACGTCCCCAAGAGCAGCTCAGCCCGGATCCAGGGAGCACGAGGAGTAGCCTGGAGGATCAAGGGAGCTCCAGCTCGGACGACACCGACACTAAGAGCTCCAGCCCAGACTAGGGAGCACGTCCACGGGAGCTCTAGCTCGGATTAAAGCAACACGACCAAGGTGAGCAAACTCCAAACCAGGGGACGAGTGAGCAGAAGACCGAGTGAAAAAACGAACCGTTAAGGGGGGAACGAGGAGTAGGGGAATCATGGCCTCTTCCAACCCGGTAATATCCTCGGTTAAAGCCATTTTCCTCGCCACCCCCAAGGACCCCCTTGAGCTTATCGAACTCAAAGAGGATCTTCTCCGCATGGGATGCCTCTCCCTTCTCGAATGTTGTTGGAGTTTTTGCATTGAGTCCATTGTGCAGGAGTTAAGGCAGGACTCGTTGCCGGAACATGAAGGAGATAGTATCCGGGCTTGCCCAAATCGGTGGACTATGGGGAAGTGGCAGAAGGTGTACAAGTTCCCTCGGCAGGGTGTAGGATGGACGAGTTTAAAGAAAGAGGAGTATGCCAAGGGACGATTCAACACCAAGGACTCTAAGGATGGTTACGGTTTGAAGGATTGCATAGACCCTCAAGCCCGACGGGTCTTTGCATTCCTCATACCTATTCTACACCCTGAAAACCAACACGGGTCACCGTGACTCTTGCCAATACCGTATACAGATCGTATCTAGAAGAGAGGATGGTGAATTGGGCCATCATTGTGAAGGACGTAGTACTTTGGTTGGCCAAGAGTGTTAGCAATGCCAAACGCTCTCCTCTTTGTCCCTTCTTCATCCACCTCTATCATCACTTCAAAGAAACAACGCCAGAGGAGACGACGGCGTACGGGACTCATTTGATGATGAAGAAGTTCTAGGGGACAGAATCGGAGTTCGAGTCAGGCTCTGAAGGAGGAAGCACTTCCTCCCCATCAGAAGAAGAGGCGCCTCCACCCTCCAAGCGTCAAAGAAGGAGAGAGGGAGGAGCCCCTTCCACTCGGACCCGAGCCGCAGTCCGCGTAGCAGTTACCAGACCCGCACATCTCGGAGACAAGACATACCGAGCATCTGAACTAATTGAGGCCTTGCGTGTGTACGTAGAAGACACAGACAGACCTTGGCACATGTGAGCAGTTTGGTAGGTAACCCACCCATCCAAGGACTAATCACTGCAGTCAAGGAACGGATAGGAGGAGCGAGTGGCCTCCGTAGTATGGAGCAGAAGGTCCACCGGCTCACCCTTGAGATGACCAAGATGAAGAGTCGGGCCTTGGAGGCAGAGAAGAGGCAGAAGGAGGCTCTTCTCCAAGCCAATGCCTCTGCAGAGGCATTACAGCGAGTAAAGGGTGCCTTGCACCTACCTGCATATGTCGTACTCAAGACCCGGATGTTCGATGCTAGGTTGGAGAAAGATGACCACGTTTCGAGCAAGAGGGTGATCGCATTCATGATGGAGGAAACCGTGAAGGTTGAGGAGGCTTATGCCAGCATGAGGTTATTGGTAAGCAACCTCACACACATCTTACCCAAGTTCGTGGATGACTCCGACAGCTCAAGCAAGGATGGGGATTCGGACTCTGACACGAAAGATCGTGGCACGGGCAACAACAAGGGGAAGACTGTGGTGGACCTTGACAGTCCAACTCTTCTCGTGCAACCTGCAAAGGCTCCGGCGATACCCTTTCCTTCAGAAATCACCACCCAGACATAGAGTGGATGGAAGGAGAGCTCAAATGTAGAGGTGGAACCCCCACCTTTGATTGGTCATCACCAGCCACCCCAAGGCCACACCGTTCGCTCTGCACCAATTATGGTCCCTTTATCGAGTGTCTTTCCCCTAAGAAAGACTACCAGTGAGAGTTCTTCTCACTGGCACCTCCTGGTCCTTACATCTGGCCCGGATATCATGACAACTCCGAACCAGGTACCGATTCTTCCAGCTCGGTCGGAGCTTCCTCCAGTTCCTGTCTCCTTACCAGTTACCTCCACCGGGACGGGCACCGCTTTCTCTGCAAGAGAAACCGTGTCCCGTTCGTTTGCCACTCCGACTCAGCCCGTGGATATCACCTTGGCACCGTTGATGACACTTGCCACTGTCGCGCCCACCCCTTCTTCGAGTCGGAGCTCCAAGAAGCGTAGAAGGAAGGAGGAGAAGAAGAGGCTCGAGGAGTTGGCGCAGGGTAGGTAGGAACTTACAGCTGTAGGGTAAGGATCTTGGTTCGTAGGTCACTGTTCATTCCAGGATTTGGCCCCCGGTTGACTTTGGTTTTGACTTAGTTTTGCCTTGGGATTTGTGTAATAAGTTGCCTTCTGATGGTGCACGTCGTGTGGAGTGGCAGCCATCGCCGCCAAGAGTAGTTAATGCACCATTTCTAGTTAGAAGGTATCGTTTGCTTTGGACGTTAGAGTGTGTTTGCTGCAGTATAAGAGAGGAGTCTCGGGACACCTCTCTTCACTGCTTGATGTGTGTATTCGCTTTCAGTTTAATTCTAAACCTACGCTCTCAAAAAACCTTTAATGGTTGGAGAGCTCGGATTCCATACATGACTGTGAGTGCCATTTCAAGTAGTCCACTCCTCAAGTTCGTACTAACCTTCGACTCATTGTTTCCTTGTTCCATCAAGTAGAGTTAGTCCGGGTGGATGGGAATAACAGGTGAGGTGGGGAGATAGTTAGTAGGGGTGTGACTTTAACTCTAAACACTTACAATTGTTTCCTTGTTCCATCAAGTAGATTAGTACGTGTGGGTGGGAATAACAGGTAAGGTTATAAGTGTCTAGGGAAGGACGAGGGGAGAGTGACGGATGTGTAAGGGTCCTAGCGAGTCTTGAGTGACCTTCCGGCAACCGATTGGTGTCGGTTGTGAGGGCTCGGGTCGACCCCTGAAACATCCTACCTCCAGCCGCATCGGATGTGGAGGGAGACTGGGAGGAAGACGGATAGTGGGCGGATAGGCCCCTTGCTCACTTACATTATGCCACTCATAGTTTCGGAAACACGGGCCTAAGATCCTTTCGGGAGGGGGATCTCAGTGACGCCATAACCATCCAAGTGAGTGAGTAGAGTTAGAAGGAGAGAATGGAAGGAAGAGTATCTGTTACTTGTGTCAAACACTAAAACCTCTGTGAGTCCTCGGATCATCGTCCGTGGTGATAAAAATCTCTGCCGGGTACGCATGTACTCTGGATGTCCATATTGTGCATAGGTGTAACTATAAGGCCCAGATCTAATCTAAAGTTTGAATAATAAAAGTCCTTACTACCCGTGCGAGGTAGGACGTACGAGGTAGGACGTACGAGGTAGGACGTACGAGGTAAGACATGCGAGGTAGGACGTACGAGGTAGGACGTACGAGGAGACAACACGCGTACGAAGAGCGGGATAATTGGTGTAATTAACACCCAGGCTTTGTGATCTAAACCTTTATTCTCTCCTTTCTTTTGATGTATCTATTGTATATTTGACATTGTACAAATTTTGGCTTGTGGTTAGTCGTTGTAGTTCTCGGTGACTCTCTGTGGGAACGATTACCTTAAGGGTATCTTTGTGTTAAGATGTGAATACTTGTCAACGCGTACTACGACAAACCCTAATCCGCACTTCCTGATTCCCAACCCGCAAACGGTAGCAATTCAAGCTTGAACGCTCTCACACACAAACCCTCAGCCGCCCACGCTCGCTTGCTTGCCGCTAACCAACGCCAAGCTCACTAAGAAAGATGAGAGGAAGAATCCTAGGATTAACTATTTATTTTCAGTCCGGTAATCATTACCTGAATCCGAACCCGCGGCCGGTTATGACCGTTGAATTCGGTTATGGTTTTGACCGTTAGATCCTGATCCTGGTGATAACCGATCGAGACCGGAATCTCGTCACTGATACCCAAATTCCTTCTTATCGTTCATAGGGTTTCCAATTTTAGGCAGGGAGGACTTATAATATTTTTTAGTAAAACTATCTATTTATAATGGGGGCGTTCCTAATTTCCAAAAAATCACCACCCATTCTCCCTTGGCTTATACTAAGACGACAATTTCTCGAGAACTAGGTTCCGACACACGTACTTCTACCAATCACCCTACCAACTTATCACAATTTCCGGTCTGGCCCGGAAAACACAAGTATACTAGGCAACCGGTGCACTTTCTCCGGAACACCTTTCTAGATTAATGTGGATGTAGGCATCTCACATACCTAGTAACTCAACTAACGAAACAACATAACAATTAACCACTTCAAGCAAAAGTGATGGCTTAGGATAACAAGAATTTTTGAAGGGGGTTTTGTAGGTGACCAGAGAGACCGGGAAAAAGATGAAAAATTTAGGTCAGATTTAGGAAAAGGAGAAGAATAGGGAAAACATCAAAGAAGTTTTGCCACAAGGCCGAGATAATGGAAAAGAAATGATGGGACAACATGTAGACGCACAAGTAACAAGAGCTGGAGATCTAGGACGTATGAGGTCTAAGTAAAGTCTACCGGGAGACTTTTCTCTAGATCGAAAAGAAGGCAACTGGAATTCACCCTGGGAAAAGGAAAATGATAAGAGGTTTAACAAATGAGGAAGTTGTACAAACAAGAAAAACCCATCAATTGGCAAGAATCACCTTCTTCACAACTCTTGCCACCTCCTTGTTGCACCCGCAACCTCCTTGAGATCGTGATTTAGTCTGTAAATCTTCTCGCCGCGGTTGTGAATCTCCTTGCACCGCCTCCACGCCTAGTAATCTCTACCTTCTTTGTGTCTAAAAATCCCATCCGCCATAATCTTCCACAAATCCTACTTTGCATAATTCAAACCCTAGGTTGCAAAAGCAAAACCCTAGGTGTTTGCAAATTCAAACCTTAAGTGGTTTCAACTCTGCTTCCACCTTCCTTCCTCTTCTTCCTCTTCTTCTTCTTCTTCTTCTTCCTCTTTTTTTTTCTTCCTCTCGGGTTGGGTGCTCGCTCTCGGGCTATTGATGCTCGCTCACCCTCGAGCTCTTGTTGCTCGCTCTCAGACTGTTGATGCTCCCTCTCGGAGTTGCTCATCTGGTTGTTTCTTGTTCTCGGGTTGTTGATGCTTGCTCACCCTCAGGCTGTTGATGCTTGCTCTCAGGCTGTTGATGCTTGCTCTCAGGCTGTTGATGCTCGCTCACATGTTGTATCCGGTTGATACCTCTTGCGATGTATTCGTTTGAAACCCTTTTGCGATGTATCCGGTTGATACCCTCTTGTGTTGTATCCGATTGATACCCTCTTGCGTTGCTATCCGATTGATATCCGGTTTTGTCCCGGGTATCAACCCTTATTATTTGTATTTTATATCTTTATTTTTCTATTTTTTTGTTTTCCTTTTCTTTTAAATAAAATTAAACTCCTATTCTTTTTAATCAGAATTTAGGTCTCTAACAAACACTAACTAAACAGAGGAAACCTAAACAATTAAATTAGAAAACTAAAAATAATCTATCTACTCAATGAAAACTTAAATAACTAATTTAGTCCTAAGTGGTGATTTGAGCCTTTGTCCTAGAGACTTTTCCCGGGCGTTTCTGTCTTACCGGGCATAAAACTTGGTTGTTTTAAGGCCCGATTTTATCACCACTATAACACCAATTAATTAGTTAAGCATTCTCCTACTTTCACTAATTGCTATGGTTATCTTAACTAAAAATCACAATTTTAGCTAATTTTTTTGGTAGTTTGAGACTCTCACAAAGGCGCTTACAAGATGCATGAGACGCCACTAAGTGGTAGTATAAGTAAAGGCCTTTGAAAGAAGGCAACATTTCACTCCAAGCATTGTTTGTACTACCTTGTGTGTCTTTCACTTGCTTGTGCAACCATCTCTCTACTACTTTTAACATCAATACTTCCTAATAAGATTGGATAAGTGGAAACCGATGTACTAACATAATTGACATAATTGATTTTAAATTGCAAACCACATATGTAGTGGCATCAACATTTCTAAATATTCTCAATCGCAATACTCTACTTTAATCTGCCATTCTTAGGACAATAGGAGTAGAGGTCATAGTTGTTAAGCCCAATTCTTCCATAGTATCAACATTCATTAGGTTTACACTAGATCCACAATCAATTTGCACTCCCCCAATTAAAGTGCCGTCAATGATCACATCAATCGTAGGAGCTCCCGAATCTAAAGATATATCATTGATATCCACAACTTTAGCCCTTTTCTAACCTATGATGAATCTAGTTCACCTCAACATTCTCGTGCAATTGCTAACAATTGTCTAAGTGAAATGTCAGGTTGAATTTTATCTATATTAGTTAAGATATCATAAGGAGTCGTACCCTCTACCACTCTTATACTTTGATTATACTTTCTCTTTCTTGCACTAGTTGTTGTTATTGGTGTTTTCTTTTTAGGAATATTGTAAAAGAAGGTAACGTGGAAGTACTTCAATCAAGTTGTACAATTGTTGATTCCTTTTGGATATCTAGAGGTATTGATGAGTTTTAACTAAATTCTTTGTTATGAATGATGGGTGTGCTAGATAATGAAGGATTTTCAATGGTTGTAGGGAGATCATGAAGTATAATTGGTACTTGGCTTAAAGGTTGGGAAACTACTTTTGGCGGAAGAGATTGTTTCTTTTCCGGTAGTTTATCCTTCCTTGCTCTAGCAATTTTATAGCCACTATCAGAACTACTGAATTGATCACTTTCAATCAATGTTGATTTGGTTTTGTTTGTTTCTCTTGTAACAAAGACACTTTTAGGTGATATATCAAATTCTTGTGTTACTTGATTAACATTTGAAGAATTATTTGACTCATGAAATTGAACTTGCTTAATTTGGTTAGGTACAAAGAATTCATTAATAGTATGCCCTGATGCATTACACCTGCTACATAGAGGTATATATCCTACTTGTTTTCTCTCTTTGCGACAATCTCTGGTCATATGTCCTAATCCTTGGCAATTATAACAAACTATAAATTTTACTTTTTTAGGAAGTCCATAACTTTGTGCATTGGGATTAGAAGGTGGTCCATTCCAATTAGGGGCAAAATTATAACAAGTTTCCCATCTAGACAATTATTAGCTAGATGTCCATGTCCTTGACAATTATTACACCAAACATTAGACGGTACATTTGTAGGTTTAGGTCTCTTTTCCTTTCTTCCATTTACATGAACAAACAATTTGCTGAATTATTTTTCTAATTTAGTGATATTTTCCATTAAAGCATCATCTTTTGGTCCTTTAATGGCCAAAAGTTGTGTGTTTTGAGCAAATGTTTGATAAAGTAACATAATCTTCTACATATTCCTTTGATATGGGAAGTTCATAAGAAAATTTGGTAATCTTATTATCAAGTGGACTTGACGGAGTTAAATCAAATATTAAGTTAGATGTTAATACTACCAATATTGATTTTTCTCTTCTCTCAATTCTACGTCTTTGCCTTTCATCCCTAATAAATGTTTGCATCTCTCAAGGGTCCTTATCCTTTCTTGACATCTAGAAGTGCCAAAACCCTATTATTTTTAATTTAATTTAATTTTTTAACCCCAGACCATCATCCTATCTATTCCACTATTCATAATTAATACCAATTCCCATAATCAATAGCAAATCACATGTTTCACTAGATAGTTATACACTAATCCAAGATCTAATATCTCTTGGGTATCCCCAAATTTTTGTCAACTCACCAATACATTTATCACCATAAACATATCGAAGTAATAACATTAACCAATTTATTTTGGATTCTTATTTTTGCAAAAATTTACCTCTGATTGATTTAATTGATAACATACACTTAATGTTTGAATAAAAAGCCGGAGGATACAATCTATAGGGTGATGCCTAAGGTAAATAGGTTGATCATCCTCATGAAATTCCCCCAGGTAGATTTCTCCTATCATTATTCCTAATGCTTTTCATAAATTAATTGTATGTATTTTTTTAAACTTTAAACACAATATTTAACAAGTTCTATCAAGATAAACATATAAAAAAATTCTCTGCAAACAAGTCCATTTCTTCTAATCTTCTTTAGTATTTCTAGGATATTGACAATTGGTTAATAATGCACTCATTTCATTTTCACCTAACCGCGTACTTGTCATTCTTATTAATTAATCTATTTGACTCTCAACTTTGGTAAGTAATTCTACCTCATTTGGGGCTATATCCTAATAAACAAAGATTTTACGACACATCTACTTTGTTATTTTATAAATTCCAGGAATACTTAAATCCTCATAGTCCTCAAGATCAGGACTGTCCCATTGATTCATTGTGGATATTGCGATAATGCCACCAACGAGTCAGAGTAAAGTCATCAAGCTTATGGTTTGGATTTAAATATTCTATATTTTGTTCGTTTGGATATAAATATCCTCTTAGTATTAACTCTATTATTGCAGTTTTTTTCCTTCATATCCGATTAGCAATCCTATTTTTTTCTTTCCCCACAAGGATAAATAACTTGGACTCATTATTCTTTATGTCTCTATAGATCATAAGAAGTGGTTTTAAATGAGTTCTTAAATCTTGAAGGCTTTTGTTTGAAAACTCCATCAATTAAATAAATAATGAGTCAAAATCATCTTCCAAGGGAATAATATGTGGATTAAAGAAAATTGGTCAATATTTTTTTCATTGGAAATTATGTTTACCATACTTATGGATGGAAATATTTTTTTATCAAATCTAAAACCATTCCATACTCCACAACCTTTTGAAATAACCGGTTGTGTTTGATATTTTAGTTCACCATGTTGAGCAAATAGAAAAAGTAATTGAAATTTGGATTGTAAGGTTTCATTTTGGACTCTATCTCATTGAATCCTTTCCTTTATTTCAAATTTTATTTAGTATTTTTTTATATCAAGAGGTAGTTAATCAAACCTACTTTGAAAGTCTTTTCCTAGCTTTGGGTATAATATGTTGTTTTTATATATTCTATTTAAAGCAACAAATAAATGTAGACCTCCAAAGAAGTCACATAAATTATCCTTGTTTACTTCTACGAGAATGTCATGGCCGACTAACATGTCTTATGGGATTACAAAAAGTACAAACTGTTCAATTTGGATTTATTGGTATTATTTGAGTTTCAATACTTAGTAATTGTTTGTCTTTAGGCACATAGTTTGGTAAATCTTTCTCCATCCACAATTTATATTGAATTTTGTAAAATAAACATCTATCCCTCAGAGTGTTTTAAATTCTTACAAAGAAGATATGTATCCAAATTCTCAAACAAGAATATTAGAAAATAGACAATCAATAACAATGAATATGAACTATCTAAATTATTTATGACGCCTACATCATTAGTTACCGCTAACTTAAACCTAATCCTTCGCAGTGGTGCCAAAAATGTAGTGTAAAAAATTAGAATTGTTTTATCTAAACCAAGCTACTCTATAAAGTTGGTTTGGGGAAAGGTTTTTTTGTTTAGCGTATTTTAGTAACTAAAGGTCACATATATTTCACAAAGAATATAATTATATTATTAATATCAAAAAGTATTCTTTCAAATAAATCCAAGAATCTACATTTATGATTTGACTATTCTCACTCTTATTATAATCCTCATGTTATGGAGGTAGTGGGAAGTCAATTAGACAATAACAAGGGTGCATCAATTCCAAGCGGTAATAGCCTAGTCAAATTGGCAGTCATTAGGGTCAAATAGATAGTAGCTATGAAATAGATGCAATTAATTAATTAATCTTAGATTACTTATATTAAATCAAGTTCTATCTATTTATGTTGTGCAATGATGCATAAGTTATGGTAAAAAAGTTCTACCTATCACAAGCAAACTTCCGCTAATCTTTACCAAAATAATTCCAAGTCACCAACGTATTTTTCTAACTCAAGTTATGTTGAAAATTACTTATTAACTTCTTTTCACAACATTCACACTTAATTATTAATATTGATCATGGACTTACAATGTGTAATTGTAGAGCCGAAACCGTTACTCTGGACTTTTTCATAAATTTAAGTGTAAATAGGGTTGTGGATATTTTGATAACTAGATATTTAGTACTTAGTTTTAGACTTAAGTAGTTAAATTCTTAAAGAGAACCTGTTTATAGCAGAAACTTAAAGAGTAGTATTAAAAGGTCAAAAGGCACACCCTTTGGTTGGATTGCACCTTTAAGTGAAAGGGTGTGAGGATGTGAAGGAATCAACGAGCGGTTGATCTTGACGGAAAATCCTTTTCAAGAGGTGTACCTCTTGGATTTTCAGTAGTATAAAGACCTTGAGAAATTGGCATTTGTTGCCACTTCTACAAGGAGCTTTGGAGTGAGTCCTAGCTTAAAGACCAAGCTAGTCGGTGACTCCTAATGTTTAAGAGTTTACTTATTAATATATGTATTATTATTTATATGTCTTTAAGTCTTCTAGTTGTGACTTAAGTCATGTGTATGTGTATTAATAGGTCTTTATAATTAGGTTAGGAAGGGATCCTAATCATTAAGGTCGGGTGTATGACCTTGTATGTGTGTTTTAAGCATTAACCATAAGTATGTGAGACTTATTGGAGTTAATGTAAAGTTTGTGACTTAATGCATCAGTGAGTAATATGCATAAGTACTGACTTAAGTCCTTAAATAGGAAGGTGAGAATTGAAAAACCTAAGACTAAGTGCAATGTACTTAAGTAGACAGGGTCTACAGTGAGTAAGCACTTGAGCAGAAGTCAGTAGTTCTAAAGTCTCAGTGTTGGAACTTAAGAAACGCAAGCATAGGTGTGGGACACCACTTGCATTAAAGGGTTAGCCATAGCCGTGACAGATTCATGTTAGAGCTTTACAGGTACATTATCACATCTTAAAATTACTTGTGTGTATGGATTATGAAACTAACTCTGAGAATAAGAGCTCTATCACGTGCACCGGTTGGACGGACATGAAAAGAGGAGCGGATGCATGAGGTAATATTGTGATTGATTAACGGAACGTAATTAAAGAATCCATGCATTGAAACTTGATGGAATCTTCCATCAGCCCAACGTGGCATAGGTCTAGGAGTGGGTGCATAAAGCATAATCTTAATAGGAATAATGTCGGTTCACTGATATAATGAATCCTGGAAGTTAATGGTGCTTCACTTTTAAGAGTGATGCTAAGAGAGACCCATTTCCTTAAAACATGATGAATATCCTTGAGTATTAACGAGACAGATTGCTTTGACTATCCAGTTAGAGTCCAATTACTTAACAACAGACAAAAGGTCATCCCCGAGAGCAAAAATGGAGTTAAGAGTGTAACTTGGGTTATTTTGGAAGAGTAGAATTTTGGGTTCACAATAATTAACTAAATTACTACAATGACAATAACAGTTTCTGAGTATTATCCTAATTTCCTTATTTTTCCATAGTGTTAAATATTTAATTATTACAGGTGATCAATCCTTGAAGAATATCTATCTCTATTTCATAAAGAAATCATTCAATCATAATTCTTATTATCAAGCAATATCTAGTCTAAGATTTACATCATCTTGCCAAGTCTCTTTTACTAGACCCTTGAGTAGATTAGGTAGTAAGTCTAATCTATGGAATCTATTAACTCAAGTATTTTATAATTGAAGTAATGTCACACTCTTCACTATGACCCTTCTTATAGATCCATAGTTTTTTTACTCAACAAGAATTACTAATTTATGCCACTCAAATGCTTGCACTCAATAAATACAATTTTTTAAAAATTTTAACAAGTTAATTCACTGTGCACAATTTATTATATTAGTGTCAAGTGCTATATGTTCAACCAAATCCTCTGATTGACTAAATTAGCCTCCACTATTTAATCCATTACTCAATAAGTCTTTAGATCCAATTTCTAATAGACAGTAAATCCTTTTAACCAATATTTCTCTCTAACACCAAATAAGTCAAATCAACAAGTAGCCATGGCATGGATGCAGGATGCATGCATGACGCACTGCAATGACCATGACCGACTTGGTCAATTCAACTCACAATTACTTCTATTTTACTTCAATTCACTTTCATTGGTGTGAGGTCATCCATTTAAAAAACTACAATTGGTATTGTGATATTCTCAGTTCAACTCCTCCAAATGGAATACTTGAAATTGACATAATCATTGTTTTTATTACTTGAAGTACAATTTATCAATTAGAATTGAACATCAATTAGAGTTTGCAATGGTTCTATTCTCTTCAAGATATCTCACACTCAAGCTTTCTACTTCAACTTGCACACTTAAGATTTTTTGATTTCTAATATTGTGAAGTGCCTTGCTTCTTCTTCTTGATTCATTTATCAATTCAAAGTCTAGTTGACAACTCTTTGCATCCAGATCTCAAAAGGCACAGCCGTCATGTCTTCTCCAATTAGCTTCTAAAAGATGCTAACCATTAACTACTTATATATTAGAATCTCTTTTTTAAATCTCAAAGGATTCATCATTCACATTCACAAGCTATTTCCAAAACAATTCGGAAATCTGCCCCTTTTACACCGTCAAGTTGAAAAAAGATCCTAGCTGGAAATTTTAGTGTTTACAGTCCTCAACAGGGTTTGGTCTTTGGTCCAAGTGTGAAACTCCCCTAACACGCCATGCACGTTGACCTTCTTAAGACACATCTATTTCTTGTTTTAAATAACCACTTGACCTCTTCCAATTTGATTCCAAGTTTATTTGGGAATACTCTTTCGAGTTAGTGATTTGTAAATAGAAGTGAGACCTATAGCTAGTTCTAGAATGTTATGTTGATACAACCTCAAGATTTAATGGTGTTCATTTTCACAATGGTTTGATACTTTAAAACTCTAATTTTAGAGAGAAAATGTTCCTAAAAATCATGGAGCCTATGCTACTATTGACTGAGTGTTAAAGGGTAGAGATAAACCTGTAGCAAGTTTGTGGTCTCAAATCTGAGGGACTTTTCATCTAATATCCAACCCGAAAGCTATAAGTAGACTTTTGTATCTATCTTTGAACTCAGGATCATTAAAGTGAAGTAACTCTACAATAGCTTTTAGCAAAATTCTTCCTTCAGAAAATGAAAGGAAGGATCTTGCTATGTTTTTCACTTTGACATTTCTTAACGTACACTTTTGTAGTCCAATTCAGGTGCGGTGTGTACGTACAACATTAAAAACTTGCATATGCATTGTTGTCTAGAATATCATTTCACATGCCCTACAATCTTATCTACTTCTCCCCCTTTTTCCATTCTCACAATCTGATGGAAAGGCCTTGTTGTGTCTCAAACTGACTATCCTATGCCGTGGTCGCTTTTGTACATTATTAATTCAAATTAGAGAGTTTTCCAAAATTTTGGAAATTTTAAGAGAGTAGTCCATATAAATAAATTCAATCTCAGCTGTCTAGGTCTGTGAAAATTACAGGTGGAGTTGTTGAAATTGAAATAATTAAGGGAAAAAAAGGTATAATTTTTTTAAAACTGTAATAAAAAAACGAACGGAATTATAATTAGAAATAGAGAATAATTGAAAAGTATATTTAGAAACATAAAAGAAAAGAAAAAGCTAGAGCATGGCTGATGATCATCAAAATCCACGGTCAAGAGCACGGCTGACTATCACCAAATGTGTAAACCTTGTGCGTTATAAAATCAAGCCGAAAGTTTACATCAATACCTTGAGTAATTTTGGCTACGACTTTTCACTGCCAAATCAAGAATACCGGTAACGGTATCCCAAGATCAAGTGTCACATTTGCTAAACCGCCAGAAATTCCAATCTAGCACATGCCGATGTCAACCTCTAACTGGAAAAAAGTTCCGAGGTGGGCTTTTGCAAATCTCGGGCACAATCCCATGGTTGCAATTTACATTTGCAATTCTTGAAATTTATTACAGAGATGCAAGAAGACAAGAGGTACGTGGGAGTATAATTTTTTATCTTCATCTAACTTATGGAAAAATAGTTATGCCATCTTAAAGAAAAAATTGTCAAATGCGGGCATGTTGGGCAAGGGCCAAAATGCCCGCATTGACACTCTAGTAAGATTGAGATTTTCAATACTCTCAAATAATATTATTTCCTTTCATATTGTCAAAAAATATTTCTTGTCTTTAACCCCTAATGGACCAAGTGTCAAAAATGGGCTTTTTGAGAATTTGGTCAGGTTCCTATGGTGTCAATTTCCAACATTCCTCTTTGAAATTTTAACTACAGAAAGGCATTACCAAGACCTTAGTGGAAAAACAATTTTTTCCTAAATTGGACATTCGATGAAAAAGTTATAGGGTTTTGAATTTCAAATGGGGAGAGTGGGCACCTCGGGCACCTCGGGCACCTCCAAAAACTTTTGCTAGGACACTCTGTTAAATGTGAGATTTTCAATACTTGCAAGTAATATTATTTCCCTTTCTATTGTCAAAAAAAAGTTCTTGTCTTTAGTGAAAAATAGCATACCAACCCAAGTCAAACATTTTCACACATTGTCACTCATTGTCGGGCAAGGTACCAAAAAAACTTCTTCTTTTCCACATAAAACCTAGATATCTTTATATTTTTCACTTCTTATTTTTTCCACAACAATATGTGGTGTAAACCTTCTTATCGACCATTCGGGTTATCAATCTAAAACATATTAAGTTCACAAGAATTAAAGTGTGAATTGGCAAATTTTGAACCTCCACTCCTTGCAGAGTTGTTTTGAATATGCTATACCGGTCCTCTACCTCTAAAAACTGGTGTATAAGGAACTAACATCATGCTTAACAAGATGGTAGTGGATTTAGACCTTGTGTAGTGCACAAATTTGACACCAAGTGAAGTCAAAGTCTGTTGATCCACTAAATGCAGGGAAGAATATGAACCATTTGCTTGACTTGAAACACTATAATCTTTCAATCCGTGTTGTCAAAGTTTATGAAATTTTGTAAATATATTACTTAATAAGTCTTAATTGAGATCCTACATTCAGAACTAGAAATTGAATTTTTTGTTTCTTTCTTTGTTCATTGCACTAGAATACAACAATTTTGAAGTGTTTCTGGTGTAAAATTGTCATGGTACCTTAGGGGTTAATGAAAAAATGGATTTTATCCCAAGTCAAAGATTTTCACACATTGAATTAAAAAAAACTTATTTTCCATCAAAATTTGAGAACATATTTTCCACTTTTTTCTATTACAAGACGTGTGTAAACTTTCTTATTGACCGTTTGGATGATCATTCTAAAACATAATTTGTTCCCAAAAAATTAGAACGTGTATTGGCACTTTTTGAACCTCCACTCTTTGCACAATTTTTTTGAATATGTTACACCCCTTCGCTACCTCTAAAAATTGGTGTACAAGAAGTTAATATCATGATCAACATGATGATATAAAATTTAGACCTTGTGTAGTGCAAAATTTTGACACCAAATGAAGTCAAAGTCTGCTAATCCACTCAACGCACGGATGAAAATGAACCATTTTTCTACTTCAAACACTATAGTCTTTCAATCTGTGCGGTTGAAGTAACTGAGATTTAGAGAGTACGTTAATTATTAAGTGTTAAATGAGATCCTACAGTTAAAACTAGAAATACATTGTTTTTCCTTCCTTACTCATTGCACTAGAACTAATAGTTTTGAAGCCTTATTGGTGTGAAATTGTCAAGGAAATTTAGGGTTTAAAAAATTATTGAATAGTGCCAATCCGGTGGGTCCCAAAATAATAATGCATTTGGAAAAAAGGTGTCAAAAGCGACCACGGCGACAGTAATTTGGATTTTTTTTAACCCTCAAACGTAAGGGGAGCCAAAAATTGGCTTCTCGGATGACAATTTGAGGATGATAATTAATGTGAATGAATTGTTTTCATCCAATTATTTGTTGGAGATTTTATTGAATGTGTAAGTAGTAGATGATGATGAAACTTGTCTTGTTGAGGTATTCATGTTTTATCTAGAGAAGAAATCTTTGTGAAATGGATCTAAATGTGAAGTATTTTAAAAACTTCTAGCTTTCGCTCTAAATCTGAATTTGAGCCATTCAGATAATGCTTTTTGAATGTGAGTCCAACTGATGAAACGAAGCTTATAAAGTCTTTTTTCCATTCCAATTAAAATTTTTGAAAAATACATAAAATTGAATAAGTTATTGCAGTTTGAACTTTGTACCTATAACCATGGTTGACCGATTTATTACTCTTAGCTGAACACGGAAGTTTCATCTACACCCCAAGTTTTGGCACTCTAATGTACACCTCTGGTGGAATTTTTAGAATTTTTAAGTGTACATTGTATTTGATATAAATTTTCTTCACTTTTTCTTTGGAAGATCACAATAATTACAAGCTTTCACCAAAAAAATCTGCAATTTTTGTGACATAAGCAAGACATATGATCTCATCTGTGAAGAATAAAATAAAATAAATTCCACCTATATTTAATGAAGAAATAGAGCACACGGTGGAATAGAAATCGCCACCATCATAGGCTATGTCCTTTAGGGATTAAACCATGTAGACGGATGGTACGGGAAGGGGGGTGTGGTCAAAACCCGGGCCGTATGTTTATGTTGGAGGGGGGCCTGTGTAGACCACGGTGGGGTTTACAAATGTAATTTAGGACCAAAGGCTACAAATTTGGCTTAAAAAATTCCAAAGAAAAAGGTCTACCCTAGCCCACCCTCCCACGACATCAGTCTACATGAAATAAAGCAGTCTTGGTACTTCCAAGGTCCGGTACCCTCGTATCGTACCCTCGTACCCTCGTACTGTAAAATTGTTACAAAGAAAAGATTCTTGCCTCACAAGGTCAATGCTTGTGGGTCAGAATGGGTCCAATTTGCATGTGCTTTTGGAGCCAGGTAGGTCTACATAGTACAACCATGTTTCTCATGTTCCTCATGTTTCTCATGTTTGTTCTGCTTTTTGTGCGTTGCTTGGTATAGTACGCGCTACTTCTCAAACTTCGGTGGTTTGGGTTCATTCTTTCTTCTCATGATCATGTAATATTCACCTGGCATGTTTGGATTCTTTCCAAATTTGGGCTTCAAATCATAGAACAGATTATTACACTCTTTATATCATTTTTAAAAAACATGTAAAAATAATAGTATTATTAAAAAAAATACTTCATTGCATGGTCATTGATGGACTGAAATGTTTATGGCCTAACATCAATTTTTGGCATCTATTGGGACTGGTGTCATGTAGCATTTCATTGAGTACTTGTATAAGAGTCAACACCTTCACATCATGAAAAAGCCTTGCTATGGTGTTGATATTGACCTCATATGAAAATCATATAGATCCAATTGCCTTTGGGCCTAGTATTGTTCACATGTAAAATGCTATCGTTTACAATAATCTTAAGAAAGTTCTATTGGTTTCATATAGATCTTATATTGCCAAAAGTCAACACAAATATCATACAACAGTTATAATCTATTTACATGAGAACACTCTAACAAAAGGGCACTTTAACAGGTAATAAAAAATAACTTTTTTTTAGCTCTAATCGGCAAAAGTATTGGAGACCACAGTCCAATGCAATACTTGCTCCCCACGCTCTGCCACTCTCAACCAACAAGCTCTCCTTCAATGGAGCAGATGGAACCCAAGACCTACCAAGCATAATGACATGAGCACCATTGCACAAACTGTTTGTGATAGTGAGTCATGACTATTTGTGAATTACGATTTTATTAGGTAAGTTCATTCTTCACTATATATGCCATTGTTATCTTAAAAGTTCTATTGTGGTTATGTTGCTTCATGCTTTTTATTTCTTTTTTTTTCTTTTTTTTTTGCATGAAACAGTTCCAATTTTTTTTCAATTAACCTTAGACCATTTTCACACCAAAAACACTTCAAAACTGCTTGGTTTAGTCCAATGAGTAAGGATGGAAACAAAAACTTTTAATTCAGTTGTTAACTGTGGGATCTCAATTGAGATTTAATATGTAATATTCTCACAAAATATAATAAACTTTGACCTCATATATAGACATATTATTGTGTTCAAAGTAGAAAAAATGGTACATTTTCTTCACTGCGTTGAGTGAATCAACCAACTTTGACTTTCGTAGGTGTCAAATTTTTGCACTCTAAATTCATTACCATCATGTTAAGCATGATATTAGTACCTTGTACCCCAATTTTGGAGGGTGGAGAACGGGTGTAACATATTCAAAACAATTGTTTAAGGAGTGGAGGTTCAAAAAGTGCCAATTCACATTAAATATTTTTGTGAACTAAAAATGTTTTAGAATAATATTCCAAATGGTAAAATAAGAAGGTTTATACCACATATTGTTGTGGAAAACATAAAAAATTTAAATATAAAGATCTGTAAGTTTTATGTGGAAAAGAAGAATTGTTTTGCAACCTTGCCTGACAATGTGTGAAAATGTTTGACTTGGGTTAAATTGCTAATTTTCTATGTAGAAAAGATTATTTTTTAACAATATGAAATGAAATACTATCACTTGTTAGAATTGAAAATCTCACTTTCAAAAAGTGTCCTAGCAAAAGGTTTTGGAGTTGCCCAACGTGACCGTACTTGGGGTATTTTTCTATAAGATGGCATAACTTTTCCATTAAATGTCGGATTTAGAAAAATAAATTATTCACACAAAGTTTTTAGTAAAGTCCATCTACTGAAACAAGTTATAGAAGAATCTTATAAATTGGCAGCATAAGTACTTGCTCAAACCTTCAAAAGTGCCCCAAGGAGACTCTTGGGAATTTGGAGCTGAAACTAAAAAAAAAGTTCTAGTTATTATTAAAGTTAGTTTGTCTAAACTTTTCATTAATAATCCACACAATGTCTTATTAACATGACAAAAGTCTTTTTCTATAGGTTTGTTGAGAATAATAATTATATTTCCATATAGGTCTTATCTTCTTGTATTTCCTTGCAAACTTTTAGAAATTATAAATATAGAATTCAACCATATTAATATTGTTCTCATAATAATAGATTGTATGTATTCTATATTGTTTTTAAAATCCATATGATTACAATATGAAAAATTACCATATAATACTATTATATTTTGTTTCCCATGTTGCATGTATATAGTTATTGTATTGAAAAATATCACATACAAACTTCATATTGTGTTTTAACGATATGATCTGGAAAAGGATTGAGTTGACATCAGTTAGACTGGATTGTAATATACCCAAGTGGAATTGTGGTCGCCGGTGAGCCCACCACATGATATTAGACTGGATTATGCACAACTATTCTCCATTCTACGGTAGGAATATAGCTTTAAGTAACATGGGTGTCTTTTTAGATTACAAAAAATAAGACATGTTCTTTTGAGCTACACTAAAATGAAGCACACATATATATAATATGGTTTAATGTCCCATGGTGGTTTTGCTACAAAGCTATCAATCATGGACCAAAAAAAAAACGTAGGCTTGAAATTCATCTCCTATATTGTAGAAAAGATGCATGTATGGGCAAATTTTCAAAGGATATACAAATGAAATGGATAGAATTTATTGGCTACCCTCCAACAAACAAAGATAGAAATATAAAAATTGTTGCATGACCACATATATTTCCTTCAAAACCTAAACAATTCATCGATATCGTCAATGGATTTGTAAAGATTCCTCAAGACCCTAAAGATTTTTGTAGACTATAATTATTCATTCTAACCCTGGGTTATCTCTTGGTACCTAAATATCTTTACACTATAAATTTCACCATGTAAACATTCTTCTTTTCTTAGGGGGCTGCTGACGATGAGGATAAGGAGGAAGTGGAATTGTCGTGAGTCATCATCTTCAGTATTAATATATACGTATTGTACCACAAAGATGAGGTAGGAGAGATCCAAATGCAAGAGTCGGCAAGCAACCGAGTTAGAGAGGTCAAGAACAAGGTAAAACAATCCAAAGGAGATTTTACATTGAAAATATAAAAGGGAAGTGTGTGCAATGTCCATTGAAGACAGCTTCGACAAAAGTTCATGGCCAAGTACACATTAACACAATCTCAAACAAAATACAAGTATGTCGGCAAACAGCGACGTAACATTTGTATTTCGTTGTTATCTATGGTTACACAATACTTCAGTGGTAGCCAAGGAGCATGTAGAAACCAAAGTATTTTACATGGCATAGACCTCCAAATTGTTGACTTAGATAGCATAATCATTGAGACGCAAGTGCAACAAAGGCTGCATGAACAACAATGAGAATCTGTTGGAAGGAGAGTCAATGACGAGGTGTTGGTAGGCAATCGGTTGCTGCAGGAATTCAATTGTCATTGTCCTTGCATTTCATAAAGACATGTAGTATAAGAAATTCCACTTGCTTATCCAACTTGAGCTACTTTATAAAGTTGGTTCAAGAAAAGGCCTCTTTTTTTGGCTTATATAGGAACTAAAGGTCACGCATAGGCCACAAAGAAGATAATTCTATTATTAGTATCACAAAGTATTCCCTCAAATAAACCTAGGAATCTATATCCATGATTTGATGATCTCACTTTTATTATAACCCCCAATTAATGTAGGTACACTAAAAATGATGTTTAGTGTGCATAGTATACACTAAACACAAACCACTACACTAAATGTAGACTACGCAATTAGTGTAGTGACAGAATCGTACACTAAATGCCAACTACAACACTAATTGTCAACTCCTCTAAACATTGCAATACAAAAAAATTGACTTGTTGACATTTAGTGTAAAGAATTGATTCAAGGATATGTAATATATTATTATGGTATGAATACAATATATACTAAAAATAGTAAAATATACTTAATATAATAATGTAAACCTTACCATATTATCAAAATTACCACATATACTATAATACGTTCAATTATAAGTATGTGTAATACATAGTATATAATATATAAAATATACATTAGACTATAAATAACATATACATTGGATACATTGTATGTGTTGTATAAATTGAATATATACCATATGTTGTATATCTATTATCATAGAAATATATATCGAATGCTAAATATGTCTATAGTATATAAGATATATAGTACATATACTATACACATATATAGAGTGTATATACTATATATATGACATATGCCTTATACAATATATTGTATATAGTATATATTGTGTATAAATACAATATCTATATATAATATCTATTCTATATTATTAAATAGCAAGGCCAATGATCGGACCAACACCTTGGCATCCCAAAATGCGCCATGTGGCAATATCCGGACTACATTTCCTTTATATACATAGAAAATCCGGGTATTATGTTTATTTATTGAGGACTATCATTGGCCAACATGGGGTCCACTACTATACTTTATATATCAAATATGATTTATAGCTTATGAACAATGTGTATTATTAGTATATATTGCATATGGAATTTATAGAATATGTACTACATATATTATTTATAGCATATATACACTATATAGTATTTATAGCATATATACTGCATATAGTATAAATATTACTTATAATATTTATAGTAACTTTATCATTAATTATATGTACTACTAATAGTACATATAATATATAGCATGTATTAAGTATAATACATGGTATATATATATATTATTTTAGTTTATAGTATTTTTATGTGAAATATATAGTATTCTTACTATAAGTAGCATATGGTATACAATATCTGTACCACATTTAGTATAAATGTTGTATTTATGTATTTTTTACATATTTTATTTACATCGATGTATTGTATACGTACTACAAATGTAGTAATGTAGTACATATTGTATGCATTGTAATATAATATTGTGTATTGTAGAAACTATTTTGTGTATGTATTGTAGTTTAAATTGTATCTACCCATATAATAGGCTTTAGTCAGTCTGTCCGCCGCTTTTTAATCCTAACCCTAACCCTAAAATCCTAAACCCTAAACCTAAGACTTTGCCAGAACATGCGCGCTGTTGTTGGTGAACGCCGTGTGGATATGGACAACCTTACATTTCCAGAGTGGCTCTTGGCGCTGGGGGAGGACTGGAGAAGGTGAAGGATGACATGATGAGGTGTCCACGGGCGATGATTGTCGGCAATCACACCTTGAACGGCTTGATCAATGCCGTCTATGGAAGAATTGCTAACGTCGAAGCATATGCGCGCGAGTACTTCAGCGGTCGTGCCATCCTTGCCGCACCGAATGACGACGTTTCGCGGATCAACGCACGACGTTCCGAGGGATGCAAATTGCAATCTAAAATATAATATGTCAAACAAATTTTATTCTGAGGAGCACTAATAAAAGACCTTCCCCAATTGGAACGACGGGTATCGATACTAGTACACTATAATAGATGTTGCAACCGCAAGGACTACACTAATCATCAACATGTTTACAAATAGTGTAGTAGAGTAAGTTCACTAATTGTACCACTACACTAAACATCATTTTTAGTATAGTGGAAAGTTCAAATAGAGAGTTTCTATGTCAAATAGACAGTAGCTATGTTATGTATGCATTTCAATAATTATTCTTAGAGTACTTACTAGAAATCAAAATTCTATGAACTTGTGTTGTGCAATGATGCATAGTTATGGTGAGGGAGTTCTACTTTCTCAAGCTCCCTCTTATCTTTTCCAAGATAATTCCATTACGCCATATATTCCTAACTTTAATTTTATTGCTCAATTGACTTATTGTGCACAATTTTTTATTTTACTGTCCAGTGTTATCTACTCAATCACATTATAGTGTTTGAAGTCAAGCAAATGGTTCATATTCTTCCTTGCATTTAGTGGATCAACAGACTTTGGCTTTACTTGGTGTCAAATTTGTGCACTACACAAAGTCTAAATTGTGCAAGGAGTGAAGGTTCAAAATTTGCCAATTCACAAATAAATTTTTTGTGAACTTAATATGTTTTATATTGATAATCCAAATAGACAATAAGAAGGTTTACACCACATATTGTTATGGAAAAAACAAGAAGTGAAAAATATAAAGATATCTAGGTTTTATGCGGAAAAGAAGAAGTTTTTTTGGTACCTTGCTCGACAATGAGTGACAATGTGTGAAAATGTTTGACTTGGGTTGGTGTGCTATTTTTTACTAAAGACAAGAGATTTTTTTTACAATATGAAGGGAAACAATATTACTTGCAAATATTGAAAATTTCACATTCAATAGAGTGTCCTAGCAAAAAATATTGGAGGTGCCCGAGGTGCCTGCTCTCGCCATTTGAAATTCAAAACTCTATAACTTTTTCATCAAATGTCCAATTTAGGAAAAAGTTGTTTTCCTACAAAAGTCTTGATAACCCCTCTCTATAGTAAAGGTTTCAAAAAGGAATGTTGGAAATCGACACCATAGGAACCTGACCGAACTTTCAAAAAGCCCATTTTTGACACTTGGTCCTTTAGAGGTTAAATTTTCCATAATTTGGTCTTAGGGATAAACTCACGCATTTAAGGACTCAACCTTTTGAGACAAGAAGAGGGTGCTTTTTTCTAAGACAACAATGTACAAAATCACAAAGCAAAATGTAGTGGTTTGGATTCAAGGAAAATTTTGGACGGCTTTGCTCAAGGCTTGAGAAGGGGTATGCATTGAGGTCATCTTTTGGGGTGATATTAGGACTTGATTCGGAAACTCCGGCCGCTCCACTCCCGCAGGCATGATTGATAGTCTTGTGACTTGAAGGCTAGGATTCCTTGTGAAGTGATTCCTAGTTAAGAGGAAACAAATCAGGAATTTGCTTGTGAATACACTCCCAATATGCAATACAGGATGCCATGTCCTGTGCATATTTTTTTAATTTTGAGACATTCTAGACTTCCAGTATTCAATATACTTTGCAATGCCATTCTTAATAAAAGACTGCTTCTCATTGACCCCACTAGCTTTGACAACCTCCTTCTCAAGGTTCATCTTATTGAAATTAGCGCAAACATCTCCCTAGAAACACCATATTTGTTACATTGGGATTTTTTTAGTCTCCCAAATTAATACGTTTGGCAAACAATTTAGGTTGGGTCGACCTAAATGAACACCTTCAAAATCATGGAATTTTTCCAACATAACAAATATGGTGTTTAGAGGGGTTTAATTGGAACAAGCTAAGGGTCCCCTACATGAAGGTGTGGGTTTCCAAGAACATCCGTCTTCCACATTATGACGGGCTTACCTGGATGAAACAAAGGAAAATGATAAAAAAATATTGAAGTAGAATACAAGGATGGCGTCAAGTAGTAGCTGATGAAAAAAACGCTTAATTTCATCGGCGGGCTGCCGATGGAGTTAGACAACAAACATAGAGAAGACATGCAAACGACTTACGCGGGGGAAGCAAAGAAGAGTCTGTCCCAAATTTCTTGTTTCACATGACATGCCACCCAATGTCTTTGCCATCCTCCTCGACGTAAAACTTAATAAGGTGCGTTTCTCCAAGTCCAACAATCTTGTTACTGCTCTTGTGATGGTAGTCAACAATATGGCTCCTTCATCCCTCATCCCTTTGGTTTGTATTACAATTCAGAACTAGGATGTCGTTGGTCTTACAATTCAGAACTCTTTAAACCATGTAGACGGATGGTACGGGAAGGGGAGTGTCGACAAAACCTGGCCCCTATTTAAATGTTGGAAGGGGGCTCTACTTAGACCAAGGTGGGACCATGGAGGGTACTTTGAACAAAAAATTTGGCCGCATGACCCAAACTTGGCACAAAAAATTCCCCAAAAAGCTTTGGGACCTCCAAATTAAACAAAAGCTAGAAAATAGAGGCCTACAGTGCCCACCCTCTCTGGTACCGTCCTACTGGTGGGTCATAGTACGCTATCGTGTACACATTTTGGGCAAAAATAGGAATTTCAATTAAAAAAATTGAAAATAAATAAGTGTATATTTTTGTTAATTTGTGGAAGAAGTCAACAAGATATTACATGTGGACCTAAAATTTATAATTATTTAATCCCTTCTACAAGAATTTTCTTAGGAATGCTAAACTTAGGAGGAGGTATGTTGTGACACTAAAAGGTTCCAAACTTAAGTTTAGGGTTATTCTGAAGACAAATTAAATACTAAAAAAAAGGCCCACATGTATAATCTTGTTAGCTTCCTCCACCAACCAATAAAAGTGTTAAAAACTTTATTTTTGATTCTCTACTGAATTCCCCATTTCAGGTGATTTTGGTGAATAAAACCAAATATTGATTACAAATGGCAAATTGCTCTTGGACCCTAGGATCCATTAGTAATGTCAATCATTACACCAAAGTCATGCATGTGATTTTACACTTAAAAATGAATTCGTTCCAAAAGTATGAATCGTGACATCAAAAGTGGTACATCTTAGTGTACTTATGTGTACATAGTGTACTATATAATCCTCCCTCACATTGTGATTTTCCAGTTAACAGTTTTACAGTCAGCTGTGTCAACTGAAGGTGGCTCATCCTACAAAGATAGTTTCCAAGTGTTTCTAGCTCCCCTCATCCCTCTCGTTTGTATCAGTGAATTTAGTTGAGAGTCCAGTGACTTCACCATGGGCAAACTCAGACTTGTCTCAGTGTTGGCAACTGTGGTGTTACTTGCCTTCGTACCCTCAGAGTCAGCAGCAGCTGCGCTCAACCAGCAGGTGTGCAGTCTCTCTCTTTCAATCAAATGATTGATTTCACACCTTGTACTATTGGCTATATTTCCCTTGTGATACATGATCCCTTTTAAATTTTTAACGAACTATCCGTCTGTGCTAAATTTGAAGTTCTTCGTGTGAATCATGGCCTGAAACTGTGACGCAACCTGTCCCTCGTACAAATGGGGTTGTGCTTTGACACTCTAAAGCTGACACTTTTACGTTCTGCATAAGTTTTTATTTTTCTGGATGGAATGAGGGATGAGGAGGTCATTAATTTGGGCAAGCAAGCATGAGCAGTTCTGAATTTTCCGTGCGCAGGTTCGTATGGGGCGCAAGCTGGCGCAGGCCACCACGCTGCAGCAGTGCTTGGCGCAGGGCGGTGCGCTTACGGCGTTTCCGGGGAGCTCCGAGTACAACAACGCGCGCGGGGCGTACAACACGCGGAACTCTTACGCGCCAGCAGCGTTCGTGTTCCCTACCACGGTGGCGCAGGTGCAGAATGCCATCTTGTGCTCCAAGCAGGTGGGCGTGGGGATCGTGCCCCGCTGCGGCGGCCACTCGTATGAATCCTACTCTCTCGGTACGCCTCCACCCTCCCTCAATCGGTCATCTCTCTGCCGCTACTTATCACAGTACCTTGTCATCATTCAGTCATTCAATCCTCTCATCATATGGAACATCTACTAGAATCCTTCAAGGAAGTGTGCAAGAGTGCTGTGGACCTCTAGAAACTTACTTAGAACTACACCGTTCCGTGAATATAGTGTAGACTAGACTATTTGAAATTTCCTACACTAATTGAAAATTTACATGCAATTGTTGACTGACACACACTTGCTTGAGAACAAATACCCAATCAGAACTTGGCATGCACATGCTTTGATGGAAACTAGTGTGGATGATCTACATCAATAATCCCTCTACACTATATTCAGTGTTTAGTGAAGTTGTGGGGATTAAGTTTCTACCCAAAGTTTCAATCAGATACCCCTTTTTTTTGTTTATCACAGCTCACTCTTACAGTGGTCAGCAGAAGTGTTCGGACAGGACGCTTCCACTTCCAATATGAGCTAGTTTTCTTACGTAACTCACATTCAAGTTGTAAAAATTTAAACATACAATCACATAGTTACAAAAAACATGTAACATAACATTCATAATAAAAAATGTCAATCAAGAAATCAATCAAAAATAAAACACATGATGTGGGTGTCCAATTCTTTATGCAAAAAGTGAAGTGGTTATCTATTTACATTGGAAACAAAGCCATGAGCTACAAAATCAAGCTAAAAACTTGAATGTAGAATCATGAGGACTACCTAAAAACTTGAATGTACAATCATAATGACTACCATCGTGTATAGCCACCTTTTGCTTGATAAACATCTGCAGCTCTCTCAGGCATAGACATGATCAATTTCCTCACGGTATCAATCTCAATGCTATACCAAATTTCTTGCAATTTCTCCCACAAATCCTTCTTGTTAGTGGGTTTCTTCTTTGACATTCTCATACGACGATCTACTTCATTCCAAAGGTGTTCTATAGGATTCAAGTCAGGAGATTGAGCCGGATGCCAAATTAGTTGAAACTTCTGTGCTAACAACCAATCTGTAACATACTTAGAAGTATGTTTGGGATCGTTGTCGTGCTGAAAAATAACATTCTCCTCTCCTAAATCATACATGTGTATAGTATTCATGAGCTCCATCTCCAAAATTTCACGATACACAAACTTATCCATGTTTCCTTCTATAAGACGAAGGTTGCCAATTCCCTCCCAAGTCATACATCCCCAAACCATAATGTTTCCACCTCCAAATTTGATAGTAGGTTGCACATGCTGATCTAAAAGATGCTCTCCTCTCTTCCTCCAACAATACTGCCTCCCATCTGAGCCAAACAAATTGAATTTTGACTCATCTGAAAAAACCACATAACTCCAGTCCATCCAACTTGCATGCCTACACTTCTTTGCCCATGCATATCGACGTGCTTTGTGTTTCTTTGACAAGAATGGCTTCTTAGTTTTCACTCGTGCTCTCAATCCTTGCCTCTGAAGACATCTTCTAATTGTATCATCACTCAAATCCAATCCTTGAGATCGCATTTCTCTACCCACTGCTGCAGCTGTACCATTAGATGGTGCATTCAACAACCTTACAACCTCACGATCACCACGTTCATCAAGAATTCGAGGTCTCCCTTGTGAAGGAGCATCTCTCAAATGACCTCTCATTGTAAACCTCCGCACAATAGCATGGCAAGTGCTTCGAGAGATGCCTAGAACCGCTGAAATTTCGGAGTACGAATTCCCTCTCTCATGCATCTGAAGAACTAACTTACGTTGAGCAAGAGTCCTTCTAGGAGCCATAGCTAATCAAGAGCAATCTTATTCAATCACAATGTGTCTTGAAATGCAAGAGGTCTCCATAAATACATGTCGATTCTCAAGATTTTTCAGATGCACAACTTGTGTGCATAATGAATTGGACACCCATGATTGACACATCATGAACTGCAGCCCATGCAAGTGGCTCAATGTGAATGATGGTACTCTTTCTAGTTTACAAGTGGCTCTTTAGTTATAATTAGCTGAAAAAATCAGCACCTACCTACCAAACTCGACAAGTGTTACTATTAAATTGAGATTGTAATTACTGTCCGAACACTTCTGCTGACCACTGTATATACAGAAGTGCTTTACGGGGCCTCAACTAGAATTCTGCAATTGAGTATGGAAGAGCATGGTGGTCTTGAAACTCAAAACTGAGAAGTAGTGTTAACCACTACAGGACATGTTGTACGATCAACTGTAGCTGCCTTTTCAGTGAACCGATTCAAGATATTTTGAGCTGATTTCATGACAAATGAAAATGAGAATGGGCGTCAAAACTCATCTGTTTAACTTTACAATTGCCCGTTTGTTGCAGGAGGTCGGGATGGGGTGCTGGTGGTGGATATGGTGGGATTCAAGCAGTTCAGCTACAACAGCGCGGCGAAAACCGCCGTAGTGGGCGCGGGGTGGCGGCTGGGCCCGCTCTACTTGGCGCTCTGGAACGCCGGCAAGGTGACGATCCCGGCGGGCGCCTGCCCGACGGTGGGTGTCGCGGGGCACGCGCTCGGCGGCGGCTGGGGCTTCATCGCGCGCAAGTTCGGCCTCCTGTCCGACAACACCCTGGAGCTCGAGCTCGTCACCGCCAACGGCACCGTCGTCACCTGCAACGCGAATCAGAACAAGGACCTCTACTTCGCGCTTCGAGGCGCCGGCGCCACCTCGTACGGGATCGTCACGCAATTCACGTTCCGCGTGATCAACGTCTCGTTCCCCGTCACGCGCTTCACCTACACATGGACCACCAAGTCGCTCCAGTTCCAGAACTTCAAGGCGTTCCAGATCTGGGGGGTCAACGTCCCCGCTGAGATCTCCGCCCTTTATAGGATGGACCCTGCCGGAGTGAGCTGGCTAGAAGGGACCTTCCTCGGCCCCAGATCCTCCCTCCCATCTCTAGTCCAAGGCTTTCTCTCCGCTGCAGGACCCAACCCCAGTACTACCGTGGAGCAAGTCGACTGGATCCAGTCGACTCTAATGAGCGCAGGCTACGCTAGCAACACCGATCCAAACACATTGGACAACGTCCCATTCACCACCCTTGCATTCAAGACCAAGTCCACCTTCATGAACGCGCCGGGGATGTCGGACAAGGCGATCAACGCCATGATCAACGCCATGAGAGCCGGGAACAACAACGCGTTCTTCACCTTCGATCTATACGGCTCCCAGTCCGCTATCAACAAAGTGGCACCGACTGCGTCCGCGTTTGTACATCGAGGGCATCTTCACACCGCTCAGATGGTGGCGTATTGGAGTGACGCGAGTGATGCGGCGGGGCAGACGAGGTACATCAGGAACTTCTTCAATGCCGTGAAGCCGTATGCCACGAGAGCCGCGTACCAGAACTACATCGATAGTGATATGCCTCTCAGCGCGTACTACGGGGCCAATCTCGGTGCGCTCATCCAGGGGAAGAAGAAGTGGGATCCGCAAAATGTCTTCAATTTCCCCAAGAGCATACCGCTCAATAAGGGATCCCACTAAAAACCCCGGTCTAGCGTTGCACCAAGCGTCAGGCTCGGGAGGGTGGGGAGGGTCCGGATAAGACCAGCTCCTATTTTCATGTTGGAGGAGGGTCCGAGGAGGGCCCTATTTGATCATAGGGGTCCTCCGAGGGTATATTGAAGCTACATGCCCTATATTTGGCCAAAAAAAAATCCAAAAAAGGTCTTCAAAACCCCGAAAGTGAGAAGGCCAGAAAAATGGTCCTACCCTATGCTGAGGCTTGGTGCAACGCTCCACCAGGGTAAATAAAGGGATCCCTCAATAAGATACTACGACCTAGCTAGAGATCCATGTATTGTCCTTTGCGTAGTGTGATTACACCGTGAAAATGTAGATATAGTATTGATGATATTCCATTCTTTCTTTATCCTAATAGTCCATCGAGAGTACATCCTAGAAGAAAATGATGAAACCTTCATTTGTGTCCAGAGGCCTCTACAATTGGAGTACAGTGTTCTACAATCCTTTTGATGAAGGCTGCTCAGTACTTTGAAAAACTTGGGAGCATAACGGAGTCCGTGATTCCTGTCTTTGAAGAAATTGAAGAAGGTGACTGTCGAGCCAACTTTGAAGTTAATGGAAATCTAGTTCATCACTGGATTCAGATAACGAACAATCTGAGGCAAGTGGTGGCTACTGTGCGCCGTCCACCTCTTCCTCCTTGACGTAGTTTTCTCTTTTGAACGTGGACTCCGCTTGCTCGCTTCCAGGCTGAATTCCGCTCCACAGCTCATGGCAGCATCGGAGGCAGAGGTCAGAGTCGCACTTCTTGCAGTTCCGGTGGTAGTCCACGATGGAAGTGCTGCACTTGTTGCACATTCAATTTCAATCACTGATTGTCAACGTGAAAGCAAGAGACATATTGCTCAACCAAAAAGACTGCTTCTAAAACCAATAAGACAAATATGTTCACATGACTGTGAGTTCGATGCATATTCAAGAAACATACTGCAGAAACAAAAAGACAAGTATACTCGGTATGTGCATCGCACTTGTGTATGTAGGTGAATAAGTATAATCATAAATTCACCGATCAGACTTGTATCATAAATCTCTACATTTTGACAGTTCATGCGGCTGTTTAATACGATTGAAGGCAAGTGTTTAATTCCAATTTATTTTGGGATGGCTGCTATGCATGTGTCATGTCACTCACCAGTAAAGACGTTCGTCTCTAGTAGGCAGTGCCCGTTCCACATGCATAGTAGGTATTCCTGAACCCATGCCACAGATAGAGTTTATACCACATTGAAAATGGTTCATCCGAAAATGAGAAACATGAAGAGCACAGAGATCAACGACCAAATCGACACAATAAGTAAAACTGAACCACAAGGTAGCTTTCTGAGCACCAGCATGTTTGAGACTCTTGATTGCATGAATAAATCTCATCCACATGGAGTCATAGCTCACCTTGCACATTGAGCTCGACCTTCACCACTACAAATTGGGCTCTTTTCAACTCTAATTTTTCATTTTTGATGAAATGTCGAAATTAATGTTCAAAAAATTGTGCATATTACAAGAAAGTGTAAAAAAAAAAAGTGTTGAACACTTGTGCATATTACAACATAGTGACGTAAACTTGTGAATATTACAAGCAAGTGTAAAAAAAAGTGTCAAAAACTTGAGCACATACTTCACAAACGTGCACATAGTGTTGAAAACTTGTGCATATACTTTACAATCATGTACATAGTGTCGAAAACTTGTGCACAATATAAGAAAGTGTCGAAAAAAGAGTCGAAATCTTGTGCACGTGCTTTACACACATGCACATAGTGTCAAAAACTTGTGCTTATACTTTGAATACATGCATGTACTGTGAAATGAATGTGTTAGAATTGTCTTATATATATATATATATATATATATATATCTAACGTAGATGAAAACTTTAAATTTTTGATTACGAACTGTGTGCAACGTACTGAGAAAAGAAGCCCAACGTCTTTGTAATCAAAGGAATCCGTGGTATTTCCATGCAATTAATCTTGTGCCATTATATGATCCATACAATGCATATATATTGTGGAGAAGCATCATGGGTGTATTTATTATTTACTATATATTCATTATTTACTTAGATACCCCATACTTACTTCATATACCCCATAGTTTCATCCAAAATATTTCTATATTTAGAAATAATTATTTTGAATTGAATGTGTAGCACTTATTTTTTAAATATTTGGTGAATAGTAGTATTTTAAAACTTGATAATTTTATATCATATCCAAATTCTATTGAAAGGGCACATTCAAAGGATTCCTCTATACGACACATATGGAGGGTTCTTTCAAACGGCACATCCAAAGAACAAAGTGATTCCTTCAAAAGGCTTTGTCATCCGAAAATGTGCCAAAAACTCGCGGATGAAAGTTCTTTGTTTTAGAACCGACGAATGTTCTAGACACACTGTAATTGTTATAGATATAGATATCTATAAAAGAATACAGGATGAGAAATCCGTCTGATGGATGAACACGTCGGATGAAAATGGTCCGTCAAATGAATGAACGCTACAAAACAGATCCACAATTTCTTTGCATATGCCCTTTGGAGGAATCCATTGAATGTGCCCTTTGGAGGAATCCATTGAATGTGCCTTTTGAAGGAATCCTTTGAATGTACCATTTAGAGGAATCCTTTGAATGTGTCCTTTCATTAGGATTTGGATTTGATACAATCGAAAATTTAAAAATTTTATCTACATACATTTGTTTAACTCAAGATTGCCCATGGCCCGTCGGTTAGGACGGGGGTTCCACTAGTAGATATATAACAAAATAGGATTTGGGTGTGTCCGTCCAAAACATCCCTTGGTTCTGCAACTGACAAATTACATTTGATAGTCATGCAATGGATGAAATTTTGTTCAAATGAGATATCAATCATCCGGTCATGGACTCAATGACCATGGCTACGAAAGGTCAAGCGCTGGTGAGGTTGAGCGATGGCGAGGTCAATGACGAGGTCGAGGGATGGCGGATGTGAGCTACCAATAGGGCATGGTAGGCTATGAGGAGTAACAATTGGAGGCGAGGTGGTCATGGTCGAAAGGTCAAGCGTTGGTGAGGTTGAGCAATGGCGATGGCGAGGTCAATGACGAGGTCGAGCGATGGCGGATGTGAGCTGCGAGCAAGACATGGTAGGCTGCGGGGAGTAACAATTGGAGGAAAGGTGGTCGGGGTTGGCCTACAATGCACAATGCATGTGGATTGGTTGTTGTGAGTTGAGCTACAGTGGTGTTTCTTAAGTTGGATTGGTGACAATTGTATGGGCAAATTTTGGGGGAGGAAACTCAAAAGTGACAGAACGTTAGTTGGGAGAGGAGAGGCGAGGGCGGACGAAGGAGAAAAGCTCATATGTAAGCAATGAGCGGTGAGTAGAGAGCGGAGAGCAGAGAGCAAAAAAAGAGAGCTCATTTTTTTGGGTGCATTTTTGAATTAAATGGCCCCTATTACCATGGACTATATTTATAAAACACAAAAATTTAGAAACAAGTTTTATTATTATTTCTAGAATTAGGGCTGAAATTAGAATGTATTAGTTTTTTGAAAAGTGAAGTCATCATCGTATTATTAGAATGATAATGGATTTTCTTTTACTTATCTTGGACGTTTTTTAATTTATGTATTTCCATGTGTACCCCCTTGGTACTGAGAAGATATGTGTTCTTTTTTCCAGATCATCATACTAATTGTTCATAGCGTATAATGAGTTTTTTTTCACCCCAAAGCTCCTTGACAATTTCCCTTAAAAACTAGTTCAAAACTGCCACTATCAAAAGAGGCACTGAAATCACATTTTTTAGTGATATTTTGGAATTTTTTCCATGAGAGCTTAAAATAAACTCATATACAAATATGCCGTATCTTTTGGTAGCAATCCACCAGAGAGATATGAAGACTTTAACATTTGAAGTGCAAGAAATAGTTTTTTTTCCCCAAAAGCCCGGCAAGGTCAGCCCACTTTGACATAGCATATCTTGTAACGTTTATACTAAATTGTATTCAAAACCATGACCAATATGATCCATATGTCATTAGCTAATTGTGTGCAATATTTGGAATCAAATTAAGGGATATAATATGTGGAAATAAATACTTTTGTAGAAGGGGTATAAAACCATGAGAATGAGTTCAATAGTGGTAAACATGTCTTGCAACATCAAACTTTACAAATTTGAGAATCCTAACGATGCTATATTTAACTAAATATGAACTATGCAAAGTCCAAAAATAAAGACTATTATTGCAATCTCTCAATGATTCAAGAAATCTCTTGATGATTTAACTTCAATTTAGTGAAATTCATCTGAAAATGTCCAGATGATACGTAAATTCCAAAGTCGAGATTTTACATGAAAGTCTAGATTTAGTTAAATATGGCATAACGGCTCATATGTTCCATTTTTAGTTCCACTAATTTTAGAAAAAAATTCTTCTAAAAATAGGCAGATATCTTATTTTCATGAATTTATTGAATTATTCAAGCATTATAGGGAAGGGTGTTAAACGGGGAATTTCTCCTTGATTTCAAGTAAAATTACTTATCCAAGCTCATTCAAACCGAAGTTTTTCAAAAGCAGCAAGACAAAGGTTTGGAACTAGACCTTTGTTGAGTCTAAACTCCGGATCCGGACCACGATTTGAATTTAGTTCTCAATCTAGATTTGGAGTTAGTTAGAACTTTGTCTCCTAGGATTTTCTTAGGTTTAGGTCACAGATCTGAAATATATTTCAGTAGTACGGGTCATGCCCGCACACAATCTAGACTCGTGTCTACCTCTAATATACTAAAAACAAGTAAGATTTACTAGATCAAGTTAGATCTACATCAGGTCTAGAGTACTTCAACCCGATCTACAATTCCCACACCCGTTTCATGCCACAAATGCACTTCCAACATCAAGATCTACTGACACATTCGGCCAACACCACAAACATACAAAAGAGGGTAGTAAAGTAATGCTTTACTTCCTCAAAAACCTTCACATTGCCCTTGTCCTTCCTCACTTTAACCCTAGATCCATACTAACACCTTCACCATCTTCTAACCCTCTCTCTTCTCTTCCCCACATCCCTAAGTTGCACCAAAACAAGAGAGAATGAGAAAATGAGGGAGTCCAGCCCTTATCCCCGTCCAAACCCTAGCCGCCATATCCGGGTGAAAAATTGCCCTAAATGGAATTTTCATCCATTAGGCCATTTTCATCCAAAATAGTCATCCACTCCTAAAACTACGTCCTACCTTGGTGAAACAAGGTTTTATTCTACTGATTTTACTGTCCTAGACTACTTTTTACTACATGTAGTTCTCCGGTTAATAGAGGGCAGGGCTTGAAATTGGGGACCTTTCATGAAATAAAGGGCCACGTCATTCACCACTCCTCCTAGAAGTCAGGGTCTTTTAAGATTTGACTTCAAGTCAAGAACGATTTCTTTTATCTATCTTTAATTTGTCCATACTTCTTGGGCTTCGTGGGATCTTCCAATATACTTTTCTCTCTTAGGATTAGAAGTGCCCCACCCATTCACCACCCTTTGTGCCCCTACTTACTGTCCCTCTTTGGCACTTGAGTTTCATTGGTTCATAGGGGTGCCCAGGTTGCCCACCGTTTCCATTTCTAACTTTAAGTAGTACTAACTTTCAAACCATGAATCCAAAAATAATAATAATAATGCCTCCACGAAGCTCTTATTAGGGACAATTTAGTATAAATTTTTTTTAATTTTGCAAACCTGCCTGAAATCAAAATTGTCCTCCTAAGGGACACTTGCTCCTTTAGAGGTTAATTTACTCTAGACCTTGATACAAGAGAAAAGGACCAAAATTAAATATGGAATGGAAGAAAAGAAATTGGAAAAAACGATAATAACAAAATTATCCATAGAAATGTGGAATAGTGGTAAATAGGCCTTTATTAAAGACATGAATGATCATAGTAGGTTCATAGTCACGTGATTTAGATCAATTGATCTAAATTACTCTTCACCTAAACCACCTAAATTACTCTATACGGTCATTTGGATTAGGAGGCACAAAAGTAGCTCACCAAATTCTCCGATGCATAGGCCCGTGATAGCTCCAATCAGGTCGCCATTTGGACATTATTGGGCCTGGTGCTGGAACGTTAGGTCATTGACAAGCCATGCTTCTTCATACACTTGTCGCCTCCGCTTGAGCGTGTGAGCATGTATAACCTTGGCGTACGTGGTTCCGCTGCTCTTTATTTTGATTAAGAACACGGGGGAGACGAGGGCAAGGAAGAAGAAGAGGACCCTAGTTTGAAGGCGTTGAGGAGATGAATGCAATTGACAATGGTGGAGTTTTTGAAATCGGATGTGACATCGGATCAGACGTAGACTTGGAAATATACGCACCGTTGTGGTGGAATGATTTCTAGAATGTAGAGAGAATTTTTGGAATGTGGTAGTGGAAACTACATTCTAATGGCCATTGCGGATATGTAATGCAATATAGATTTTTACATATAATGGAATGTATATTTTTTCATATAATGCATAGTATATTTTTACATGTACGTGTTGGATTTTGTCAGGGAAGGAGTCTTTGGAGTCGAGACAAGGATGGAGTCAAGAGTAGGGATAGATAGAGTCGGGTCTTGGAGGGAGTCCGGAGGGGGGGGTAAGTTGGGACTTAGGAATAGGGACAGAGAGGGAGTCCACAGATAGTAGAGAGTATTTGTAACATGATGGGTACCCCCTTGGTACTGAGGGGATACCTACTATGATGGGTGTACTCCTTTGAGTACCATCTCGGACCAAAAAAATACTTGAGAGGATTTTTGCGCCTTGATATTACCCCTCTAGGTACCAAGAGGGTACCGAGAAAATTCATGATGGTGGAAATATCCAAGGCAATGGGCAGCCTTCATGATGGTACCAAGGGGATCCTTGATCGACCATTGTCATGATTACAAAGATCCACAAAGACAGTGTATTCATGATCGGACAAAGGCCGCATTGGAGGACCGGGGGAGAATATAATCTCGGGAAACTCGGGTAGACTTATGTCTTTTGGTATGAGAGGAGGTGTGAAAGGGTGGTGAGAGTTGCAAGAAGTTTAGGTGATAAGTTATGGTGTGAGGGGATAGTGGAGATGTGAGAGGCTTTTAGAGGACGTATGTGAGGTGAGTTAGGTGGGTGAGGAAGAGTGCAAGAGGATGTGAGTGGTTTGTATGGGAGGGGATAAGAGGAGGAAAGCGTTAATCAGAGGAGGTCGGTGGAGGTGAGCAAGTGAAGGGGTTGAGTGCACTATATCAAATTGAGGAGGAGCTTGTCGGAGGTGGGAGGAAGAGGTCCAGGGAGGTTGGCATCAAAGTTGAGGCGGACAAGGTCAACTTGAGGAGGTCGGCAAAGGTGTGAGGACTAGCCGCAAGGAGGTCGGTGAGGAACTACGATGAGTGTGGAGAATCTCAAAGTAGATTGTCGTCCGAGAGAGTTATATAATGAGTGTGTTAATGAGTTGTGGGAGGTCTATGCACACCCTACGCCCTAGATACATCGTGCATACTCCCTTGGTACTAACGAGGTGCTCTTGAAGTGTATGTGGGCATAAGCCTTGGATGCATCGCGAGTACCCCTTGGAACATAGTGGGTACGTCCAAAGCATGGAGGGGGCAAGTCCTACATACATCACCGATGCACTTGATGCTAATGGTGCCCATACATATCGAAAGGGTACTTGATCTAGATGTCATTCTGTTAGAGGAGTGCATCGAAGGTATGATCCAATGATGCATTGAACACACTTCCTCAGTATTGAGAGGATAGTATGATTCAGGGAGCTCTAGTGAAGATGTGATAAGCGTCATCAACAACATTCATTCCATTTGGCGTCCTAGTAAGATGTGGTGGGAGCTTGTAGTGGAGTCCTTGGACGTCAACGCAATTAGAAGATCATTGCACGTGGCGGGGGTATGTTGAGGCCGATATTAATGTGGGAGGGACATGACGTACATTTGGATTCTATACTTTTGGAGGAACGCAAGGGAGAATTCACCATCACTTTTTTTTGAAAAAATAAGATTTTTTATTTTTATTTTTATTTTTTTGGTCAAAACACATAAAACCAACTCTGATACAGGTATGGATTTAGAATTGTATTGTGGAAGTTAGACCCACAAAAGTTTTGAGAGATTTCTTAGTTGTTGATCTTGTTCTCCGCCCAAAGATTGTGGCCAAGAAATCCTCCATGTACCCCCTCGGTACCGAGGAGAAACATTAGGAGAACTCAACGTTTGTTTTTAGGAAAAATAAGATTTTTAATTTTATTTTGTTTATTGAAAAGACACATTGACCAATTTGACTAATTTGGCACTTCTAAATTCAAATCCATTGACAATGTTGATTTGAAGTTGTATTATAGAAGTTAGAGTCACAATAGTTTTGAGAGAACACTAAGATGATTTTTTAATTTATTGCCCAAAGATTGAGGCCAAGAATTCCTCCAGGTACCCCCTTGGTATCGAGGAGGTACGCTAGGAGCGCATATGTATGGTGTTGTATTTGACCATCAAAAGGTTGAGATTTTGAAATGACCTCCAAATAAAAGACGTTAATTGAAGAATCTTCATTCAAAAGATGTAAGTCTTGCTCCTCTTTAATACATTTATTGTATTCTACAAAGTAAAATACATGCCTGTGTAATTGGTTCTAGATTGACGTTTGAGGGTTAAGCCAAAGTAGTGAGCCGGAGTCTATTGTAATAATTTGGCCAACAATACTATAATTTCACATTCGATTTCCATAAGAACAATTCAATGCAAATTTTGAGACTGTGGGAAAAGTGTGTACATGTATTGTAACCCCTTGTAACCAACCAAAACCCATAACCAACACTTATAAATTGGGATATATCCAATCCTCTTCCATTCCATTACCACCCATTCAACTCCAAATAAAGGTTTTCTATCAGTGAAGACCCCTTACATTTGGTCGATGCTTATGAGGATAGCTATTGGCAGTCACGGGTAAACATGGTAGCATACTTTTGGAAATTCCTAATTCATTCACATGTCATTGGAAGAAAATGAAATCACTTACATCGAAATTGCAATTCCATTGGCTATTACTCGAAAAATAGATGTATTATTATTTGTTCCCTCCATATATGCACATTGCTTAACTTGTCGGTTATGGGGGGGTTTACCTTAATAAGCTGCAAGCTTTGTCTAAAACATTCAAGCTACCGTACTCATCTTCGACGATGAAAATCATCAATATTCGACGACAATCATCCATCATCCATCCATGACGTCAGCGTCTTCGTCTTCGACCGGTTGAAGCATTTGCACTGCGTCCTCATTCTTCACACAATCGCAGCGATGGCGGCCACGGCTCGCGCCCTTTGGGCTTCGGCTCGATCGCAAGCCGCTGTAATCACTGCTCTCTTGAATCTCTCTGCTCTTTTAATTTTACAGATTTTTTTGTGGCCTCCTTTGCCTTAATCCGTGAGCGTCTAGGGTTCAGGGTTTAAGAGCTAGAACGTGGTTTCTGGTTTGTGGTTGAATGTGAAACATTCGTGTGTTGTGAATTTCCGTGGTTTGGTAGTTGTAAGTTCATAATCTGCTTGAGTTTTTGGCGATACAGGGGACACTTCCTTCTGAATTTCCTACTGTCGTCTTTGTCTTAATCGGTGAGGGTTTAGGGTTTAAGAGCTAAAACGTGGTTTAAGGTTTGTGTTTGGATGTGGTGGGTTTTTTTAATTTGTTTGGGTTTTTGGCAATGCAGGGGAATGGCGCTCATCAGGGAAGTCTGCTGCGATCATGGCTCTGTGGGCAGCGAGCTGGACATGCCACTGTCACGGTGAAGAAGGTGTTTTCGTCTACTCAAGGTGCGTGTGTGGTCTGGAATTTTGAAGTTTCTCTTGTTGAATTGTTTGGAGTTTATCTGATGTAGACGATTGTATTTTTATTGCTGCCGCTGGTCATTTAGGGCTAAGTGGTGTTGTGAGCAATGTTTCGGAGATCTGTACCGATGGGATATTTCTAAAGAACTCTCTCATTGTGAGTGTAGGTCGACTGCAAGATGTAGAGGTCGAGGTGACCAATTTCCAGAATGAGGACAAAGGCCTCGCAACCATAGCTGGTGATGTGTTTGACGTGCCTATTCGACCGGACATTGTCCACCGCGTTGTTCGCTGGCAGCTTGCAAAGAGACGGCAGGTGAGGAAAGAGGGAAATCCTCAATCCCTAAACCACTGGAGTACGTACCTTGTATCCAAGATAGTTTGACGATTAATTACTCGTTTGTAATTGCATCGCAGGGAAATGCGTCTACTAAGGGCATCCACGAAGTTAGCGGTACAGGGAGAAAACCTGGTCCGCAGAAGGGAAGTGGTAGAGCTCGGCATGGGTCGCTTCGAGGTCCTCAGGTGCAGTCATCATCCCTAACCCTCACCTAGTGAATGGAATGTTGTTGTTAGATCGTTGTTGTTCCGCTGCTTTTTATTCACTGTCATGTGTTCTGTTGTTCTCTCAGTTTCGAGGAGGAGCTACTCAACATGGTCCCAAACCTCGGAGCCATGAGATAGGTTTGCAGAAGCAGGTGCGGCGACTCGGCCTCAAAGTAGCTCTTTCTTCTCGCATTGCTGAGGGCAAGGTATGCTTAACCTTCTTATGATGTAGGTTTTCTGTCTACATGAGGTTGCAGTAGTGCTTGGTATTCAGGTTGTAGTCGTTAATATTAGTCTCCCGAGTAATGTGTTACCAGAATAGTGCTACATTGCTGATAATATCCATCATCTGTCCGTTCTGTGCACAGTTGAAAGTGTTTGATTCCGTGGAGCCACCGACGCTCAAAACTCGAGAGATGGAGCGCTTGATCGCTGGTATGGGCGAGAGCAAGAAGGTGCTCTTTGTTGATGATGCCGAGGTTGTCAACGAGCCCTTGAGCCGCGCCACAAGCAACTTACATTACATCAATGTGATACCTGCCAAGGTAAAGTTCCCATGTTGCCTTCTGATAGTCTGAACCTTAAACCCTAATTTGCCTCAAACCCTGGTCTGCTTCTAACTCCAAGACGCATGCTTCTTCAGGGCCTGAATGTTTACAGCATCTTGCAACACGACACTCTGGTGATGACTCTGGGAGCCATCCGAAAAATCGAAGACCGTCTCCACACGCCCATCAACAGATAATCAACTCGCCTGTTTTTTTTGGCATTTAGATGTTGGTGCCACTTGATCTTGAAATGGAGCAGTGGGATGCTTTTACATGCTTCATCCTGAACTTTGGCCTTTTCAAGCTACAAAACTTACACAGGCTGGAAGGTGTGTAATCCTCTTGTTGGCCATAATCCTCTTAACAGGTCAGGTCCCACTTCCTCCCTCCTTCAGATGAAGCTTTCGTCCAATTGTCACTTGAGGCCTGGAACCTTCGCTACATGAACAGTGAACTAGTTGAGGAAGGTGAAGATAGTCCAATACCGGTGTCTTTTTCATTTTTGTAGATCCATTGAATAAAGATTTTCTCGTAGAGTTCTGAAAAATCTTGCCACCAGTACCTGTTGGGGCAAAGTTTCGTTCATAACAATTCGGAACCAGTTTTAGGGTTAGGGTTAGGCTTCAGAGTTGTTGGTGAATTCTTTTTGTAAACGGGCAATGTTCTTCTTTCCCTCACACACATATACAGACCTAACTCCTAGGGTTTTCATGTTTCTGTAAAAACCTCAAGAAAATGGAAAAAGACAATCGTCAACTGCAGGATTTGAACCTGCGCGGGGAAACCCCAGCAGATTTCGAGTCTGCCGCCTTAACCACTCGGCCAAATTGACGTACATGCCGACCATGCTGGGGATCGAACCCAGAATCTCTTGCTCCGTAGGCAAGCGCCTTATCCATTGGGCCACACGGTCTAGGGTACTGCGAGGACCAGTCTGGGATTCACACGGTCTTAAGTACTAGAGGGTTGATGCTGGTCAGGCATCACGTATCGAGTATGTAGCACTGTCATGCTGACTATTATTTCTTTTATGGAATCATTCTTTTATGAGCTTATTTGATATATGTATAAAGCAAAAGGAATTAACATGTATCTTATCCAATACAACATATCTTAAAATCATGATTAACTAATATTCAGAGATTTCATAGTTCATAATGCTGAGGTAGAGAATCATACTTCTGATACTGTAAAGAAGAACGTCTTTTTAATGTCGCTGTTAGAGAGTGGACACCTAAAGAACTAGTAATATGTAGAGATTTCAGTACCACCCTAATCATTCACTGCCATGGAGAACATAGAATTGCTCTGCTGCACTACTTAACAGATAGTGTGCGAGTGAGTGTGAAAAACTTCACAAACTCAGTTTCAATTAAACGAATACCAGACGTGTTTACAGCACCACAACCCATCCTCGCTTTAGTAACATCACACAGTTTACAAATCCAGGGAGTAGAATCCCGACAGACCATGTATTTGCTCTCATGTGAAACGTGAGAAACCCTATGTCCGTTACCGATTATGAACATTTCTATTCAAATCTCCACCCTGACCTGTTGTTCATGTATCAAGCGACTCACACAGGCTGCAAAGTTGACCGATAGCCTTGGAACTTTGACATCGATGCAAGGTCCATAAACCTTAAGCTGCTCACCCCTGCCATCTCAACCACAGCCTTAAGCTCATATCATTGCCTATCTGCACTTACACTCAAGAATAATGTTGAGTGAATTTACCCGTGAGAGTCAAGAAAGGTGCCCATGCATCGGTCAGAAGGTGGTAAAATCCTTGTGGGCGTAATCTGGCCTCATCTATGGATGTTCAGCATCTCCTTTGCTTCCAGCTCCTCGTTCACCAGATCATCGCTTGCATATTTGCTTAACAACTCCTGCTTCTTCTTTTCTACCACCATGCGTTCAATTTCCTTTTCATCTGGAAGTGGCACATGCGCAACAAACTCATACCGTTTCGGCCGTCTCTCTTCTTCGTCCTCGTCAACTTCATCTTCCAAATCGCTGTTCACCATGTCGTCTGTCTCAGCTCTCATTACAACAACCTGCAACCATATATGAATCATTGTTCAATAAAAGAGCAAAGAACACCAAGGAAACCGCAATCAAAACAGGTACCAGGAATGCACTACAATCGAAATAGGCAAGGCGCAAGATCCTAAACCCTAACACTAGGTCTACAAAGTTGGCAAACCAGATGTTGCCAGTGTATCAGTCTTAGCGGAGCAACTAAACCTGTTAGTCACATCCTCAAAGGACAAGACACCTTACACCATCACATTTCCAGGCTACATTTTTGTATGACAAATCGTACCTCCTTGACGCCCTTGCGGGCCTCAGCTTTGACAGCTTCTACCCTTTCCCACTCATCGATAGCCTTGGCGCGCATCTCCTTCTCTCCATCTCTTTCAAGATTCTCAAGCACTCCATCCTCATCGTCACGAAATCCATAATAGTCCATGTCAATGCGCTTGTACATTTCATACCGATTCCGTTTCCTCTTTATTTCTGGCGGCAGTTCGAACAGCTCTTTCACTCCTGGAAGCTGCTTCGCGGCACCAAAGTACTTGTATCCCATGCCTTTACCACTAGCAATTTCCACCTACAGATAAAAAATCTCATCGTCAGTACAAAAATTGCGAACACAGTCTCAGAAAACAGGAGAGAAAAAAAACACCGCCTTCCATACCTCCTTCCCATCCTCGCCGACGACCTTCGGCGCGGTCTTAGCATAGTTCGGCCCTCCGAGCTCCAAAATCCGCGTCTCCCAGTGTCCTTTCTCACGTATCAGCTTATTAATCTCATCGTTCAAATCACGAATGCGATGCTCGCCGAGCCCCGGGTTCTGAATATCCATCACCTTGCGACCTATTTCCCGCAGAATCTGGTTCCGCCATTTATCCGCGTCCGCGAGATCGCGGCACTCCGACGCCAGAAACGGCCGCTTCTCCTTCGGCTTCTTCTTCTCGTCGTTCTTCGCCGCCAGAAACCTACTCAACATAGACTGCGCTTTCTCCTCATTACGCGCCATGGCGCCAAACCCTGCAACCTTCCTACAGACGCGTTTCTACCCCAAAAAGAAAAGCGATTTCAGGAGCCTGCCAGTGAGTGGTCCTGAAAATGAAAGCGAGAGACGGCTCCCGAGGTTGTCCACCGAGCTCGCGGGTTGCGATTCTCCTTCTCGCTGAGCGTTGCAGCTCCTGAGCTCGGGTTAGGTCGTCTGCTCCCAAAACCCCTCTCACTTCAACGTGTGGATGAAAGAGACGATATTGGATGAAATATCGTGGATGAATGTGAGATATATACGTTCGTTGGTTCCGTCTCGTTTTGCTCGGCACGGTCATAGGACTGGGTGATGGTTTTTAGTTGGAGGGGAAGTTTTATTCGAAAGAGTTACACTCATTGGACCTTTTATATATTAATTTACTAGAAGAACCCGCGTTTACGGTTTATGATGGGCGAAGGCCAAATAGAAGAAGAAGAAGAAGAAGAAGAAGAAGAAGAAGAAGAAGAAGAAGAAGAAGAAGAAGAAGAAGAAGAAGAAGAAGAAGAAGAAGAAGAAGAAGAAGAAGAAGAAGAAGAAGAAGAAGAAGAAGAAGAAGAAGAAGAAGAAGAAGAAGAAGAAGAAGAAGAAGAAGAAGAAGAAGAAGAAGAAGAAGAAGAAGAAGAAGAAGAAGAAGAAGAAGAAGAAGAAGAAGAAGAAGAAGAAGAAGAAGAAGAAGAAGAAGAAGAAGAAGAAGAAGAAGAAGAAGAAGAAGAAGAAGAAGAAGAAGAAGAAGAAGAAGAAGAAGAAGAAGAAGAAGAAGAAGAAGAAGAAGAAGAAGAAGAAGAAGAAGAAGAAGAAGAAGAAGAAGAAGAAGAAGAAGAAGAAGAAGAAGAAGAAGAAGAAGAAGAAGAAGAAGAAGAAGAAGAAGAAGAAGAAGAAGAAGAAGAAGAAGAAGAAGAAGAAGAAGAAGAAGAAGAAGAAGAAGAAGAAGAAGAAGAAGAAGAAGAAGAAGAAGAAGAAGAAGAAGAAGAAGAAGAAGAAGAAGAAGAAGAAGAAGAAGAAGAAGAAGAAGAAGAAGAAGAAGAAGAAGAAGAAGAAGAAGAAGAAGAAGAAGAAGAAGAAGAAGAAGAAGAAGAAGAAGAAGAAGAAGAAGAAGAAGAAGAAGAAGAAGAAGAAGAAGAAGAAGAAGAAGAAGAAGAAGAAGAAGAAGAAGAAGAAGAAGAAGAAGAAGAAGAAGAAGAAGAAGAAGAAGAAGAAGAAGAAGAAGAAGAAGAAGAAGAAGAAGAAGAAGAAGAAGAAGAAGAAGAAGAAGAAGAAGAAGAAGAAGAAGAAGAAGAAGAAGAAGAAGAAGAAGAAGAAGAAGAAGAAGAAGAAGAAGAAGAAGAAGAAGAAGAAGAAGAAGAAGAACTCTGGTTCTTAAAAGGGGGCCGGAGTGAATAAAGTGTGTGTTCGTTCCACCACTAAATTCATGTCCACGAGACACAGATTTAGTAGTATGGAACTACTCCCCCCTCTTAGGGTAGACACTATGTAACCAAGAACCAGTAGCCAGTTACTGATAACCAGAGACCAACGACCAACTAGAGCCACAAGGCTCCATTCCGTGAAGTGATCTGTAAAGATTAACTGTGTGTTTTTGAGAGATTTAGAGGTGTATCATGTAAGTATGGATGGGGTTGATTATTTTCTAGTTTGCGTTTATGTTTGAAGTATGGACATTGCATGTTGGTCATTTTTGTGAATGTATTTTTAAATTGGATTAGTAGGGATATTGAATGTTTTTTCAAGACTTTTCATAGAGGGGATAAAGGTAGTAGCTCTAGCTCGAGCGGCAATGAAAATAGGGGGGTCAACTTTCTTCCAATGGCTGTAATGTCATTGATAAGTGGTTGATATTTATTAATTTTGTTTTCGACTATTTTTGGGGAAAATCTGTCAATACAATATTTGAATTCAATAAATTGGATGGTAAGGTTTGAGTTTGTGTAGTTTGGTGGGGGGTCTTTATATGGTAATCCTTTGATGCATAGTATGTCTGATTTAAATCTAGCATTCCAATGACATCTTTGGGTTCCACACGTGCATGGAAGAAGCTATGATGGGACCGTATTTTCTCGTGGTTTGTTGTTGAAGGTTCCGGTGTTCATAAGTATAAAAGCATGCATTATCAATCTCGTTATCAATCTCGTTATTATCGTTCTATTTATCTATATTGGAGAAATTATCTGAGATAAGAACAAGGTTATTAATTAAATCTTATTTTTTGAGGTATTTTTCCAAAAATATGATGGGGCCAAGTTTGTCTGGGGTGTCTTCCATATAGGACCAATTTTCTCATTTGAGGTAGTATAGGGTAGCGTGGGCGTGTTCATGTGGGTATTTGGCATTTCTATGGGATTTACTTAGTCCTTCTTTATCTAATTTATCTGCTTGTTTGTTTCCTTCTATGTTGACATGTGCTCTAACTTAATGGAGGGTTGTGATTTGTGTACGGTTTTGTAGCATTTGAACCATGGATGTTAGGATGGCTTGGTCGGGGTGGCTGTTGTGAAGGGTAGGGTGTGTTATTTGTGTGTTTAGTAGATATAAGACGTTTACACAATCTATAAAGATGTGTGCAAGTTCATTAGCGTATTGTGTAGCGATAATTTGGAGGGTTTTATGGAGGGCCGTACTTCAGCTCCGAGGATATTTTGAAGTCCATGGAGTCTTTTAGATATTATTATCTCTTTAGCCGAGTTGTATATGTCATATCCGGCTTTTTCTCTATGCCAATATCCCGGATTGACTTCTGCTGGTTCTTTGAAGGAATCATCAATGTAATAACTATACGAAAGGTCAAACTTTAAGGGGAAATATTCATGATATGTGGGAAGGGGGTGGTGTAATGTGGTGGGTTTGTGTTGTGTTTGCATATTTAAGATGGGACCATTTTTTGTTATGATTCACCAGAGTTAAGGGAGGTGTAGGTGGAACAATTTTTGTATATATTCTGTTTGTGTTGAGGTTATTTGTTATGGAGGTAAGTATGGCAAGTTGTTCCAAGGTACCAATATTATTATTTTAATGGTGTATGCATAGTATTTGAATGGTAGATGGTTCAAACCTAGGTTTTTTTAATAATTTGGGTAGTAAGGTTGGTTCTTCATATGGTACCAAGTCTGCCTTGAATAGAGCTATGATGTGAGAGTCTAGAAATGGGCCTGAGTGAGGATTAAAGTTTTGGTACTAGTTATTGTTTTGTGTGATAATAAGAGTGGAAATAGAGTTTGAATCATTTTTGGCTGCAAGTCTTGCCCAATGTATTGCTTGTTGTGTTTCTTCTATATTGTAGGGGTATGTAATACCATTTCCAATCCATTTGTTGTCAAAGGCCTTTGGCTTACTAATTCCCTGCCCGGTGGGCACGATCTTAGTAGTGGAATGAACATACACTTTATTCACGACGGCCTCCTTCGGAGACCAACGTCCTTCTTCTTCAAAGGCCTTTCCTAGTAACCAAAACTTTTGTCTCTTTCGAAATGTGAGTAGAACTTAGTAAGTTGGATGGAGCATGTGACGGGGATGAAAAGTATGAGTGTTGGATGTTGAAGGATGAGATTAGTGAGTCTAGAATGGGCGTGGGTAATGTATATTGTGCAAATTCAAGGGGGTCATTTTTGGGATGCGATATTTATATCTTTGATATAGCTAGACTATTTCAGTTTCAAATGGTTGGATTGTTGGCTCTATGTTTGTCGGAGTTTGTTATTTATTTTGGCATTGGTTCCATAGCCATTGTAGTTTGTTAAAGGAAATAGTGATTAGATGCCTTCCATTTTCTTTGTATATATGTGCAGGGTGTTCATTAATTTTGATTGTATTGTTTGATGTGAGAATGTCTTTTTCGGGGTTGTATTCGGTGGTGTGTATATTGAGGAGGGGAATGATTATGGGTGGAGTGAGTGATCTTGAGTCACAAAATTGCTCTTGAGGATGGTGTGCTTGAATGATTTCTAAGCAGAATTATTTTTGTGTGTTTTGATAATATTGTGTTAGTTGAATGGAGTTATGGGTAGAGGTGTTTTGGCCATGCCGTGGATAGACATTCCGTTGGGGTAACCATTTGATACAGGTATTATTATTGTGCTGCCATTGGCATAAATATTTGGTATCATTTTTTATAATTTTGTTTGAGTCGATATGTTTTTTGTGTTTATGGCCAAGAATGAGATTTATGGGATATGTAGATGGATTTTTGAGGATGTGTGTTGGGGGGAAAGGGAGGAGTGGATGCGGTTGGTTGGGGGGGTGAATTGGCAGGGGCATATTTTTAGGTGGGATGTTGTTGTTGGTGGTAGTATATGTGTCTTTGAGTGAATAGGGGATCTAATGTGTTGGGCATGGTGAGGTGCAAGTGTTAGGGCATAGGAAATTCCGCACCGGACTGTATATGGGAAACCCTTGTAAACAACTCTTCTAACGAGAAAATATGGTCCCCTCATGGTTATTACCATGCACATGCAGTACTTGGAGATACCATTGTAATGCAAGATTAAAATCCGACCTATTATGTATCAAAGGGCTACCATACAAATACACCCCACCCACCCACATAGACCCGAATCTCACTATTCAATTTATTGAATTCAAATATTGTAAAGATAAAGTCTCACTGGAAGCTATTGCAAACAAAATAAATAAACATCAACCACTACTCAATGATATTCAAGCACTTGGATGGAACGTAGACCCCTTCATTGTCATCACCGTGGGTGCTAGAGCCACCACCTTTATCCCCTCAATGACAACCCTTGAAAAAACATTCAAAATTCTCATGATGTCAATCAAGACCACCTTTACAAATATTAACACTATCCAACGCAATCCAACATGCTATGTCTACACTTGTACACAAAAGGAAACTCAAAAACAACCAACCCATCCTCAACACGCTAGACACCCCTAAAAACCTACTAAAACTTCACTGCATGAGCCCCCTAGCGTCATCAATTCTTTGTTCTTGGTTACTTGTTACGTGGTACATAGTGTCTATCCTTGAGAGAGGGAAGCAGTTCCATACCACTTACCCATGTTCCCTCGACATGGACTTTGAGGTGGTAGGAATAGACACTTTATTCATGCCGGCCCTCCTATGGAAACCGGAGTTCTTCTTCTTCTTCTTTAACAAAATCCAAGAATCATTCATTTGATTAATTCCTAAATGGAAAGCCAACTAGTGATTTAGAAATGTTTTGAGCATGTTAAAACATATTAGCTTTAAATAGTAAATAATAAAAATTGAATCAAAACAATTTTCAATATCTCCTCTAATATAGAGTAGCTACAAGGATAATATATAGTTGTGTGGTCTTGGTGGCATAGGTAGCACCTAACACCCGCTTACTAGGTTCAATCCGTGTTCGGGCTGTCAGGCCCTGTTTTGGTCTTCTTTCCGTCTCCCGCGGCCGTCCCCCAAAAGCATCTTTCCGCCCCCTTGTCCGCGTCTTTTCCTTCCAGCGCCTCTCGCCCTTTCCGAGATCCCTGCCCGATCCATCCCGATAAGCGCCTGCCCGCCCCTGCTATCGGCGCAGACCCCGAGACCCGATAACACCATATCGGCTATCGGCCTAGGAACGGATCCACGCCCACGTGTACCGGTGGGACCCATCCACCCGCCCTCCGTCGCCGATAAGCCAGTATCATCCGGGCAATCCGAGGAGCGGATATGATGTAGATGATTTATGTTGGACTCGGCTTGCAACGTCTCCCCAGCCCGTGTTCATTGCGGCGCCATTTGTTGTGCTCGCGGGAGAGTAGAGTGTCACCGATAGGCAGCGGGAATGGAGTTCCTGGATCTGAATCTCCTGCCGCCGGTCTTCCCAGGTGTGGATGCAAGTGAGGTACCAGTTCGGAGTAGAGCCGATAACGGGGTGGCAGCGAGAGGATGGAGGCGGCAGGGTCGAAAGAAGCCTGCTGGTGTGCGTGAGGAGGGTGTGCAAGATCTAGATACAGCTATCCGAGAAGGCCCGCACGCTCGGTACCTCATGAAGCATGGTCACAAGGTTTTTAGGATGCGTGATGCATTACATAAGCCTCCACCTGGTTTGCTAACTTGGAAAGATCTGAGGTGGAATATTGAGGCCGAGAGGGAGACGAAGTCCGCTGTTGATGACCTCCATGGTCTTCCTGATCATGACCCCGGTGAGGGAAAGCAATCGAAGCTTATCGCCTACATTCCATGGAATAGAGTAATGGATTTCGTGAACGGTGAGCAATCAGGCCGAAAGGACGTCGAGACCACATTCGTGCGGGATAAATTCGACCTCACGAACGTGGGAGATAAGACCCACTATCGCTGGAACTGCCCCATCGAGCTTCAACGGTAAGATGGTCATTGCTGTTACGAGGGTTACTGTCATATCGTCTACTGCGCACTGTATCCATCACTAAAAGTTCTCGATAGTCGTTGCAGATGGCGTTGTCAATACGGTCCCCAAGACAATAGAGACAAGATCGACGATATCACTCCCGATATGGCACCCACAGCACGACGATACAATCGGAAAGGAAAACAGATATACTCAGGACGTGGTCAGAAAGGCCCTCGTGCTACTGACGCGAAGGAGGGAGGGTCTATGAAGGTGGGCTGCCAATGTAGATTCTATGTAAAGAGGTACTACTTTCTACCATCTATCGCCGAGATAGGGTACTTCTGCAAAGATCACGTTGATAGAGAGGGCATTATCGTTCACGATAAGGTAAACATCACCAGGGGGAGACTCAGATTCCGAAAGTGCATATTGGAGGAGGTTAGAGATTGGGTTCTACGGCAGTACGACGAGCTCGTTCCTATGGAATCGATTAAACTAAAGCATCAGAGGTTGGTACTCAAAGGACGCGATGAGGGCACGCTCACACCTTCTCGGGATTGTTTCCTGAGCACGGAGGATATTCGGAACATTTGTGGCGTCCGTGCGCAAGAACTCTACCAGAAGCACCATAATGATGCCGAGAGTGTTAGAATGTGGGTACGAGAGAATCGAGAGATGGTATTCTACTACCAGGATCCGGGGACTAAGATAGAAGGGGTCCTGAACTCTGACAACGTGCCCTTCGTGATAGGGATTCAGACCCCCTTTCAGCTGCGGATGATGCTCAACTATGGGCACGATAGCATTATTGCGATAGACGGGACCTTCGCTACAAACAACAAGAAGGTATGTGCCTTTACGATTCGCTCTGAATGTGTCTACTCATCCTATCTACGAACTTCTGCTACATCGATTCGTATCTTCTAGTACTAATATTTCCTATTGTTTACAGTACCCTCTATTCACGATGATGGTGTTCGACGACTGGAGGAATGGCGTGCCCGTCGCCTTTATAATCACCGCGAGATCAAAACAAAGTGATCTAGTGCCTTGGATGCACGCTCTAAAAGAGAAGCTAGAGCAAATCAACCCAAGATGGAGACCTACAGCATTCGTACTCGACGACGCCGATAATGAGATCAACTCACTCCGGTAAGAAACTATAGAGACTCACAGAATACCCCCTCTGGTTTCATATCTTGCCTTTTGTACGTCACGTTCAGGTCGGGATGATCCGACATATCGGCGTTCCGGCTTTCTCGTATCGTGCCGGGTTATCTGATGGGTTATCGTGTTTTTACTTATCGCAGGGAAGTTTGGCCTCGGTCGTTTCTGTTCCTATGCTTGTGGCACGTGCGTCGAGCCTGGCAAAAGAACGCTTGTGCGAAGTTGAAAGACATGGAGACGAGAGCTGCTGCATTGCGTACTGTAGGGGATCTTATGTACATGTCGGAGACACCAAGTGATTGCGATGACCCTGCTACGAGAGGACCTCCTACGAGGATCTGGACGTTGTTAGAGTGGGTTCAACACGTCTATATGGAGGCAAAGGCACGCATTCCAGATGCAAAGGAGTACTGGAAGTATTTTGACAAGGAATGGATGCCGAAAATCCATATGTGGGTAGTGGGAGACAGAAAGATCCCTCATGCGGGCCAGGATACCACAGCTGCGATAGAGTCATTCCATTCGAATATGAAATCCGTCTTGCGACAGTCGAAAAGGAAGCTTATCGGCCGACGGATGGACTGGCTTATCTATGAGCTCACTGGGAATGTCATTGAGAAATATGACTACACCGACTGGAGTAAACAGAACGGGTTCGTGAAGAACAAGAAGCTGAGGCAGATTATGGTAAACTCCATTATTCAAGCCAATTCGATCCCAAACGAGAACGTCGTATTGCCAATGTATATTGGAGGACCGGCTTTGGTTAGGTCTTCAAAACGAGGTCACATTGCGTACGCTGTATACAATCCCTGCATAGAGTGGGCCGTCTGCGAGTGTGTGTATTCCCAGAAAGGGAACATCTGCAAGCATCAAGTTAAAGTACTCGAGTTAACGAGACCCGACCTCGCCTCGGGCAAGATTGCCCGATACCTCGGCTCTCTACGCGGCACGGCCCAAGGAGGTATGACAAATCTCCTGCTCTCCAACGACCAGAGATCGGAAATCCTACGGCCTGTTCTCGATATCGACGCCAACGATATCTTGCCTTCAAGATCTTGCATTCGAGATGTATGTTTCGAGACATCGCCAACACGAGAACTGGGAAGTGTGTGGTCAGATGACTTCGACCGCATGCACCAACTCATTTTGAAGCTCCTCGATAAGGCGTATCGGCAACCGATACTGGCGCGGCACTTGGACGCCGGGTTACGAAGTATGGATGCGACATTGTCCAGAATCGAGGCAGATATTGATGCCGGCATGCTTCATCCACTGCTGCAGATTGCTCATTCCCTCCCTTGTAACCGAGACGGGCTCGGAATGAGGCTTCAAAGACTGTGCGATTTCTTAGATTCGCGAGGTTACCGACATTCCTCGGCTCGTGCTCCCGAGAACCTTACGCAGTAAGCATAGCCAATAGGCTATATTCTTAATTTAGAGATCCGATAAGCGGACCGCGTTATCGGGTTGCCATATTGTGGTCCATCGTCCTCTCCTACATATGTTCATCTTATCGGAAGAGGTATACTGCTCTCCCTCCTATAGTTCTTATCGCGGGAGGTATAGTCCTCGACAGGATACAAACAGGATTGGTAGGACAAATACACATTATTATGCATAGATAAACGATAGCCAGGATAGATAGACATCTTCGCGATCATTTCATTACCAACACATTCTTGTACATAATGGAATGTACAGTACAGATTCGTCCGGTATTTGATCGGAAAATGAATGTATACACACCTATCGTCGGACGATATGTCTGAGCCTAACCTATCGTACATATTAAATACAAGAAGAAGAAGCTCTGAGCCTACTTCTTCTTCGGCTTTCTCTTCGTGCCCGGCTTCTTCACCCCTTCCCTAGGTGCTTCGCCGAGAGGCTGCCTCACACGACATCCCTTGAGCTGCAATGCTATCGTCTTCTCGATACCCAAGTCGATAGCAGCCCTCGTCGTATTCCTCCTTCCTGTTTCCGGGCTCATCTCCATGGTTTCATCATCGCCCTCCATGTTCTCGCTGGCGAGAACATATGCCTGTACAGGACTCCAGACATCAACTGTAGGCTTAGAAAACCCATTGGGCGGGGAAATAAGCTCGAGATAGAACGCCTAAACTAACCACAGTCGCGCTTTTGACCCCGCCCAGTCCTGCCATTTGTGGTTCTGCAGCAAATCCGGATCGGACACTGGACTACTCCCACGTATGACGAGGTACTGCCAGAATGCCAAGCACGACACGTAACCGCACTCCCACGACAACGCTTGCTTTGGAATCGGCAACCTCTTCACCTTCCGTCCTTGCCACTTCCTCCACATGGCCGACTTAGGCGAAACACCCCTCGCCATCGCCCACGCCATGTGCAACACAAACGCGAAGTTGCCCGCTCGCTCGTCCCGGTGCATATTCAACGTGTCGAATTGTATCGTCTGGGAGTCCTCCACGACAAATATACTCCAGTGACCCATGTTCTAGTAGGGCACCACTAGTGTGTCCTCGAGTCGAGATACGGTACGCACGGTACGATAGATGTAATACACGACTTCGTCCCATGTGCTTGCGTCATCGATTTTCGACTGCATGCAATTGGACATCCAGTTGTGAGTCAACGTGTAGTGCCGTCGTACCTCCGGGTCAGCGCGGTATACGATATGCCGGAGTAGGAAGTCCATAAGAGAGCCGTCGAGCTCTCGCCGGTCCTGGAGAATGCAGCCCCAGTCGGCACGATTGAGCGATATGGTCACAGCTTTCCTCTTGTCCGGGCCGAAGACGAGCATATCGTCTACAATGTCATTGAGTTTCTTGCCAGGGGGTCTGCGGGACAGAAATGACACTGTGAGTTAGCAAACGATACGTGCATTTGTACAGTACAAGTCATATCGTATTAAGGGGTTATCGTTCACAAGATATCGAACATGAACTATACTTGAGGAAGCAAATCGGAAAGTATCGGACGATAAGAGTAAAAAAACTAAACCTGTGCTTCACAAGCTCGACGATAAGACCCAAACTTTGCTCGACCAGCTCCAGAGAGTGACTTGCAGCCTCGAAGCATAGAGTGGGCTCTCTATTCCAGTCGGGCATCCGAGACGTGCAGATGTGGCGGTTCTCGGGCAACATACACTCATACGGGGGTGGGTTATCAGGGACGCGTTTCGCGAGCGATTCCAGAAGTCCTGGATGATACACAATGGACTCCCTCTTCTCCATCACGCCCTCGATGACTTGCGCTAGAGTTCGCTCTCTCCATTGTTCCGATAACCCGTCCTACAAAAACACAGAATCTATAGTCGTTAGGGGCGTAGTCTCTATGACACGGATTCGAGGGGAAGCAAACAACATAGCATACATAGGCGGATATCGCGATAGGTTAAAAGGACGGTTTTGTCTATTTATTCCCTCGGCAACCTTCACGGCTCGTTGTGTTCTTACCCCGTGTAATAATCGTAAGTCCTCGGGGGTTTGGTTCCCGTGTAGGTTTAGCAACCCATCTCCAAGCGTGAGGTCAGCCATTACCTGAGTCCATCCGAGAGGCGTTTCGTCCCCGTCGTCCGCCACAACAGGCTCCGATGGCGTTGCCGCTCCTTCTTCAGGTACGGTAGGCTCCGAAGGCATTGCCGCTTCTTCTTCAGACACAATAGGCTCCGATGGCTGCGAATCCCTCTCAACGATAGGCGGATCGTTGTTTTCCTTAGCCCGACATTCCTTCTCGGCTTCGATAGGAACCGGGACCATGTAAGAAGCGACGCCTGACATATCGCCTTCGGCAGTAGCACCGCCTGCAGATGTAGTGCGCCGGTCCGCTAGGTTCTCAACTTCCTGGTTGACCTCGGCGTTGTCAGATGTGACATCGGCTTCTCGCTCCTCGCTCCCACGGCTTAAATTCGGGACGTCATCGAACCCGGGGTCGGGGATACTGGCATCTCCTTCGTTACCCGAGATCTCCTCCCTCTCGGAGTCGACGTCCATCGTCTCCTCCCCCTCCCGAGATGCAGCTTCTGAAGGACTCTCATATTTCTTATCGCCGACGTCCTCCACCACGATATGCGGCGGGAGAGAGACCTTCTCTACGTGCTCCTTTCTTTGAGCAGATTCTCGTCGCTCTCCGAGCCCAATCGGAGTTCCATCGTGGACGGCGATAAGAGCCTGGGCACCCTCGATGTCTCGAGTATTCCGAGAAGAATCCTCCGTGACGTCTTCGGATCGAATACGTGACACCGATGCTGCGCATTGCTTCCGGCAGAAACTTGTTATCGCCGTGAGACAAGCCTGCATCTCGGGCCCGTCATGGACTCCGATAAGGTGACCACCTACCATATCTGTACACACGTGACAGTGGATAAACATAAGTACTCACACACGATATGCATAAAATTGTAAGTGAAGATCGTAAACGATGTGGCGGACGGCTTACTCGATCCATTGCCGACATATAGTAAGTCGATGTCTTCCCGAAACAGGCATTGCTCTTTGAGAAGCTCCCATGGCATGTACGACGCCAGATCGGTTTGACACCACCTCAGCTCAAACTGGACCTCGTGTCTACAGGCCATGTCGATGACTATCCGCGCTCTTACGTGATGGGTGAACTGTATTACAGCTCTGCCGCATTCACGCGCTTCGTTAACGAGCATCTGATGGAGTTCTACCACCTCCGGATCTTCATCCGCGTACTCCACATGCCCGAAGAGAAACCTCCCTAGCTTCTCGTACAGAAATAATGCGCCATCCCAAGGCGAATGTGCGTTATCGGAGTTCCTATCAATCATCAGCGGCGTCATTCGCGCGTGGGGATGGCACATATTTGTTCCACTGCAATTCAAACAACAGTCAGCCGATAACTCATAAGCGATACCTCCAATCCAGTAGTTGTTAAAACGACAAAAAACTCTGAACTGGAACGAGAATCCGATAGCATTGAAGCCCTAAAATAGCTGGTAAAATAGATGACGATAATAGAGGGGGGACAAACCGGTTACTGAAACCGTTGGCGATAAACCAGCACTTCAGGAGCCTCGCTTCTCGTGGAGGACGCATGGGATCGATACTTGCTGCCTTCAAGATCGATAACACCACTCTCGCCTCTTCGGAGTTGTGTTTCCATGGCATGGGCGGCAAGAGCTCGCGAATGAAGGGGTTATCGGCGCAGAAGTGGAACAGGAGATTGTAGTCCCACACCAAGGCCTCCCATTCCACAAACTGCTCCTTGTCGTAGGAGGCAATTCGGGAGACCAGTTCCGCCTCGCGGTCTTGTTGGATCCTGGCGGCCCTCGCTCTTCCCGAGACCTCCCATTCTTGCGCCTCCTTCTCTCGTTGAAGAAATAGCCACGTCTCCCTCACAGTAGCAACCCACCGAATTCTCAGCTTCTCGCTCCACGGAAACTGCGCCAGCTCCACGATAGGCTTGCACTCATTTAGCTCGTCGGTGGAGATGGCTTGCGTGCAGAACGCTTGCCCGATAGCAGACGTAAAACGCCACTGCCCTTGCGCCACAACGTCCTGCATCATCTGAAGTAGATGATCCTCGGACGATATGCTGCGACGCTCCTCTTCAGACAGCAAACCATTCTTCATGAGAATCCACAAAGGGGTTCGGGTTCGCCTCACTGGAGGTATGTCGGTTTGGATGGACGCCGCGTACTTTTCGTCCACGTCGAGACAAATGCGCTCTATTTCGCGAATGCGCATTTCCTCCAATTCCCGCGCCCTGGCTTCTCTGTCCGGGTTACTGTACCTCGGCCTAGCGCCCCCCGCGAGGTATTGTCTGATACTTAACCTCTCGTCGGAGATATCGGCGAGAGTCGCGCTAGGTCCATCGTCCCTCCGCACCACCTTGTACTGTTCGCGCACTTCCGGTGCATTCCCTACGGAATATGGATCGTCTTCTCCATGGAAATTCGGGGCAGTGATGCTGTCAAAGGGACACATCGCACGCGCAGTAAAGTTCGGTTTGGGGCTCCTCGCACGCCGAGAGGATGTTGCAACCTCCTGGCCTATCGTAGGCCTCTTCTCGACGTTCCCGGAGCTGCATTGCCCACCCTTCGCCGTCGTTGGATGCCTGACCGGGATCGCTTCATTGGGACGCGCATCGGTATCTTCGCGCGCCTCAGAGGATTCGCTATCCTCTCGCGACCCGTCCTGGTCCTCCTCATCCGATGTGGTCGTATCGGACGCGGGCTGTGCATGCACTGCTCTCGATGCCCGAGAGGACGATGCACCTCGCTTTATCGAGTGCATGTCCCGACCACGAGCACTTGATGTAACAATCGCCTGGCTTATCGGGGCTCTGGAAGCGACATTCCCGGAAACGAAGTGCCCACTTTCCGATGTCGCTGGAACGCTGTAGGCGACGATGTCCATGGGCCTAGCATCGACATCTTCGCGGTCCTCAGACCTATCGCCATCCTCGCCCGCCTCGTACTGATCGTCGTCATCCGATGACGACTCCTCGTCATCGGCTTCCAATCGGACTTCTCTCGATGCCCGAGAGGACGACGCACCTCGCTTTCTTGCGCGCGTGTCCCGAGATCCAGTCCCGGCCGCTCTCTTCCCGCCGCCTCTCGGCTTCCTGCTAGCCCTATCGAGTGGGACGATATGCTGGAAAGCAGCAATGACTTCGTCCACTGTTGTAGAATCCACCATCTTCTGTATGAATTGAGGTTGATTCTTGATGTCGAGGTTCGGATAAGCAGGCATTTTCCTGTTAGGTCGCCCAAGGCACTTCGCATGATTCAGGTGCAGATTAATCCTATGTTTCTACCCGACCTCCTTGCAATACGGACAGTGAAAAGCTTTCTTCTCCGGAGACAGTTCACTGGTCTTGTAAATCTGCGAGTCTGGCCCGTGCATCGCCAGAATCATTCTCCTGGCCGTGAGAGGATGCCAGCTGTCTTGCCAGTAATGCCCCTCCACCTTGAAAACTTGCTCTATCCTCTTCAGCCTATCGTTGTACTTCGGGTGGGTGGGAACAGCCTCCACCCCTCTCGGTAACTCACTGACGCAGTTGCATCTCGGCATTTTTGCACACCTACAGCATACAGAGCAAATCAGTCATGAAACTTATTATGAAACGTGGTACATGAGAAGCTATAAACCCTAAACCAAAACCGAGAAGTTAAAGCCTTTTAGTATTCCAAACGGTATCTCCCTTGGTACTCCTATCAGCGCGGCACTTGGAATTCCAATCGTTATCTCCTTTCGTACTCCAATCGACACAGTATATTCTATCATGAACTCCACGCTCACGCTTACTGACAACGTAAGAATAGAAAATCACCTGAGTGCCTTATCGTATACGGCTAAACAAATCCGACAGATCCCTAAACCCCAAAATCCTTATCGTCTACAGATAAACTTTAGTATGATTCCAGAAAAACTAGTACTGAGAATATCGAGTTCCAGAAACCCTAACTATCAACTTCCTGCGTCCACTTCACAACTCGATATGAGCCTATAGGTTTACAAACTGAATGAGAGCGGGAGGGTTTGCATGCTTACCAGAAGGCGTCGTCGGAGATGGAAGATGTCAAGGAATTCTCTGAGATCGAGCTCGCAAAAGAACAGCGCAAACGATAATAGCGAGTACAAACAAACAGGTTTGCAAATGAGAGAGAAAACGAGCCAACAGCAGCCTTCGCCATTTGAACAACGCCGCCGGAACATTTGAAATTGATGGCGACAATGATGAGACTCTAATTCTCCTATCGAGACTACCAGCCGCCAACCACAGAACTATAGCTATCAAAACCATCTCACGCTTTACCATGAGAGCACATCGCCTCGACCAAATTAAGAGACCGCCCTGTCATTCAATCCGCGATAGCTCCATCGAAACCCTATGCAAAAAATGATTGCTTTCAGATTCAATCGATTTGGATTCCGGTTGATTGCAACCCTCCTGCGATGGATGATTGTGACCATCCCCGGATGATACTGGCTTATCGGCGGCGGAGGGCGGGTGGATGGGTCCCACCGGTACACGTGGGCGTGGATCCGTTCCTAGGCCGATAGCCGATATGGTGTTATCGGGTCTCGGGGTCTGCGCCGATAGCAGGGGCGGGCAGGCGCTTATCGGGATGGATCGGGCAGGGATCTCGGAAAGGGCGAGAGGCGCTGGAAGGAAAAGACGCGGACAAGGGGGCGGAAAGATGCTTTTGGGGGACGGCCGCGGGAGACGGAAAGAAGACCAAAACAGGGCCTGACAGCCCGAACACGGATTGAACCTAGTGAGCGGGCACCTAACATAAGGCACCACAGCCTTGGTGTAGTGGTTTGGGTCATGGCACACCGGTGAGGTGGTTGTGAGTTCAAGTCCTATTGCCGGCGTGGTGCCTACCACCATAGTCCACCCAATTATGGTGGGGGTCCCAAGGCCTCGTTGTATGGGGACCCGCAAAGCCCTTGGGGGAGATGACATGTCGGTTGTCTCTAAGGCAATTAGTGTAGGGAAGCACTTAGTGTAGAAAAGTGTTTACCCTTGAGAGGTGGGAGTAATTCTATTAAAATGCCTATGTCCCGTGGCCATATGCTTAGTGAAGAGATTGAACAGACACTATATTCACGCCGGTCTCCTTCAAGGACTGGAGTTCTTCTTCTTCTAGCACCTAACCACTTGTAAAACATTAAATTTAAGCCAATCTAAAGGCGAAAGTTCCTTTTTTGAATATCTCTAATCAAGCTAAAGAATAAAATTCGTTTTAGTAAATCACATTGTAAGATTTGATCATATTAAAGTTATTTTATAAGCAAGGCATAAAAATTTATTTTCTCATATTAAATTCTTTTACCCTTAATAAATCTAAATATCTATAATAAACTCAACGAAGAAAAAAGTGGTCAACATTCACCTCCTCTACTACTCCCGTTTGATATCTTATACTATCTCCCAAAATAATATCCCCTAAATTTATTTATTAATTTCACCAAGGATTGGTCCTCATCAGAAAAAATATTTAAGAATACTTCATAGTTTTTTTTTATTCATTGAAGATTTTGGTACAAAAGGAATTTAACCCTTAACCCCTAAATTTCCAAAAGTCCCCTTGGGGGACTCTAGAAGGTTCGGGCAAGTTCCTATGGTGTCAATTTACAACATTTTTCCTTGAATTTGTTACTAAAGATGGACATTACGAAAAGCTTTCTGTAAGTTCAATTTTTCTTACATCCGAAATTTAATGAAAAAGTTATAGGGTTTTGAAGTTCAAATAGAGAGATCACGTTGGGCACCTCCAAAAACTTTTCCTAGGACACTCTATTGAATGTGAGATTTTCAATACCGGAAAATAGTATTATTTCCTTTCACACTATCAAAAAAAGTTCTTGTCTTTAGTGAACAATAGCATATTAACCCAAGTCAAACATTTTCACACATTGTCACACATTGTTGAGCACGGTACCAAAAAACTTCTTCTTTTCCACATTAAACTTAGAGATCTTCTTATTTTTCACTTTTTATTTTTTCCACAACATTATGTTGCGTGAACCTTGGCATTGACCGTTTGGATTATCAATCTAAAACATATTAAGTTCACAAAAAAATATAATGTGAATTGACAATTATTGAACCTACACAATTTGTACAATTTTTTAATATGCTACACCCCTCCTCTACCTCTAAAAATTGGAGTACAAGGAACTAGTATCATCCTTAACATGATGGAAATTAATCTAAACCTTGTGTAGTGCAAACATTTGACACCAAGTGAAGTCAAAGTTTGCTGATCCACTATACGCAGGGAAGAAAATGAGCCCTTTTCTCTACTTCAAACACTAAGATCTTACAATCCGTGTGGTAAAAGTTTATGAAATTTTGTAAGCATGTTATTGAATAAGTTTTAATTGAGATCCTATGGTTCAAGTTTTACATTTCCTCCTTACTCATTGCACTAAAACCAACAGTTTTGAAGTGTTTTTGGTGTGAAATTGTCACAGAAATTTAGGGGTAAAATGACTCAACGAGCTGTTGTGACCATAGTATTCTAAATGTATGGTGTTGTATTTGAACATGATAAGGTTAAGATATTGGAATGAAAGATGTTAGTTGAAGAATCTTCAATCCAAAGGTGTATGTCTTGGTATACTTGAATACATTTTTTTGGAATCTATAGAGTAAAATAGTGATTGTACATACAACCCCCATGAGTCGTTTAAGGGGTTAATCCTTAAACGTCAGTCGGGAACCGTATATTTAGGCACGTATCAAACTCTAAATAATACAAAAAAATGTATCAAAATTTAGCAAGACATACACCTTTGGATTGAAGATTCTTCAACTAACATCTTTCATTTATTTCAATATGTGAACCTTATCATGTACAAATACGACACCATACATGTAGAATACTTTGGCCACCAGTGGCACCTTCTGACGTGGAAGGGTTAAACGATGGAAGCCAACGAGCCAATAGGTACATGATGCGTTTGCTAGTAACATGATGCGAATCTAGGTACATGATGCTTGAGCAAGGTACATGATGCACTCGCAGCAATTGAGTTAGGGTTTCAACTCAGCGTTCGACTTCGACGTCTTCGACGTCAACTTCGACGTCTTCGACTTCGACTTCGACTTGGACTTCGACGTCGGTATTCTGCACTTGGGAGGACTCGGAGTTTGTTGTGTAGTCTGCACAGATTGCTCTCAGACGATGTGAAAGCGCGTCACGATGGTGAACAACAACGTGAACGCCATGTTCTATGCGACCACGTACCACCCCATTCAAGCCGGCAGCATCGACGGAACCGACATCACGGCGCACGACAACGGCGTGTACCGCGCCCTCCTCGCATCCGCCACCGGCCTCTGTGAGTAGCGTGCTCAATTTAGGGTTACAAAATCTCAGACAGGGGTTTGGTTGACTGAGATCATTCATGCTTACAAGCTCCCGCCCTCATGATCCAATTGCAGATGATCCACTTGGCGATCCGAAAGTGGAAGGCGACCCGTATTGCTCGCTGTTTGTGGGGCGCTTGTCTGGCCAGACCGACGAGAATTCGCTCCGTCAGGTATCAGGGTTTGGGGTTTAAATGCTGATGTTTACTTTGCCAGTCTGAGGTTGAATAGACCACATTTTCATGTTTAGAGACGGCTTTCTAACCTGCGAAACTGCCGATCAATAGTGAATCGAAGCCTTGTTGTGATGTCTGGTGATGCTCTCACTATTGATCTCGTATGACAAATACCTTGACTGTACCATTGTTCAGCTCTGAATAAACTCGATTTTTTCTTTTAAAACAAAGATTGTGATTTCACGTTGACTGATGCTCTTTGTTGTGATCTTGAGTGCAGGCCATGTCAAAATATGGCAGGGTCAAGAACTTGCGACTGGTTCGTCACATTGGTCAGTTTTTGTGTCATCTGTAGTCTCATGTATACATGTTGATTCATGAAGTTTTATCTGTTTCATTTGCCCAGTTACAGTTCTGACAGTTGATATCTTTCTATAGTCACTCAAAGGTTCAATACGATGCCTTTCTTTCTATTCATAACAATACCATTTATCTACTCTAAATGTCTATTAAATCAATGGTGGTGAATCCTTCTTAAGTATGGAAGAGCTTGGTGGTCACATTTGAACTAGTTTTAGCCGAAGAAGAGGTCATGAATCTTAGCTGCCTTTTTTGCTTCTTTGAACTGATTATAGAGGTTCAGAGCTGTTTAGGGCTTGGTTTTAACATGAGTAAAGAGGTCAAAACTTACGGTATCTTTGCCTCACATTTCAAATAAATCTAGTGTGTTTTGGTTTTGGCAGTGACAGGGGAATCGTGTGGATATGCCTTTGTGGAATTTGAGTCAGAGAAGGACATGAGGGTGGCGTATGAGGTACTAAAGGTTACATTACAACACTCTCTTTTAGAAATTAGCAGGCTTGATGTGTGATGATTTATAGTTTCTTTATTTATTTTGAATAAGGTGGTTCCACATATCTAAGTAATTCTGGAGCGAAGAGTATGAGTTATTTCTGTGTTCGCAAGTGCAGGAAGCACATCTCTCTAAATTGGATGGAGCCTGTATTCTTGTGGATTACAATCGTCAACAGCTAATGTCGGGATGGATTCCAAGACGTCTTGGTGAGCGTTTATTAACCGGTTGTCGTTTATCAATTCATTGTTTGACCTCTCTTGAACGTGCAGTATATTTGCTTCTTCAGTTTCAAGGCCCAAATTTGTATCTTCTCGTCTTTTTGTCTATGGATTTGACTCGAGCATAAAGTACTTTTGCTGTCACATCCCAAGACATGATGATTTCGATAGTCAACATGCTTTGATTTCTACTCTTCACAAGTTCATTTGGGCTCGCTCACTGTGATGTGTGATCAGGGGGAGGTTTGGGAGGGAAAAAGGAATCAGGGCAGTTGAGATTTGGAGGCCGCGATCGACCTTTCAGAGCACCATTGTACTACTTCTTTTCTTTATTCTCTTGCTGAAAAGTAGAGATGGTTAAACAATGGATTTTTCATATGATGCACATTGCTCTGCTGATTCTGAAAAGTAGTCCGGGTTTACTTGCAACTGGAATGATCATGTGGATGGCAGGCGACCGATACCGCACGAGGAACTTCGAAAGCTTGGAATTCCACTTCCACCCGAAGGACGCTATATGACTTGGTTTCAGGTAGAACATTCAGAGTTAGAATGCTAGATGATTGACCAGATTTTCCCTTTGTCAGCCCCAAGATAAGTCCATGCATTCACAGTCAGGTTAGTTTGTAAATGTTGACCGGTTTTTTTTCACTTGCAGGTTCCCCCACTACCACAACGGAGGCAGAGCACAACCAGTGAATATGATGGTAGCTCTAAAACTAAGCAGCACCGTGGGGAGGAATATGAGTCAGCTGTGAAAGAGAAGGATGCTAGTGAAGCTGACGAAGCAAGAGAAAGAGACCGGCACAGGCGCCGCAGAGATGAATTCAGTGACCGAAAGCACAGAATTGGCCCAGAAGCATCTTCCAAGTACGAAGGTTATTATGAGGTCGAACCAAAGAGACCAGATACCAGGGATGAACAGAAGAGGAAACACAAGAGAGAGCAATCTCTTGAGTATGATGATGAAGACAGGAAGCGTCATCGAAGTGAGAGGAGAAACCGAGACTTGGAATATCATACAGAACAGAGAGATCCTGACCCTGAGCCATCTCGTAGCAGCAGCAGGAGGAATGCTGAGATCAATGGGCGACATCGAGACTCGTCGAGGTACCGATCTGAGGATGAGAGTGAGAAGAAGCATCGACATGGTGAACCGAAGGATGAGAGTGACAAGCAGCATCGCCATGGTGAATCTAAGGATGAGAGTCATGAGAAGAAGCATCGCCATGGTGAATCAAAGCATAGACATGGTGAATCGAAGCATCGTCATAGAGATCGGGAGGAAGGGTCTCCTTCACATGAAGATCATGAGGGCAAACGTCACAAGAAGCACAAGCGGTCAGCAGGGGAAGAGAAGAAAAGGAGCAGACATCGAGAGCGTGATGTTTGAAGCTTTTTGGTCATATTTTTGCTGACGAAATGGAGATCTCTTTTTACAGAAGGCTGGCAAGTTTCAGGTACCTATGGTGTTGAAAGTTGGGTAGAGCTCCTCCCATTTCCGTTCGTTTGAGAATATGTAGAAATGCTGAATCAACATGAAGAGATCTTATTGTGCTTAGGTTTGACATAACTTTAAGAGATTTTGGTATCCTGTTGCTCCTGAAGTTGGTTAGTTCGCTTTTGGAACCAACTATCGTCTGCTTGTATATGGAGGTTCTCTGTGACGTATAATAGCCAGCGGAGTTGTGAATTGTACTCAAGGGCTTTACATGTAGCTTGGACACTTTAGCCGTCTTTTGATTGTTGTTTTTTTTGGCTGTGCCAGGTGATGGCGGCTGCGAATTGTAGACAATCTTGTGTGGCAATCATCCTGCTTCCTCTACACAAGATGGGCACCTTATTTAAGGTACCAGGTGCTCCTTGTTACATGTGGAGGTCTATTAAAAAAAAAAGATCATCTGTGAAAAGGTCATGACAACATGTTTTCTTATTCTGTTGACCAAATGCAGCTTGTAGAAAATTAGAGCCTGTAGATAAACCCGTCCATTTGAGTGCACATAACTCCATGTTATTTCGGCGAATATGGTTACTGTCATACACCAATAAAGTAGTATTCAACGGTATCAACATCTCTCCAGGCTATTGAAGGGTATACATGATGTGTCAACGTTAAGTTTGAGGCGGCTCTGGTATAATCCATCCAATCAATGCCCCTCTAAAGTGGCTTGAAAAAAAGGCCAAAATGAGCATTCGATGTTCAAAATGGGTTCAAAATATACACAACATTTCATATCCAGAGAGTGTTTCCTGAGGTACGTGAACGACTCAGCCTTGCGCTTAAAAGTGTAACCTTGCTAATGACGCACTACTTTCAATAGCGTTGAGAAACGCCCATCTAGAGTTAACTAGAAAATTATAAAATCAACTAATCTCAACATGGCTGAAATACTCTGTCGTAATTCACGTGCATGCAGTGGAGAAGTCAATCAGTAATTTACGAGTATTTAAAATTGCAGTACTAGAACCAAATCGTCCGTTACCTCCAAGTTCAAAATATTCACATATTTATAATCCTCGATAGCTAAATCGAGCAGGTACCTCCAACTTTTTTTAGTTTCATAAACCCTGAAATAAAGTATGCTAGTTTTCTGGAATGCTGCGTCAGCCTTGCAATATAAAATACGCGGAAGAAATGACTTGTGCGTGTGAAACTTCTCGTGTGAGAAGTAAGTTAGTCCTGTGATCGTGCGCCCCGGCTTGCAAGGAGTTGCTGACGTCGCAACAGGCCTTAGCTTGAGGAGACGAGATCGTTACCACCACGACGACGACGTCGTAACGCTATCAAGGCAGCTTGAGGAAAGAGTGAGCGCCACGCCACAGAATCCGTTACTCCCAGTGCAAGCCGGGGCAGGCTGCCTTTCCTTGCTTGCACCTCAAGCAGGCTCCATCATCAATTGCATCGGCGCATCTCCATAGATCTCACGCACAACTTTAACGCACTTTTGCCCATGGTATTGTCATAAATGAGCGCTCAACTTGCACTCGCATGTAAGTCAGTGTACGATGCATCTTATTGAACGATCCCCACTTGACCTGTTCCATCTTATTCACAAACTTGTCCTCTTTCTAAGCATTCCATCTACTATTGGAGCAAAGTAGATGAATTTACAAATCAGTAGCTCAAGGTCTTCACATACAAACCATATATATATATTTATTTATTACCGACAGTATGGAGATCAACTGTAATCTACACAGAGTGGAATGACAGAAAGGGTGTAAAATGCAAGAAGTAAGATGCTGTATATTCTGGACATGAAACTAATGATGCATGACTGTATATGCGGGTGATATATTGATACAAGAAAAGAATAATATGATCCACAATGTGTGGAAAAATCAACCAGGGGAAAACCATCCTCGCATAATCTCGAGGATCGACCATGATAAGACGTCGTGTGCTGTGTACAAAGTAATTATTAACAGTCTGAAAATCTGTATCTGTAAACCTGAATCTGTAAACCTGGCTGACTTCTGGCAGTAGTACTGGATCAGAACTCACAGCTGACCACTCACAAAGAGACCTCGGTCTCTCAGAAACACCTCTATAATGCAAGATCTCTCCACACACAAAATGTATGCAACTATGACACTAGACTCTGTACCATGCGTGTTTCTTCAGATTTCTACACGGAAGGGATCGATCTGCACATCCATCGTGTTCATTTTGATTCATCTCTCCCCGATGATCGACGCCTGTGCAAGTAAGTGGATGCTCCCTTCAGGCCGTGATCTCTCTGGCGCTTCTTGATCTGATCGTCTTCATGTACAGTATTGTGTTCGCCATGAGACTGATGACGGGGGATGTTTGGATTAGAGTGCGCTAGCTCCAGATGAGTGTTGTTTCTGGACTCACAGCTGTTGTTGTTGGGCGACTTGGGTGTAGTTCCAGAGGTCCAGCGACGAGAACATGTCGGAGTTCTGGCGCTTGAGCTGCACGAGCGCCACCGGGTCGCCCTTCGCCACCGGGTCCTGCAGGAGCGATTGCCAGTCCACACTCTCCAGCCCGGAGATCGACGGCGAGTCTTCGAATTGCGGTTCGCCGCCGGCCTCAGGCTGGTACGACGAGTTCAGGTAGAACCCGACGTCCTCAGGACGCTTCATGCTCATGGTGCGCGTGAGATAGGACCGGATCTGGGACTGGTCCGAGGCCTGGAGCGAGTTCAGGTACTGGTTTGGCTGGTAATCGTCCAGGTTGATCACCTCGCGCTTCACGAACTCGCCCGGGTACGCGAACCGGGCGGAGTTCGAGAGAATCTCGGGCGAGCCGATGGGCTCCGGGAGAAGGCCCATCTGCGCGGACTCCTCGTAGGAGACGGTGGCGCGCTCCGGGACCAACTTCATCTTGAGCAGGTTCTTGCTCTTCTTGAACACCCGGCACACCACCCAACCGCCGTCATCCTGAACAGGTAGGAGGAGTGTGTGTCAGATCAAATGTGAAGTTAGAATAAGTTTAGTAATTCTCCGGCGAGAATCCGGAGTTTGGCTGTGAGTTGCAAATCTATTCAAGGTGGATTTTCCTCATTGAAGTACCCACGAAGCTACTCCCGATGTGCAGAGGGCCTAAAGCATTGTGCAATCTTACCGAATGGGGACCACCGAGCATCACTAACGCAGCCAAAACCAATTTCTAGATAGCTCTAGAGCTACCTAGATGAGAGTTTTGGCTGCGTTAATGACGCTTGATGGTTCCCATTCGGTAAGATTACACAATGCTTTAGGCCCTGTGCACATCGGGAGTAGCTTCGTTGGTCCTTCAATGAGGAAAATCCACCTTGAATAGATTTGCAACTCACAGCCAAACTCCCCGGTTCTCTCCGGTGCGCTTGAGTTAGGTAACTTCTTACATGGGCGGGGCGTCCGGGGCCGTCGTCGAGGCGGAACTCGTGCATGATCCAGTCGGTCTTGGCGCCGTGTGGGGCACGGCCCTGGTAGAAGACGAGCGTCTTGCGCATTCCGATCACGGCGCCCTGCACCATGAGCTTGGTGTGGATGGGCTTGTCGCGCCCCGTCGCCTTCCAGAAGCCCTGGGTGGTGGCGCGGTTCGCGCGGTTGCCCGTCGGGTACTTCCGGTCCTTGCGGCTGAAGAAGTAGTAGTCCGTCTGCTTCTCATTCGCATCCGCCTGAATCTTACAAAGCTCTACAACACACGACCACCACCACAAAGTCGTCGTCGTCGTCAGCAAACCCTCAACCTCCAACACAATCAGTCTAGTGCAGTGGGTTAGCTTCACGACGACTATGATTCTTCGACCTTACCTTGCAGATCCCAGGGCTCGAGCTTGTAGAGATCCAGGTCCCGGATGAGGTCGAGGTCGATCTTCATGTTGCCGACCTTCTTCGGCAAGTAATAGCCCACGAGCTCCTCATCTGTGGGGTGGAACCGAAACCCCACCGGCACTTTCCCCGAGAGCTGGCTCATCTCGCTAACAGCTCTTCTCCGAAACAACACAACACCAACTGTCCTCCGCAACAGTCCACAACGTTGTTCAGAACACGCTCTGCCGACTCCACTTACACGCGCTAGCTACGACTCTAGTTCCAGTGCACAAACAGCCTCGAATTCCAAACCCGTGAAGAAAATCCTCCTCGAGAACCGTGCAGAGGAAAAGACAAGACGATCCGACTGGTTCCCGGCTCCTCCTCTTATCATCTTGGGGATCCAGAACCGGCTTCACCTACCGATGATAAGAGGGCCGACTGGAACTACTGTCTGCTGCGAGCAGTAGCGGTACAGACACAGATAGAACTATTGAGAATGCGCAAAGCTTCACGAGGAAGAACCGGGTCTCATAATATCCTCAGAACATGCGTCGGCCGCTGTGCAGACAGTCAAACAGTACCACCACCCTTAACCCACGAGCCTCTCGCTGAAATTAGCGCACTGTCATTACCGCTAATCAGACGAACTTACTAGGCAATTATTTACTCCATCATAAGCGGTAGGCTGGAAAACTTTTCAAGGGTGCCTTTCTCTAGGAGGTTTCTGATTGGCTCACTTTTCCGTTCAGAGTTACGTGGAAGCTAGAATGTGGAACGCGTTCTGGAGCTTCGGACCTCTTAATCAACCAACATGCAGATCATGTCCTCTTCTTTGGGGGGAAGCTACTGGCTAGGAGGTCGGTGGTTACATGAGATCAGCAGTGACCGAAAGCGCTTCCAGTTCCCACCTCTTCTGAACATTCTAGCACCGCGACTGGGTCATGACTCTCTCTGCATGTATGTAAGAATCAGAGGTCGTGGTTAAATAAAGATTAGTTTTAGTGTCTAGATTCTCCGAGTGACTCAGCGTCATGGCCGGTAGATGAGTCCACACACTTCACCGAACGATTCCCGGAAGCTCTAATCATCCACAGCTGGACTTATTAAAAACCTCCGATAATTCTTTCTCGAAAGACCTGGTTGGATTGGACCACAGTAAAATATACATGAACTTCGGGCGCGAGAAACGTGGGGCAACGCTTCCACGCGCAGAAGACTAACATGATTAACTACCGTTCTGGTACGAAAGAGCGACAGCAGATCCCGAGGCGACGCGGTTTGGGAGAGAGGAAAAAAAAGGACGCACGAACATGGATCAGAGCTACTCGTACTGGTACCAGAAGAGTACCAGTTGGCAGCAGCAACATGGACTGGATCATATGTCAGGCTAGCCACTAGCTGCTTCCAGGGCTATAACATAGACTAGTTGATATCTTAACTCTCTCTCAGCTGCTCTGGTGGCTTCACCATCATCACTATCATTCTGTCACGGAATCATGGATCATGAACAACAACAACAACATCATGATATCGTGTAGGACCTCTAGTAACGAGTCGTGTTCCGAACCGACACCCATTCCGGAATGGCGCAAGCTATCCTTGTAACGGTCCAGAACGAGGTTCTGTGTGCCTGCGAGAGAGGGATGATGATGACTCTCTTTGTTCTAAGTGTGTAAGTGGGAAAGACGTCATGTGTCCCTGTGTGAGGCTCTAGATTAGTTTCAGTGTGTGCGTTCTGGGGGCTCGATTCTGGATCAGGCTTAATATAGGAGCGGCAATATCTGGGCTGGAGGATCGCATGTAGCTACTGAGAGACCAAGAAAACCAAACCAAAAAAAGATCAAGCTAGAAGTGTTCTAGTGTGAGTTGCAGGTAAGACAAACAACATTTGTAAACCGAACGAACAACAGGGAATGCGAACCAACTGAAGAAACTACCCTCTCCACGAAGAACCTGTAAACGTCTCTAGAACTACCATCGCGAATGCAGACTCGACTTTCGACCTCATGATCAGTCTCATCAAGCCAAAACCACACCAAACACAAACAACTAGAGAAACAAAACCAAACCACTTCCCCTGGAACACTCTCCCACCTGGAAAAATGTCTAGATTTCCGCAAGATACTCATACACGACGACGACTACAATACACATACCTCGATGACGACGTTCACCACCTCCTCAGACAGACACTCCAGTGCAGATCACAGATCAAAGCAGCCAGCAGCAGCAGCAGCAACTGGAATGATTGTCAGCACAGCTCGGCGATGATGATGATGATGATGATGATGATCAGGCCGCTCTTCAATGAGAGGGGAAGCAGGCAGCAGCAGCAGCAGATTAGGAGGACGGCGGGAGGTGGCGTGGATTATAAAAGGGCCCCAGGATGCATCCAAAAGCAGGAGCCGTCTTGTCGGGGTACACGCCTCCCCACACCAACTCTCTCGCTCTCTCGCGCTGCTGCTGCTGCTGCCTCTTCCTTCCTCGCTGCTGCCCGAGCCCTGCCCCCAGCTAGCTAGCTTCCTTCTCCCTCCCTTCCTGCCGCCTTTTTCATGCGGAGGAGGGCCCCCAGGTTCCCTCCCTTACAAGCTCCCCGAACACCTGGGATCGGGTTGCTTCCTCTCTCCCTCACTGTCTTTTTTCCAGAAACTCAACATGCATTTTCTCATGACCGGCTCTCATCAAGGAGCCTCCATTCATATTATAAACCGGGTTATGATGAGTTCTCGTATCTCTACCTTGCTCATGTGTTGTCATGTTTCAACATAATCAGTGAGCTTTTTTCCAGTGTTAATCACCTGGTTTGTATTGTAGCGGTTGCTGTGATACGTGGGACATACGGTAGTGTTGCCAGATGATTCTGGTCGTGTATGAGTGATGAGGGGAGTGGAATTACATTACAGCAGGAGATGAACTGCAACGTCGCTTGCGTTTTTCAGCCTGCATCATGGCAGATCTTTTGGTTTGGCGTCTTATGATTGGCATTACTGTAGCGTGCTGCGATCCGGCTTTGCTACTATACTCGGTGAAAGTGCCGCGCTCCTTTTTGGTGTCCCCTGGTAAAAGCATCTTTTTGTCTCAGGCTGGTGAAAATCTTGTCTAGTTCCATCTTCGGCAAAAAAAAACAGTTGGTTGTGGATATTGAGTTCAGAGAGAAACATTGGAAGTTACTTGGTAGGGACCACACTCGACTTGAGACCACCTCCTTGTCTTCATCCCCTTACCCCTAAAGGATCAAGTGTCTTTTGGGGGGGACATACTTTTCACTTTGACTACGGTCTCCATGGCCAAAATTTGCACTTTCAAAAAGTTCATCTTGGCAATTTTGAATCAATGGAGTAGAGGCTCCTCTAAATTTTGGATGTGGTCCCTTACGTGCGAACGCTCCTTGAGTGTTTTCACTGGAAAAGAAACTCTTTGAAGTTGCCCTATTTTTAGTGTAGAGGGTGGATAAGGGGGGGAAATACTTTTATTTTTGGTAACCTTGGGATCTAAATTTAGGCTGGTGTAACAACATGCTCACAAAATTTCATTAATTTTGACCGCATGGATTGGAAGATTATAGTGTTCGGATTGAAGAAAGTGGTTTCTTTTGGCTTCACTGGCTAGTATCAAATGTTTGCATTCCTCTGCGTCTGAATCTTATAACATTGTGTTCTAGATGATGGCAATTGCTTGTACACCCATTTTTAGAGGTGAGAGATGCGTGTAGCATATTCAAATCAATCGTGTGCAAGGAACAATGGTTCAAAAATTACCATTTTTTGAGGATTGATTTTGTTATAGAATTCAAATTCAAATGGTTTAGAAGAAATTTTACAGCACATTTTGTAGTAGTAAAAAATAAAAAATTTAAAACATCAAAATATCTAGGTTTATATGTAGAAATGAAGAAGTTCTTTTGTTACTGTGCCCGGCAATGTGTAAAATGTTTGACTTGGGCTTTATACTATTTTACACTAAAGACACAAAACATTTTACAATCTAAAAAAATAAATACCGTGTATTTGTAAGGAAAATTCTACGTTTGTAGAAGGTCGTAGCAAAATTTCAGGAGTTGTTCAAGAAAAAGAAAGTCCAACAATTTGCACTTAGAATTACATAACTTTTATTCTAAAAGTGTGATGTGAAAAACAAAGTATATTCTCATGAAGCTTATACTATGGTACATCATGAAATAATTCAAAATTTTGTAATTTAACATTGACATTATAGGAACCTGCCCAAAAGGAAAATGTCCCCCCAAGGAGCAACTTGTTCTTTATGTGTTAAAATCTTTCCACTACATACCTACATGCCAACGGGAAACTTTTCATCAATATAATGAGCTCCTCAAGATATAATTCTCCACCCTTAACATACCAAACTTACACCAACTAATGCCAAACAAGATTGTTTTTAGTTTGTAGACAACTCACAAGCCACCAAGTACTTAATAAAAAACTAAGCAATCTCATGATAGCATTTTGCCAAACATAGATCCACCCAAAAAAAATTAGTGTGTCTTCAAAACTAACACTATTGTTCATGATTTTCTAAGAAATTTAGAACAATGGAGGTACTTTTCATCCAAGTTTTTTGTTAGCGTGTCCATTTGGCACAAGCAATGGAAAAGCACATAACAGGGCCTCCCTCCCCAACCTAACCATGTTCTCTATACCTACATTCGATAAATGCCAACGGCTTGTAAAACCACATCGTAAACTCCATGGCAAATCCCTTGACTTTAAACAATACACAATTAAAGGGCCTTTGAAAGTTTGATCCCTCACTCTATGACTAGCTCTATTCGAATGTAATTTCTAGCTAAGAAAGTGATTCCTGTACAACTCCAAAAACACCGTCATAAAGTATAGTTTGCTACTATTTGGTATATTGGTTGGTCATGTCACACCATCTTTTCATTAGTGATTTTGTGCCTTCAATCGCTACAACAACTAGACGAATCAAGAGGAAAAATCATCATCAACCGATACTACATATGTCTAAATAAAACTTATGAATATTATAAGTATAGCATACGCCAAACAAGAGGTTCAATTTAGTAATTACCAATATCTATTTAATCATTATTTCCTTGAATTAAAAAAACTCTAATAAAATCAATATCTACTATTTTCATCTTCAATTTCATGAATTATCATCAAATGGATGTGTATACACAAGGAATGGGTTATTTTACTTGTTGTTTTTTGGACACATAATGGAAAACTTTTTCTTTTTAAAATTTTTGGCAACAAAGGGTAAGGAAGATGAGGTCAACAATTCTACTCAATGCATAGAGGCTATCACATTCCCATAGGTCTTTGAATAGCTAATTTGTTTTATCTAATTGGGCGTTGTGCCTAAGAGCATGTCCACTGAATGCACGAAGGACCACGCCAATAGGTTCGGCAAGAAAATCTGCTCCTCTACATGCCCAAGGCAAATTGACCCCCTCATTGGGAGAACTCAACGAAAGGGGGGAGCCGCCCCATCTGCCCTCATCCGCCCGCACGTCAGAAACCCCAGTCTGGGGTCAGAAGCCCGTGTGCGTCAGAAGCCGAGCTCGGCACCAACTCAAGCGTGACTCATCATGATCCCCTCCCAATTCCATGTATCCTCTCTCCCAGACCCTTACTAGCCCCCGAGCTGTTGACTTTGAGTATACCCGTATCCCGCCCCTCCCGTACCCAGCCCACTGATACTTGGCCAGACGCTAACCGCGAATCCCAGCTCCCCCTCCAACATTGCAGCCCCTCCCTCGTTGGCGCCTATTCTTGTGGGATCCTCTTGCCCCCTATGACCGCGGGATGGACAAGACAAGCACAAAAACGCGCGTAGACATCATTGAGAGTTGCAGCTGTTGGAGGTACAAGGACGTGAATCATTTGCATCCATCGTGTACCAGGTAATATTTAACCTTCTCTTTCATTTTCTACCAAAATTATGCATTTTGACACGTTTTTGTAATTTAAAATTAGGGTTTTTTGCATGATTAGTCACTCAAAATTGCATGATTTTGTTGCAACAAGAATTGTGAGTGACTATTTTAGAGTTTAGGGTTTTTTGGGTATTGCAATAGGAGAGGGTGTGACGTTTTTTGGGTTCTTATAATGGTGATAGATATTTTAATGGGAGAGGGTGAGGTGGTTTAAATATGCTTTGTTGAGGTAGAAGTAGTGCGTGATATATTTTGGGTACATATCACAATGACGGGTATTTCGTTTTAGCCGGTTATTTTTTCTCCATGTTTTCCATGCCGTGACGGGTATTGCATAGTTTGGTATGTACATTGGTGACTACTTTGTTTTTTTATGTGTCATGACAGGTATTCTAGAATGAACCAAGGACGTTTTTTCCGTTCTTTGCATGGTAGTGATGTGCATAGCACATTTTTAAGTGTTTGGGAGTGACTAAGTTTGTCATTATAGATTGTAACGGGTATTTTAAAGTGGACCAAGGACGTTTTTCTATTCTTTACATGATTGTGACGGGTATTACATATTCTTGAGTGATTAGGTGGTGACTACTTTTATTCTTTATAGAATGTGACGTATATTTTGTCAATGTCTTCTATGACATAGTAACATATTCGAGGTTTTTGTATTTTGTGATGGATATTGATAGCTTAAAATGCTTTCTTTTATCCTTGTTTATAATGTGATTAGAACTCTGTATTTTCATCAGGTTTAAGGTTCATGGATTCTTATTGTATTCTTACTTATTTGTTGATGTTTTTTGTGGCAATGGTGCTCTCGGGCCTACCATTAGCCGTTCTTAATCATGACTTCAAGGAAGTTCTCGTCATGGCCAAATCATGGCACTATTTGGTGGACAATTGTGCGTTAGGACCTTAGAAGCATCAAAGGCACCTAGGTAAACACCTACATAATCACCATGGTATGGAACTGACGGCTTTGTATCTTGGTCATCCGCCCAAGGCAGAACCAAGACTTTGCACTATTAACTTCGGGCAGATGAACACGAAGATTTTGACCAATCCTTTCAAAAGACAAACGAAGGAGTATTGGAAAAAACTTAAAGCGTGGACGAAGGTGGTGGAGGCTTTGTTGGCAAACGTGGAGACCGAGCCCACTGGCGATAAAATGTCCAAACCAATACTTGTCACATTGATGAAGAAGAAGTATTGCATGTACCTTGGGGCAAAGAAGGAAGGACTTGGACACTTGGATGCAAGGATGGTTGATGCACTTCCACGCAATCCCGATTTTGCCGCGATTGTTATGAAGTTGGAGTGTAGCCATGGTACAGATCCGGTGGGTATTGTTTGCTTCAAGGGCATTAAGGTTGCATAACGTAAAAATTAGAGAAAGAATTTGCGGAGGAGAGCTTTGATTGTGAAGGAGTTGATAGAATGGCACCGCCAATGTTCAATTGAAGCCATGTAAGTTTAGTTTTTCTATGTGTCATGTGCGTTGTACTCATATATATGTTCAACTCCACATATTCAAAATTTCATTTACGTTGATTTAATTTTTTAACGCGATATTTTTCAATTATAGTTACAAGGAGGGAAAGAAGGTGCTTATTGAACGCTATGAGGATGCGGAGAAGAATGTCTTCTACTTGAAGAACATTCTTTTCATGGAGCGTGTTGAGACATTGTGTTCCGTCTACACGGACATACATGCCAAAGATCTCAACAACGACAAGCATGAAGAGGAAGAAGAAGATGATGCCAAAAATGACGAAGATTAGTGTACTCTTGATGAAGTCTTTGGTTCTATTTTGAATTCTATGGTTTTTTTACTCGTTATTCAATACACATTTGCATTTTTTGTGCTATTGGACAATAGTGTAAGTAAGTTTAATAAGTTCTTGTATCTTTTATTTGAGTGTTTGAGTGTTTGATTTCAAAGGAATAAAATCTAATTCTGAAGAAGAATTATGACACGCCCAATAAGAAAAAAACACTCATCAAAGTCTACACAAAATGTGTATTTTAGTGCTCCTATACAATTGCAACTACGATACTCCACTACAATACCTTCTACTACAAGCTTCCTTTAACCCCTAAGAGCCCAAGTGTATGTGGGGCGTACATTTTGGATTTTGGGCATGTACCTTTGAGTGGAAAAATACTCAGCTTCTTATGAATATTTTACAGTGTATTGTCTTGATGAAATCTATATGGGGAATTTTTCAAAAATGATTCTGGACTCTTGGTTCAAAAGTTATTAGCCTTCAGAGGTCAAAATGGGGAGTCTGGACTATAGGGGCAGCAATGTCAACCAATGCAAGTTGACGAGAAAAATGGGGCAGAATTTTGGGACAGAAAGGGCGAGGAAAGGAGTCCAAACTTCTATCATTGCACGAAGTCCAAGTGGAAAAATCTTTGGAACTATTAAAAGAGTTATTAAAATATTTTTTTTAAAAAGAAAACAACCAGCCGTTAGTTGGCCTGCTAGCGTCCCGCACCAAAAGCGGGCCCGCCGAGATTTTTTATAATTATATATATATATATATATATATAATATATTATATGTATATATGTATATATATAATATATAATATATTATATGTATATATGTATATATTATATATTGAATTTTATTGAATTTTTTTTTTTAAATTCCGTCTAGCTGCGAGGAGTGCAACAACGGGACGAATTGGCCACCCAATTTCAAGCACTGCCCTTTCTCATAATGCTTTATTTATTCCATATATTCATGAAAATTATGGATTTTACTCATTTTAGTCTTTTCTTTTTCTAAATTGAAAGTTTCCACCATTGGATTCTCAAATGCAACAACTTGTATGAAACAAACAATTTCATATCACTTATGTAGTAATTGTCTTCATTTTGTACCCCCTTTCACTAAAGTATATATTCCTACATCTATTACCCCTTGAATTGACCTCAAATTTTGCACACAAATAGCTAACAACATATAAGTCATATTGGTAAAAGATTTGATCACATTTCAATGTAAAAACTAGAAGATATGCCTAGTCAAAGTAGGCTGACCTTGCCGGGCAAGGGGGGAAAATACTTTTCTTTGCACTTCAAATGCTATAGTCTTCACATTCGTGCGGTGGATTCCAACCAAATTTGTATTGTAAGTTCATATACATGTCTATTTTAAGATTGTACGTTTAAAAGTTAAAAAATATACTTTAATATTAGTTTTTGTTGCCACTTGTTGATGATGGCAGTTTTGGAGTGTTTCATGAGGGAAAATGCCTTGGGCTTTTAGGGGTTAAAGCCCTTGTAAAATTCTTTTGCCATCCCTTTTCAAAAAAGCATACGTAAGAGTAACACGTGTATTGTTAAAACCCATCACGTCTACAGACACCCATTCCCGGTGCACTCCGTGTCAACTGACCTAATAACTGAATAGGCTGTAGAAATCACTTGTCCACTGGCATGATTTTGACCCATTGTGAGCTTGACTCGCACGTTCGTTACTGTATGGCTTGGGACGAACATGACACTACCATGGATGCATGTCCGAGCTAACTTCATGCTTACAAACGCAACTATGCAATATGCCCCCAACAGAATGCCACCACGTGGAGCCATGGCTTCACCTGCAATGCATCGATCCTTGTCCGACCGCAAAGAAGAAAAAAAACAAGACAAAACGAATTTGATTTCCAAATGATGTCGCTTTTGCAATGTTCTCGCAATATACGGGAGCTTTGAAAGCAACATGCCACGGCCTAACATGCCTTGTGTGCAACTGAGTTGTGGCCCAAACAATAGTTTCTACAAACTCATCATTATTTCATTTTCTTCTTTGCATTGATTTTTTTTTTTTTTTTAATTTATAGTTGGAGCACATGCTCAAATCAAGAGTTTGAATTTAACCTTTGTTTTTATTGAACCTCATACAGAAATTGCTCTTAAGAAATTATACTTTATGTAAAAACCATGAAGTTGAAAAAGCGGAAGATAGGACCTTAGAGGAAGAATTTGAATAAGCTACACTAACAAAGTTTGTAGGGTTATTCTATTGATGAAGAACAATCTAGTTTAGGAGGGATGTTTTTTTTTTTTGAACACTTAATATAATTCAGTAAGAATGTACTTTCAATTGTTGGTTTTCTTGGTACTCTATATTTTCTTGGTACTCCAATTTTCACAAGTAGATTTGTTTTTTTTGTTTTACTTGAGTCTATGAAAGAATTGAGTATATCTCGTGCACAAGAATGGCTTTGTGAAGAACTAAAAATGACATTTGTAAAATTCAAAACAAGAATACAAAGAGCTTCATCATCTTCTTAGGGGTTTTAATTGAGAGAGGAAAATTGGTATAAAGAAATGTAGATGCTATAAGGTGCTAAAAAAAAATTAGATACTTGAGTGAGAAGCAAAAAAGGTAAATTTTATTGCCTTCAGAAGAGAAGTTAAGTAGTGACTCAAACGTCAAAGGACCTATAGCAGAATAAAAGTTTTGCCATAGCAATGAAAGTTCTTGTAAGTATGCATAACGTACGATGTGTCGAACATGTATTCATTCAAATCAAATCAAGATGAGCCAAAACCATTATAGATCACTACCAGCCCCTTTTTTTTTATCGATCTGGAGCCAAGTTGCAAATTTTTTCCCCAAAAGAGAATATTCCCCAATAGTGGAAATTTTATGATTTCATGTTGCCAAAACTTCATTGATGGCCGTTGCTATATTGCCATATTACCACTAATGAACAGCCGGGACTCCATCCTAACTCCAAAAAGGATGTGCGATTCTGTGTTTATTGAGATGAATTCTAAAAAATGGATATTTATGGAGAAAATTTGGTTTTGTATGGTTTTAGGAGAAAGCCAGAAGTGCTACAGCTCCTTAGCTCCTTAGCCCCTGTAGCCACTGTGACTATCCCATGAAAAAATAAGGGTTGATCACTACCATATACAAATCAAGATGAAACAACTAAGAGCGATAAGAAATGAAGACAATAGAGAATAGACTATCTGAAAACCTTAATAGCTATTGAATTTCATCAAGTATTTTATATACGGTTGTCACTTTTGGCACTAGGCACTATCCGCCAAATCAATTAATTTTCCAAATCGCAGTGGTTTGGACATAAAGGGTATTGTCTAGGCATTGCATAAGTATCACCTATGCATTACATGGATATCACATATGCATTACATGGGTATCAACTTGATGTTACATGAATATCACCTAGACATTAATTTTCTAAAAACTTGACATTCTCCATTGTAAATTAATTATGTACAAAAGTGACCGTAGCATAGGACCACCACCATGTGTTGCATGTAAAGGTCAAATATTTTTCACTTACTAAGTGCATATGTTGAGTCATCATGTTGTGCAAATAGTTTGAGTGTTGATTCCTTAACCCCTTAAGGACCAAGTGTCCTCAAGGTATGCAATTTTTTCACTTTGACTGCAATTATCTTTCAATACATATGGTCAAAATAAGAAAAAAAATTCCACATCATCTCATGGAAGTTTAGAATATGATCCTACAGTTACATTCCCAAAAAGTTCATCATTGCAATTTTTAATCTATGGAGCACAAATTCCTCTAAAATGCCTTGCTCCTTTTAAGGTTAAACCCTAAGAACTTTAATTAGTGTTTGTTATGTTTTGTGTTTTTTTTTTTTTGGTTTTTTTTTGTTCTCTTGAGTGTGGCCGAGTGTACAGAGAAAATTTCAATTTTTGAAAACCATTTTTTAAGAGCCCTGGGCTAGGATTTGGTCTAAAACTAGCCCTTACAAGTTCCTTCGTGAAAGGCTGTCAAGCTATGGTTGTAGGATGTTATGTACCAACTTACGTTCAACTTACGTTCGGTTACGACATGCTTCATGCATATAATTGAGCGACGTATTTTTGGAGCAACAACATACATGCAATCCAAGGATGTATTCCAAGCACCATAATATGGCTGAAATTTCTACAGTCATATTTTACAGCTTCCGTTTCTCTTTTCACACATTCCTTGGAAATTCTGAAATTCTTATTTAAAAAACACACATATGTACATATATAAAAGTTACAATGTCCATCATGTTGAAATATACAACATTGATTTATTTTTTAATCATTAGAAAAAATCACATATTGTCCAATTATTCTTGATTTTTGAAATTGAAAATCTTACTGGTTTCATCATATTTGATATATTTTAAGATTTGTCCGACAAGATACTTTATGAGAAACATATAAATATTGTCACTCATTGAGATTTTGATTATTTGTTTTCAATATAATAAGAAAGCTTGGTAGAAAGACAAACATATATTTTTTCGATAATACTAGTTGAAGAGAATATTTGAATGACATTTGAGGAGATATAATTGTGGACTTGTGTTTGGTCCACAAGGTATATGTATGCAAGTCTTTTGTAAAACTTCATTGCTCAAATGCAATGAACATTGTACACGAGTTTTTATTTGTTTTCGAAACTAAAAAAACTAAAAAGAAAATTGAATTTAACCATGCAAGAGTAGCCCACTTTCAGTGTTCTATTGCAAAATATTTTCATACTGTAAGAAGCTTCTACTTGTTTAAATTTGTTCTTCGGAAGACTCTTTGTCATTTTGGATAGGTTCCTATGATGTCAACCTTGATAACAAACTTCTATTAAAAATTTGTGAAGATGCAACGTAGTATTAATTCTATGGAGATACATTTTGTACATTGGACATGTAAAATGAAAGTTATGCTATTCTAGATGTTACGTTTTGAACTTTGAGCAACTCCCAAAAAATTCTATACCCTTCTACAAACATTTTTCAAAAATAACATGGATAAGAAACATTATACGCTTTGAGAAAATATTCACTTTAGTGTAAAAATCCCAATTTAATGCAATTCAAATATTCTCATTGGTGGGCAAGATATTAAAAAAAACTTCTTCATTTCCACATAAAGATTAGAGATTTCATATTTTTTATAAATCCTTGTGAGCATGTTATTTTATTAGTCAAAATCAAGATCGTATGTTTGAACATCAAGATAATACTTCTCCTTTCTCTTTTCCACACTTTCAAATATAGTGGACAATTTTGTAGAGACTTTGGGTGGTGTGAAATAGTCAAGGAAATCTAGGGGCTAAATCTTCATAATGATAGATGTATGTGTAGCAAATATGTCAGCTATGGAATAATATTCCCACCACAAGAATCAAACTTGCCAAAAGACTACACGGACTCCAAAATATCCTTAGAGCCAAAGGATGGCTATCCATAAAACCCTCAAGATGATTACCATGCAATACCCCAACAAATCGGCACACATTTTCACGGATTGCATTAATGTATCATACCTCCTAAACACACACAGAAAACACCTCACCAAACACAATAGTCACCCGGACCAAACTATCCTAACATCCATGGTCGAAATGCTCCAAAATTGCACACAAATTACCACACTCCAAGAAGTTTGAGCTCACGCTAACATCGACGGCAACGAACATGCCGACAAATTAGCAAAAGAAGGTTGAGAGAAAGCCTACCGAGATGCCAAACATCCCTACGAACACGCTCATGCCGCCCGTAAACAACTCTTCTTTGGCATAGAAAGATTTCCTTCCATCACATGTTCAATATCCAACATTGCGGACCCGGACACATGGTTACACGTTTTACTCAAATGCCATAACCCTCATATACATGCCCTAATCGTCAAACGCCACAACAAAGCAGTGTGAGCAATCTGCAAATAAATTGTGTCATGAAACAGATCCCGTTGCTTCATCCTCATGAATGCTGGAACCTTTACTCACAACCGGCGAGAAAATACGGCCTCCCCATGGTTATTACCATGCACATGCGGTACTCAAAGATGTCATTGCAATGCAAGATTTAAACCCGACCTATTATGTGTTAAAGGGCTACCATACAAAGACACCCCACCATCCCACATAGACCCGAATCTCACTATTCAATTTATTGAATTCAAATATTGTAATGATAGATTTTCACTGGAAGCTATTGCAAACAAAATAAATAAACATCAACCACTACTCAATGATATTCAGGCACTTGGATGGAACGTAGGCCCCCTCATTGTCATCACCGCGAGTGCTAGAGCCACCACCATTATCCCCTCAATGAAAAAACATTGAAAATTCTCACGACCTCAATCAAGACTACCTTTACAAATATCAACATTAATGCAATCCAACATGCTATGTCCATATTCCTCAAAAACAACCAACCCATCTCGACCCCCCATGTAAACCTACTAAGGGTTGCTTCACACTTGGTGGCCAAGTTGAGTGGCCGTCGATTTCCATCACTGAGATTGCTAGAGTGGCCAAAGTCCGGACTTTGGGCCTTCACACTTGTGCCCAAACTCCAAAGGCCGTCGTTCTACATAGCAGCACTTTTGGGCTGCTTTGGCGCTAAAGCGACGGCCTCTCGAGCAAAACTTGGATTGCCCACTATAGCAGACCCAAACTACAATTATAGTCCATCGAATTTTTTATTAAAATAATCAAGATCTGACCTTAAGATGAAAGAGGCTAAATTTTTTGGCTAATTTTTTTTGGTTGATTTTTTGTGGCATAATGGTATGAGTTTGGACTTTGGACTTGGACTTTGGGGCTTCACACCACGACCGGCCAAACCTTCAATCTATATTATTTAATGTACTTTTTTGGCAAAAAAGTTTGGCCTCTTGCCATAGTTTGGCCACTCATTTTGACGGATGGTCACTCAACTTGGGCATAGTGTGAAGCGGCCCTAAACACCTTATTGCATTAACCTCTGTAGCTTCTTCGGTTCTATGTTCTTGGTTACTTGTTACGTCAAACATAGTGTCTACCCTCGAGAGAAGGAAGTAGTTCCATACTACTAACCCATGTCAAGTGGACATGGACTTAGTCGTAGAACGAACACACACTTTATTCACACCGGCCTCCTCCGGGGACCGGAATTCATTCATTCATTCATTCTTTCTTTCTTTCTTTCTTTCTTTCTTTCTTTCTTTCTTTCTTTCTTTCTTTCTTTCTTTCTTTCTTTCTTTCTTTCTTTCTTTCTTTCTTTCTTTCTTTCTTTCTTTCTTTCTTTCTTTCTTTCTTTCTTTCTTTCTTTCTTTCTTTCTTTCTTTCTTTCTTTCTTTCTTTCTTTCTTTCTTTCTTTCTTTCTTTCTTTCTTTCTTTCTTTCTTTCATTCATTCTTTCTTTCATTCATTCTTTCTTTCTTTCTTTCTTTCTTTCTTTCTTTCTTTCTTTCTTTCTTTCTTTCATTCATTCTTTCTTTCATTCATTCTTTCTTTCATTCATTCTTTCTTTCATTCATTCTTTCTTTCTTTCATTCATTCTTTCTTTCTTTCTTTCTTTCTTTCTTTCTTTCTTTCTTTCTTTCTTTCTTTCTTTCTTTCTTTCTTTCTTTCTTTCTTTCTTTCTTTCTTTCTTTCTTTCTTTCTTTCTTTCTTTCTTTCTTTCTTTCTTTCTTTCATTCTTTCTTTCTTTCTTTCTTTCTTTCTTTCATTCTTTCTTTCTTTCTTTCTTTCTTTCTTTCTTTCTTTCTTTCTTTCTTTCTTTATATTGTTTTTGAAATATTCAAATAAGATTTTAGCATTTTAGTGAGGATATAGAACATTGTAGTCAATTTTTATGAAGCGCAATGTTATAAAAGTGGATTTTGCAATTATTTAACAAATACATGCAATTATTTTAACAAGGCTTTGCTTCATCCTATGTTCCATACTACAAAAGTCTAAGTAGGCCCAAATGGATTTATCTCATACCATCCTCTATCTTTAAAAAAATGTTTTTTTTTTTAATTTACAATTTTTGGTGAGATTTTCTTACAAAATCCTATGTGGAAGTGATTCCTTGAATCATGCCCATAGAAAATCTTTTGGAACCCTAAATTTTTTTGTCACTTCAAAGATGCCCCTTCCCTCTCCAAGCACATAGAGGGGGATTAATTATGAAATGAAAAAATATTATATCTTCCAATACCTTTCTAAGCACTTCGCTAAATTCTTGCATTTTTTTTTGTTTAACATTAAAGACTTTGAACAATGAATATAAAGTGTCACATTCAAACAATTTTCTTGGAGTTTTTAATGCACAAATTGAAAATTTATAGTGGATTAAAGTTTGCCTACAGTTTAGTAATTCTTTTACTTTGTGGAGTGATATGTTGAAGGGTTAAGAAGGAAAATTAGGTAAGTGTTTTCCTTAATAATTTCTCTTTGTGGTGCTTTCTCTAATTCATCCAAATCTATATCCATTGTTTCATAATTGATAGCTATAAGACATGTCAATATATCCTCAATTTAAATTCTAATAAAGAACTTGGTGGTCTATAAACTCAAGTTAGATTTCGTTTTCATCACCTTTGAGAATTAATGAAGAAGCGCTTGTGAAGTACCGTAAACCTTGGTGACATTGTACCTCAATGATACTAATTCCTCTATGATAATTATTTTACTGACATTTACTACTATTTAATGCTAATTTCAAATGTTTGGAATGTATAAATTAGTAAGATATGAAGGTATCTTTCCTTCACTTCACAAACAACTTCACTAAAACACTTATTTTGACAACCTTAAAAGGAAGATAGTTTCAAAACATTTATTGTATAAATTCATAATCTTATAATACTATACATAATAAAACACTAACTTTAGATTTTTAGGAAAAATACGGAATTTCTTTAATATGAATAAATATCTTCTTTTAACCTCTAAAGGCCCAAGGCATTTTCACACCAAAAACACTTCAAAGCTACTTGTTCTAATCCAATGAGTACGGAGGGAAACAAAACTTGTATTTCTATATAGAACCATAGGATCTCAGTTAAGACTTATTTAATAACGTCCTCACAAAATTTCATAAACTCTGACCGCACGGATTGAACAACTATAGTGTTTGAAGTCAAGAAACCGCTTCATTTTCTTCTTGGCGTTGAGGATTAGCAAACTTAGACTTTACTTGGTGCCAAGTTTTTACACTACACAAGGACTAAATACATTACCATCATGTCAAACATGATGATATTTTTAGAAGTAGAGAAGGTGTGTAGCATATTCAACACAATTGTGCAAGGACTAGAGGTTCAAAAATTGCCAATTCACGATTTAATTCCTTTGAACTTAATATGTTTTAGAACGATAATCCAAACAGTCAACAAGAAGATTTACACCACATCTTGTTGTAGAAAAAATAAAGGGTAAAAGATATGAAGATCTCTAAGTTCGATGTGGAAAAGAAGAACTTTTTTTGGATCCTTGTTCGACAATGTGTGACAATGTGTGAAAATGTTTGACTTGGGTCAATGTGCTATTTTTCACTAAAGACAAGCTATGTTTTTTTGACAATGTCAATGGGAACATTATTACTTACTATTATTGAAAATCTCACATTTCATAGAGTGTTCTAGGAAAAGTTTTTGGAGTTGCCCGACATGCCCACTCTCCCCATTTGAAATTCAAAACCCTATAACTTTTTCATGAAATGTCCGATTGAAGAAAAATTGTACTTACACAAAGCTTTTAGTATTGTCCATCTATAGTAGAAATTTCAAAGATGAATGTTATAAATTGACACCATAGGAACCTGCCCAAACCTTGAAGAGTCCCTTGAGGGGACTCTTGGGCCTTTAGAGGTAAATGATGAAATTGGATTTCAAATGTAAAACATCCCCTTATATTCTTCTCTAAACATTTGGTTCAGTTTTTTTTAAAAATACATTCTAAATTCTTACAATTTCCCCTCTTATAAAGCATTCAAATCTTATAAAATTATGTATCAAGCACTCATATGATTACCACCTTCAATAATATTAGCGATCTCTGTATAACCATATTAATAACATGCTTCGTGCAACTTTGCTATTGTTTGTGTGATAAACCAATGATAAGGAGCATAAGTGACATGACATGTGGAGTAATACAACATCAATCCCTTAACACGTGTGTTTGAAATTTCAAAGCCCCAAATTAATGAGTCCATGATTTGCGACTTCACAAATAATATGAGTGCTTTGCACCTAATCATGTGTTTTTGCTTCACACTTAGAAGCTACTCCGTGACTACAACAATTTCTTTCCGGAAGCATAAAGTTGATATCTTCCCACAATATTCCCGTTGTACGTAAACATGGGCCCCTCAAAATGCATGAACACCCTTTATGTAAAACTTACGTGTTTACAAAGCATATGAGAGCTGACATGATTAAACAACAATACAAGTGTTAGAGCTGACATGATCAAACAACAATACAAGTGTTAGAGCTGACATGATTGACCAGCTGTATTATTATAATCATATTATCGCAAGGCGCCTACCACGGGCCCCACAAGCAAAAATATTTAATATTTTCTTTTTCTTCCAAAACTCACTTAACATCACTCTTAGTGTAGTAACACTAAATATAAATATGTACACTAATTGCAAACTAGGTAATTAGGGTAGTGACAAAACATACACTAAATACCAACTACTACACTATTTGTCATTTTTAGCAAATATTGCAATATATATTTTTTAACTTGTGCATGTGTAGTGTATCAAAAGTAGAAGAAAGGGGAAGATGGGTACAAAGGAATGGTGGCCGGTAGGCAGTTGATTGGGGGTATCATCAATGACATTGGCAGCTTGCACTAAATGTAACTTTATTCACAAATAGTGTACTAGGGTAAGTACACTATTTGTAAAGTGACATTAGTGTAGTGATCTCTTGTGATTTTAAACCAATAATTGTATGTGATGGGAAAACGTAGTTTCATTACGTTATAAATTCACCTTAGCCCCGATTATCCCTCAATCTGTATAGTCAAAATTTGCAAGATTTTTACCACATCATCTCGTTGAAGTTTGGAAGAAGATTCTACGATTACATTCTTTAAAAAAAATATCTTGGCATTTTTTCATCAATGGACTAGATATTCCTCTAAAATGCCGTGGTTCTTCGCGGGTTGATCTTGCAAGTGAATCTTACATGTAAATGGCGTGGATACAAACTACTTCCTAATTGGTTTGTTGTCTTGCAAAACACTAATATTTAATTTATTACTATCTACTTAACCATCTTCCATTTCAAGCCCAAATTTGATCAAAAGCATTACCCAGGGGTAAAAGTCAGCACCAGGTTGTGGCCCGGCATGACCTTTCTTTGTGGTCGCTTCTTTTCGCAACTAAATCTCGGTTTAATTTGTAAATTTTTATTAAAAGAAAACACAGACTCAGCACCAGCCACATCACCCATACTAACAAGGAAGCCCAAAATTGAGTCGTTGGAGCTAGATATTTTATGATATTTTTCTTCATGGTTTTGTGCATGACGTAAGAACTCCCAACCTGGCTGTAAAAGGTGCCAACTTGGTTGAAATCATGTGCTTTTCCCCGCCAATAATGTGTAGGATGGCAATGTTTTGCTGCCCAACATTCTGCGGCATTCATTGGCTAGCCGCTCATTCGCCCTACAACGAGGACATGCAACACAATGGCAGCATGCCACCGAAGTGGTGTAGCTTACAATTTGATCGCCCACAAAAAAACAGTTCCTACATGCATGGAGACATGATCCTACTTCGCCAACAAGTCAAGGCCCGAGGGTCGTGCGAAAGCACTAGATAAAGTGAGACACAAAATTCTACTCTTTCCACATTCACATGTATGTGGAAAGCATAGATTACACAAATGTGGAAAGAGTGGATTATACAAAATTACACAAAAGACCAATTCCAAAGAAAACTTCTATATTATTCCAGGGGAACTGTGTCGACGAACAGGGAAATTGAATTTTCATTGAAAAGGTACAAAAATGTAAATCACAAGTAAAAGGGTAAAAAAGGGAAAAATTAACCAAGAGGGAAGACGTGTTAGTAGGGGTCAAAGATGAAGGCACCGAATATGCCAGTTGGGCAAAGATTCTATTTTCTCAATAATCCACGCTGCACATGATTTGTGCCATCCGTTATCCAAATGAAGGCGCCGCCATTCCCCCTATCCTTACTTATCAATTTTAGGAAATCATGGGAAATTCTAGCCTATGGGAACACGCCACGTGTGCATGGCCCATAACCCCACCTCAACAAAACATGGATATGTAGCTCAAAAAAATAACAAAACTAAAAAAAACTAAAAAAAATATGACTATACAAATCAATCCCTAATGGACAAGGTTTCCTTTGAGGTTCCTTTCTACTCCAATTATCTTTCAATCCGTATGGTCAAAATTCACAGAATTGTTACCACATCATCTCATATGAGTTTAGAAGAAGATCCTACGGTTACATTCTCAAACGCAGATTTTTTTAACCCTTGCAGGTATGAGAAGCGACATTTGGGTTGCAACATGATGTTTTTTGTGTATTTGACATACAAGGCGTAAAAATTTGATGTATTAGTGTTGAGCCTGATCCAATGACACATGACATTTCAAATTGCACCCACTACATGCGTGAGAAGTTGCAAAATGGTCACATATTCTACCGTGTGGTGTTGTATTTCAGTATGATAAGGTTCAAATACTGAAATGACCTCCAAATGAAAGATGTTAGCTGCAAAATCTTCAACCCAAAGGTGCACGTCTTGCTGAATTTGAATACATTTCTTGTATATTTACCCCTAAAGGACCAAGTGCACAATTTTTTCACTTTGACTGTAGTTATCTTTCAATCCATGCACTCAAAATTCACAAAAAGCTTACCACATCATCTCATATAAGTTTAACCCCTAAAGGACCAAGTGTCCAAATTTGGCTTTTTGAAAAATCGGTCAGGTTCTTATGGAGTCAATTTCCAACATTCCTCTTTGAAATTCTTACTATAGAAAGACATTACCAAGAGCTCAGTGGGAATACAATTTTTTCCTAAATTGGACATTTGATGAAAAAGTTATAGGGTTTTGAATTTTAAATGCGGAGGGCGGGCACCTCGGGCACCTCCAAAAACTTTTGATAGGACACTCTATTGAAAGTGAGATTTTGAGAACTCGCAGGTAATATGATTTCCCTTCATGTTGTCAAAAAAAAGTTCTTGTCTTTAGTGAAAAATAGCATACCAACCCAAGTCAAACATTTTCACACATTGTCACTAATTGTTGGGCAAGGTACCAAAAAAACTTCTTCTTTTCTACATAAAACCTAGAGATCTTCATATTTTTCACTTTTTATTTTTTCCACAACAATATGTAATGTAAACCTTCTTATTGACCATTCGGATTATCAATCGAAAACATATTAAGTTCAAAAATAAATAAAGTGTGAATTAACAAATTTCGAGCCTCCACTCCTTGCACACTTGTTTTGAATATGCTACACCCTGTCTCTACCTCTAAAAATTTGTGTGGAAGGAGCTAACGTCATGCTTAACAAGATGGTAATAGATTTAGACCTTGTGTAGTGAAATTTCTTGACACCAACTGAAGTCAAAATCTGCTGATCCACTAAACACAGGGAAGAAAATGAACCATTTGCTTGACTTCAAACACTATAATCTTTCAATCCGTGCGGTCAAAGTTTATGAAATTTTGTACATGTATTACTTAATAAGCCTTTATTGAGATCCTACGGTCAGAACTAAAAATCAATTTTTTTGTTACCTTCTTTATTCATTGCACTAGAATCCATTAATTTTGAAGTGTTTTTGGTGTAAAACTGCCTTGGTACCTTAGGGGTTAAAAGAAGATCCTACAATTACATCCTCAAAACAATTAGTTTTTATTCAATGGAGTAGAGATTCCCCTAAAATTGGGCTAAACCCTTAGTGAAAAACCCCTTGTATACTTGACTTCCTTCCCCCTAATATGCAGACAGCCGCCAAATCCATTCCGTGTACACGTCAGCCGTTGGTTGAATGCACGTCAACCACGACCAAAGTTATCCTCTGCTGACGTGGACTAGTCCAGCTCAGCAAACTTTGGATGCGAAGCGAGTTCCGAGCTCGCCACGTGGAGCTCTTGCATGCTCACGTGTCAGAGGCTGACTTGTTCGTAACTCCTTTGTTCCTAACTTGTTGCTCTAGATTTCCAACTATTTTAATATAAAACTCAACCAATTCACCAACTTAACAACGATGGAATGTTCTTCTTTCCATTTTTACTTAGAAAATTATTTACATGACTTGAAATCACATAATCTTGTAAATATAAAAATGGAATAAAATCACATGATTCTATCTTCTTAATTAACTATTTATTCCATTTTTAAAATTAAAATAAAATCTTTGGTTTCTTTATCTGTTGGTTTTTTTAACGTTGTTGATTTTACTTAATTTGTGGATGAGGCATTATTGGAACTGCGTTGTAGGCATAATTTTTTTGGGAGTGTGGGGTCCTTATGTAAGGAAGACCTTGGTGGGGCTTTGGGAATTAAATATTTTTTTTGGGACCTTGCGTTGTAGGCATAGAATTTTTGGATTGTGGGGTCCCCATGTGATGATTACCTTGGTGGGGTTTTGGGATTTGAATAATGAGTTTTTGGGATCCGTGTGGACTCTTTGAGTGGGATTTGATCTTTTCGAAGGTTGCGATTGAAGGAATGTTGTGAGGGTTTATGCTTTGGGGGTACTTTTGATGCTTGGTGTGGGACATTGGAAGAGTTGAGCCTATTTTGAGCAGTGTCATGGAATAGAATACAAATTCATGTAGATAATTGATGCACTGAAGTGGATGGTGACCAAAAACGGTTCAAAGGTTTTTGATGTGTGCTCATTTCATTCCTCTCACTTTGGTTTGTGTTCAACTCTTCTTGTGTTCAACTTTGGCTCTACAAATCGTGAAAACAACTCCATCATTCCATAAAATTTGCCACCATTCGAAAGGAAGAGGGTTGTTCCACCTAATGAATGTCATGTTGTTTCATGAATTTGGATGATACAATTGAGATATCCTAAAGGTTAGGAATTGAAAGGTAAGGCCCAAGAGTTCCGCTATGATATAGCGCCGTGATACAAAGTTATGAGATCCATGTTTTATGTTTCATTTATTTAAGATGGGGAATTCAAAGAAACTTGGAAATATGTTATTGTGGGATGTGTGAGTTAGAAATCTCTTGTAATGACCGGATAAGAACAACTTTGCCTCGGTGGCTTGTGGATAAGGATGCTTCAAATTCACACATCATGTGTGGTAAACTTTCATGATCTCGATGGGCAATTTATTTACAGATGTCACTGGTTCAAGTGAAGGTCCCCACTAATTGAGTCCACCTAATCTTACTGTCTTCTTCATACAAGCTGTCAGGTGGACTCAATGCAAGGGAATATGACATTAGTGAACATGGCACAAGGGAATACGACATTAGTGAACATGGCACAAGGGAATACGACATTAGTGAACATGACACACTCAACCACTTGCAGAGAAAATGACAAGTCTCAGTTGATTTTTTTTTATGATGGCTGATTTAATGTACCATAAATGCCCCAACACGTCAAATAATGGGACACACGGATGTTGGACGGAACACTCCGATGGGATCTAGGGAAAGTAGGGCAAGCATCAACAAAGAAAGATGAACTCGGTTGTTCAAAGGGATCTCCTTATTCACCCCGGTCGAGCGTGGGTTGGGCGCCGGGCTTGGGTGGGACCATTTTTTTGGCCCTGCCCGATTTAGGGTTCTAGAGGCTTTTCTGGGATTTTTTTTGGACATAAATGGGGCATGCGGCCCCAAATTACCTACGATAGCCCCTCCAAGGATCAAATAGGGCCCTCCAACATAAAAATACGGGCCGGTTTTGTCCCTACCCTCCCCTATCCTTCCAAGCCTGAGGTTTGCTGCAACGCTCGACCGGGGTATTTAGGCAAATCTTGTCCAAAGGAGGCTAGTATAAAGTAAAGTATATGTTCATTCCAACACTAAGTCTATATCCATAAGACATAGGTTAATAATAAGGAACTACTTTCCGTGCTTGACGGTAGAATGATAATAATGGTAATCAATAACATGTAACCAAAACCTAAATCGTGAAATAATAGAAGTGACGGGTAATTAGTGGTTAGTGGTGGTTTGAATCATAGAAAAGTAGGATGGAATTTATGGCAAGCGTTACAAATTGTCCATCTTGACAAAAAATTTGTGTACTAGAGTAGGATTATGGTTGATTTATGGTCCTTTTTTCTCTTTCACTATTCATAATGTGGTTTTGATTGAATTCCATTAGATACTAGCGTATATTTGGAGTGTGAAGAGTGAAGGAATCCAAGTTTGAGGAGTTTTTGCAAATTTGTAACTCCATCCATTTTCTCCCATGTTCGGCGGCAAATGTTCAAGGATAGACATATCCTGAACTAACCCTTCATTGAGAAGCATTTTGGAATGTTTCGTCAAGAATCACTAACATGCTTCAAAAATCATTGTAGACAAGGATTAAACAAGCCACAAGCAAGATACATAATTTTACATGAGTAGGCTCACTTCAACCAACCAAAGTTAGGGTGGTGTGGAGCGCTTCTACTAAAGAAAGGAGCACGGAGGTGTGAACCTCAATGATCCAAAAGAAGCAAATAATGCCCTAATGTATAAGTAGATAGTTGCAGTATGTGAACATGGATCTTTGAACTTCAAGTCATTGCTATGACACATGTAGCCAATTGTCAACCTTCTACAGGCATCAATCTATAAAGTGCATTACTTCAAATCTATAGACTATTGATAGTTATGATCATTGTTTTTTAGGAATCTAAAGAAATTTAACTCTTAGAGTTATTTAATTATTTCACACCAAAAACACTTTAAATTTTCTCTTTCTTAGTGTAAAGAGTGGAAAAGGAAAAAATGTTACATTTCATCTTTAAATTGTATGGTCTTATGGTCTAAATTTCTTTAACAATTTTTCACACAATCATTGTAAACTGCCATTTTGGCACATTCGATGCATTCATTCAATGCGTTCAACACTAGATGGAAAAACCACACTTTTTACATATCTAACCTTAAGATCTTGTACTAGGATTATACAAAAGTGTGTGGCAAAGTCTTCACTTTGACTTCACCAATTGAAAGATATTAGCCTTTGAAGTGAAATATACATTTTTTAGGTCATACTAAACAACTTTGGCAGACTTTGACCACTTTCTATGGCAATTTTTTGCACTATGGGCTATGGTTTAATAAAATTTAATTGGAAAAGATCATGTTAGGCATATGTGCACCAAATTTTAGAAGTAGAAGAGAGTTAAAAGATGTCTTAAAACATCTTGCAAGACATCTATGTGCCAAAAATTAACAATACACTAACTAATTTTGCATATAGCATATCTTTCTCATATTTCGAAATCTCAAAAACCCATGTTAGATATAAATATTTTCATTTCCTTTCCAAGAGGAAATAAAAATTTGATAAAACTCTAATTTCTATCGAATGACAAGAGTTAATTGAATTATTCCTGCTCTTTTTGTCATATGTCATTGAAAATTGTTTGTAACTTTTGAATTGTAAGTCAGATTTCCACAAAAATCATGACAACATGAAGCTAAAAAATCATGCCAAATTTTTGAGAGTACAAGACTCTATCCAAACTCAATTTGTTTCCAAAGGAAACAATTGTCATTTAGAGGTTAATCTAAGCCAATAAAATAACATGCTCACAAAGTTCAATATATTTTAACCACATGGATCAGAAGATTACAGTGCTTGAAGTAAAGACAAAGGCTTTTTCCAGGTGTTGAAAGGATCAACACACTTTGACTTCACTTGGTGTTAGAGTTTTGCATTCCACAAGGTCCAAATTTTGTACTACTATGTTTTACACAATGCTAGTTGTTGTATACCATTTTTTAGAGGTAGAGTGCATGTGTAGCATATTCAAAAGAAATTAGCACGAAGAAGTGGTTCAAAACTTGCGAATACTCATAATGAATTGTGTGAATCAAACTTCTCATAGAATGAGAATTCAAGTGGCTAAAAACAAGGCTCATACTACATCTTGTAGGAAATCCAATTTGCAATTAAAAGCAGTGCAAGTTCTTCCTTGACACCTAAAGGACCAAGTATCCTCAAGGGAATTTATTTTTTCCATTGTGACTGCACTTATCGTTCAATCCAAAAGGTCCAAAATTCACAAAATCGTTTACCACATCATCTCATATAAGTTTAGAAGAAGATCTTGCTGATACATGCTCAAAAAATAAGTCTTGGCAGGTTTTAGATAATGGAGTAGAAATTCCTCTAAATTTGATTGTGGTCCTTTAGGGGTTAAACCTATCTCTAAAACACGCGCACTTTATCCACAGCTGCGGTTCCAGCCAAAACCGTGCGGGCCAGTAAAGTAGTGGGGTATGGAATCTAACGCGAAATGTGCATGGCAAGCAACATGAAAGGGGAGCCACAAAGATGCTTCTCGCAGCTTCACTTTGCTTGCTTTACAGTGATTTCAAGCTGTTCAATACGGAAGAACACATCATTACTCATCGTCATGGCCCATTTAACTAAGCATTATCGTCACAATAGAACATGACGCTTGTGGTGGGAGTCATTTCTAAAGCCAGGCAAAAGATACCACGAGCTTTGACCTCTTACTCTTGTTTTTTTTTAGTATAAATATTACGATAAACACAAATAGCTCTAACCCCTACAGGACAAAAACCCCTTGGGAGAGGTCTCAATTTTGATCACGTATTTATGAAGTTGCAGCATAGAAGTAGCTTTGTGAAAATATAAATTTTTTTCACACCGGATCTTTCTAAAACAAGTGATGCTACTCAAAGAGCAAAATTGGGGACTCCACGGCAGCACAATAAATTATGCTAGAAGTTTCTATTGACATTAATAATTTCCATGCATGTAAAGAATATTATTTTCTTTGATAATGTCAAATAATAAATCTTGTCTTTTGTGTAAAGAAATCATTTTAACACAAGTCCAACATCTTCACACATTGTTGGGCAAAGTACCCAAAAAAATTCTTCCTTTCTATATAAAACCTAGGGATCTTCATATTTTTCACTTTTTATTCTTTTGACAACAATACATGGTGAAAGCCTTCTTGTTGACCATTTGGATTATCATTCTAAAACATATTAAATTCACCAAAAAAAAACTGTGAACACAATTCACATTCATGAAGAATGAGTTGATAATATGCATAGTTGGAGAATGGGGTACAATAAAGATGACCATGGAAGGGGACAAATAAGTTAGTGTAAAAATTGGTTGCAGCTCCCAAGACAGTTTGCTTTTGTGCTGTAGTGGCTTTCCCAAGCACTTTCCTTTGATTGAGAGCAATGTTCCCAAAAAAGGTGAATCTTCTTTTATGCTTTCATACCTCCTTTGTCTGAAGCTCAAACTTCGAAATAACTGTTCCTAATCAGAAATGTCCAATCACAACGCGTTGAACCCGTACAATGCCTTGCTTGCACTGTTTCCATCAAGTCAGTCATCACTTCCTGTCTTATTCCATTGTTTGTGGTGCGGAGTTTGCTACAATTAAATAACCAATGCGTTCCTTTGCAAAATGTGGAGGCATCCATGGAAGTACTGTTTTTTTTAAGTTTGATGGCTCAATCACATCAAAAATCTGCATTCGGAATGGTGGAAAACCAAGGAGGTTTATTAACCCCTAAAAGCCCGCGACAACCTCACACCCAGAACACTTCAAAAATGCTGATTCTAGTGCTATGAGTAAGGAAGGAAATAAAACCTTATATTTATCCTTTTGACCGTAGGATCTCCATAAAGACTTACTAATTAACAAACTCACAAAATTTCATACACTTTGACCGTACGGATAGAAAGATTATAGTGATTGAAGTCAAGAGAATGGTTCATTTTCGTCCCTGCGTTGAGTGATAAGCAAACTTTGACTTCACTTGGTATTACATTTTTGAACCACACAAGGTCTAAAGCTTTTACCATTGTGTTGAGCATGATGTTAGTTTTGTATACAACAATTTTTAGAGGTAGAGAAGGGGTATAGCATATTCAAAACAAGTGTGCAAAGAGTGGAGGTTCAAAAATTGCCAATTCACTATATTTTTTTTTTGAGAATTTGATATGTTTTAGAATGATATTATAAATGGTCAAAAAGAAGGTTTACACCACATATTGTTGTAGAAAAAAAAAATTAAAAAAAATGAAGATTCTAGGTTTTATGCAGAAAAGATGAAGTTTTTTCCCCCGCTTGCCTAAAATGTCTAAAAATGTTTGACTTGAGTTAAATGTTTGTTTACACTAAAGACAAGAATTTTTTTTGACATCTTCAAAGAAGATAATATTCTCTACATGTATGAAAAATCTCAATGTCAATAGAGACTTCTACTAAAATTTTAGAGCTGCTCGGAGTCCCCATTTCTAACTTTGAGTGGTACTAAGGGCCAGTTTACATTATGGTGGAGAAGTCCACCGGTCATGAATTCTAGGGGAATTCTCAAATTTGATTGGCCAAGAGTGACGCTCTTCTCCGATGGGCGTTTACACTACGGCCAAGAGTCCTCCGGTGGAAAACTTTGTGCATGGATGAAAAAATGACATGGCTGCCAATGTGGCGACACTTTTTGGAGGGGAGGTTCTGCGGAGGTCAAGTTTCTTGGGCGAGCTCAAAGCCTCGGACAAGAAACATGGCCTCCGAAGAACTCCCTTGCCTCAAATAACCATGTCTTGGGCTGAAATTCTTAATCGACCGGTGCACTTCTTCACCTTAGTGTAAATTGGCCCTAACTTTCAAACCATGAATCCAAAAAAAATAAAAAATAAAAAATTATATATATATATCCATGGAGCTTGTATCACGGAAAGTCTAGTTTAAAAGCTTTTAAATTTTTTTAATTTTTTTTCAAATTTTGGAAAGGTGCCCAAAATCCAAAACGTACGGCCCACATACACTTGGGCTCTTAGGGGTTAACCCTTTAGTGACAAACCAACCATTTTTGGACGTGGCTGTCGCTTTTTGCTCCACTTCCAAGATTCCTAGCACTTGCTTGCTACGTGCAATGCACAGCAGCGCCAACTCAGCCAACAGTTGTGTTGTCGATCTTTCCTACGCCAAAAATGTGAGAGAAATGCTGCAATTGTCGTCAATGTGGGGACTACCCTAGATTCAAGTCCTTATGTTCTATGGATTTTGGAGATGCTCGGTGTAAATTCTACGTAGTTTGGAGATGCAACTCAAAAGCAAGGTCACATCAATTCCTTTGCCGTCCCTAAAAGGTTAACCCTTTAAGGACAAGAGTCCCTTAGGTGGTCCAATACGGTAGCTCGCCAATACTTGAATCAAATTTAGTGGCGTCGGTCCCGGTAGATGCTCATCTTGCTTCACCTCTAAATTATCCTCAAATTTTCCTTCGAGGTGGCATATAGCGCGTGCTATAGGTGGTAATGTGCCAAAAAAATTCCAAAATGGTCACTCATCCTTAACCCCTAAATCTTTGACAATTTCACACCAAAAACATTTCAAAATTGCTTGTTTTAGTGCAATGAGTAAGGACAAAACAAAAACTTTTACTTCTAGTTTTTACCGTAGGATCCCAACTAAGACTTACTAGGTAACTTACACAAAAAAAATTCATAAAGTTTAACCGCACGGATTGTAATATTATAATGTTTGAAGTAGAGAAAAGGGCTCCATTTTCTTCCCTGTATTTCATGGATCAGCAAACTATGACTTCATCTGGTGTCAAATTTTTGCACTACTCAAGGTCTATATTCATTTCCATCAAGTTAAGCATGATATTGGTTCCTTATACTCCAATTTTTAGAGGTAGAAAAAGGCTGTAGCATATTTAAAATAATTGTGCAAGGAGTGGAGGTTCAAAAATTGTCAATTTGCGTTATATTTTTTTGTGAACTTAGTATGTTTTAGAATGAGAATCCAAATGGGCAAAAAGAAGGTTTACCCCACATAATGCTGCGGAGAAAATAAAAAGTAAAAAATTTGATGATCTCAAAGTTTCATGTGAAAAAGAAGAAGTATTTTTTGGTACCTTGCTCAACAATGTGCGATAATGTGCGAAAATGTTTGACTTGGATTTATATGCTTTTTTTCACTAAAGACAAGATATTTTTTTTGACAATTTGAAAGGTAAAAGCATGTCTTACAAGTATTGAAAATCTCACATTCAATAGAGTGCCCTAGCAAAAGTTTTTGGAGTTGCCCGAAGTGCCCGCTTTCCCCATTTAAACTTCAAAACCTTATAACTTTTTCATTAAATGTCGGATTTAGGAAAAAAATTGGACTCACACAAAGATTTTAATAATGTCCATCTACATTCAATATATCAAAGATTTTTTTATAAAATTACACCATAGGAACCTGCCCGAACCTTCTAGAGTCCCCAAAGGAGACTCTTGGAAATTTAGAGATTAAAAGGTCAATCTAGAAAGAACCAAATGTCCAAAAAGGAACTTTTTAGAATTCAAGTAGGTTACTAAGGCGTCATTTCCAACAAATCTCTTTGAGACTTTTAATGTGGATGGACACTTCTAAAAGCTCTATAGGAGTACAGAGTACAAGTTTTTTCTAAAACCAACATTTGATGACATAGTTATACTACTCGAAGTAGGTTTATGGGTAATTTGCCAACTTATTCAAAAAAGTGTGGGATGTTTCTACAACTAACCAACGTAAATCCATTTGGTTTTTTACAAAGAAAAACATTCTAGAGTGCAAAAAAGTTCACATCAAGAGGCATCAAAATTTTTAGATAGCGTGCTTAAACACTTCCATTCTTCCACATAAATGGGGCCTACAATTTTATTTTTTCAGACTTTGTAATTTTTTTCTTTTCCTTTTTCCTACCTCATGAAAAAATAATAAACTTTAAGTTGACCATTTCAACTAAGATTTTATATGAAATTGAGATCACAAAAAAATAAAATGTATTTTGTGTGATTTTGGACCAATTCTTCTTACAAGATTGTTTTGGATATGCTAAACACCTTCAACATATCTAGATCTTACATGACAAGTCCTTTACATCATATAGATTGTGGTGATTAAAAAGCTACAACTTTGTATATTGTAAAATTTTCATTTAAAAAAAGTTAGATCATTGACCCTGTAAAATCAGGGTGCAAAAGGCCATTGAAGACCATTGAACTTGTTTCAAATGCTATAATCTTCCAATCCATGTAGTCAAAAATTATATAGCAAATCTTGTACATTCATCTAGTAGTATATAACCAAATTCTATTGTTAAAAGTGGAATGAAATCATCTCATTACATGAAGTAATATGCAAAGGAAAGGATCATCTCATTATATGAAGTGATATATGAAATTTTCTTATTATAAAATTGAAGAAATAAAGAAATGAGCCATTTCTTGAAATAAAAGTGAGTTTTATTTTAGAATTTAAGTAATTTATCTAATTGGGTATCTAGACCATCTTCTCATTAATATATACCAACTTCTCAGCTTTCAAAGTGGTACATGTCAAATTGTCAATCTGTTCTTCATGAGATATCAAAATTTTCTTCAAAGACTAGGGATTCTCTGCTAAGAATTTAACATTGGACTTTGAGTTTGAAAATATATATATGGTGAGATCTACCATTCTTGGATCATGAAAGTTTTTGTAAATATCATGTAAAATACAAGGTCAAGATCCCATTGTAAGAGCAATCATTTGGATTTAATAATCACAAATTATCGACATGATTTTTATTTTGAGATCATATTTATTCTAGATTGTAGAATAGCTTGTGCCACTTTTACAAATTTGACCTCAATCCATGATCTTAACTTTGCAAAAAAATTGCACAAATCTAGTAATTGATGTAACTGGTTACAATGTTTGAAGTCAATGTACATTGGTAGCAAAAATTGATGATTTTGGAGGAATATGCTTCTTCACCAATCAATAGAATATTACAAAAAATATTCATTAGAAAAATGGACGAAGTTCAGACATGCATTGTGTTGGAGCTTTGCATTAGCATACAATAGAGTTTTCCTGAAAGTGCTTCTCGAATGGGCAAGCCCGGAGGAATATGGTGCTAGAGAGTATGAGATGTATAAACGGAAAAAAGAGAGCATGAGGAAATTTCATATCGCCTTTTTCTGCACCAATGAAATGCTTTGCAATCAATGTTCTTGGGCCCTACCCCATGCAAGCTAAAGCTTCCCCATAGTACCCTTAGTTCTCACACGGTTGACTGGTGGTTCCCCTAAACCTTTCCCAAGGCAAGACACCATGTGCATGTGGTCCCGGTTACTAACATAGGACCGTAAGATTCGGGGTACCTATCCAGTGTATTTTGGTGACTTTCAGGAAAACTCAAATATGTGAAGTAAACATTAATGCATACTTTCATATAAATTTGTGTCTGTTGTCTTAAATTTGATAGTAGACAAAGATGTTTCAAAGCCTACACAAACCAAAACAATTCTTTTCATATGATTAGGGAGATGAATATTCATAGCGTACTGTATCCATGTCATGTATACAACCACAACATGACAAGCTCAAAAGGAGTGTTGGTTGCTTACTTGCATTCACATGAACATGAATGTTTTTTTCTTTAATGTTCTTAAGAAATTCATAATTAACTCACATACAATAAACTCTACAATGCTCTTAAATGTAAGAGTATCCAAACCCGTTCTAAACCTAAATGGGCTCGAATGATAAATAAAATAAAAACCCATTTCAAAATTCAAATCTATAAAACTGCAATCTCTCATCACAAAATACAACCCAATTTCACTTGTAATATTCAACAATCAACCTTACATTTCATAGTAGAAATGTTAGGTGCAGTCAAATACAGTTGGCTTAAATGCAAAATCACAGAAATTCATTTCCAAAATAAAAATCTATGAAATCACAATCTCCCATCACAAAGAATACAACCCATTTGATATGATTCAAGTTCAAAACAAGTGCACTTATGAGGTACACCAACCTTACACATTCCAATAGGAATATTAGTAGGTGCAACATCCAAAATATTGTGACCCAACTAAGGTAGAGGTACCCAATTCCGATCGGCCACCCAATTCCAATCGATAGAGTATGTATGGCATGATGCATGAAAATGACAAATGCTTGAAATGGTGCATGAAGTCATCCAAAACCAATAACTCAAAATCTGAAAACACCAGTCATTGTCGGCATTGGGTCATGAAGTGTGCAATTTTGGGTTGCTCCACCTCAACTGAGCTCTCATTGGTGGCATTGCCTCGAAAATCGAACAAGGCCGATCGACATTGGGTACCCTCAATGAGTTGGTTATCCATGGCATGTCTTCTCTCTTTTACTCACTCTCACTTGTTGGCATTGGGTAAAGGAGGGCACTAAATCTCACCTACTCTACAGTTTGATTATGGGCTCCGATGGTTTTTGAGCTTTTAAATTCTATATCAATTCCAAATCTTTGAGATTAAATTTGAAAAAATATTTGTTGAGTTTCATTCCTAATTCCGCATCTTTCTACATAAATGTTTTTGACATACAATGTCATTTGAGTCCCGAACTGGCTTAAGTGATCAGAATTGGGTGCCTCTACCTTGGTTGCAATCAAAAAGTCTTTCACAAGCACAAAACCATGTCCAAAACCACGACTCTCTTCGCATTCACACTCTTGCAATTCCCACAAATATCATGTCAAATGGAAATTCTTACTCTAGATTTCGACTTTTAATGTCAAAAAGGCCTAAGATAATCCACCGATAACCAACCAAAACCTATAAAATTGGGGTATATCCAATCCACTTCAATCCTATTTCCACCCATTCATCCATCCATATAGAGGTTCCCTATAACTCACAACCCCTTACTTTTGGTTGGCCATCTATTGACACCCACCAACTAAATATAGCAACACACTTTGAAATTTTGTAACTTATTCATTGATTTTTTGGGGGAAAATCAATTGAATCAATTGGGTTGAAATTGTGATTCTATAAGCTATGACTAAAAAACAAACCTGTAGAATCCTTTCCTCTCTCCATCAATATGCACATTGCTTAATCCTTAAAGGTCACTGGAGGACCATATATAAGGTCACATATTTCACTCGTAAGATACAAAAAATGTACTAAAAAATAACAAGACATACACCTTTGGATTGAAGATTCTTCAACCAACATCTTTCATTTAGAGATCATGTCAAATCTGAACCTTATCATGCTCAAATATGACACCATACATGTAGAACACATGACCATTTTACAACTTCTCAAGCATGTTGTAGGTGCAATAATGATCGCCTTGGTGTGGTGGTTTGGGTCATGACCCACTGGTGAGGTGGTCGTGAGTTCAAGTTCTATTGCCAGCGTGGTGTCTACTACCATAGTCCACTCAATTATGGTGGGGGGTCCCAAGGCCTTGTTGTAGGGGGACCCACAAAGCCCTTGGAGGAGATGACATGTCCCTTGTCCCTAAGGCAATTAGTGTAGGGAAGCACTTAGTGTAGAAAAGTGTTTAGCCTTGAGAGACATATACATACTCTTGTAACTATTGTATACATCAATTCTTACACCTTGTATGTGAAATACACAAAAAAATCATATTGCAACCCAAATGTGGCATCTGAGACCTTAACCGTTTAACGACAAGGTGGCTATGGACGATTGAGAATCTACAAGTGTAACATTTGATATTCTACATAATCTATTACCCTCGTGAGTTCCACCATCATCCATACCCACCTCGTCCTTAACCCTTAAATGGCGGAGCCTATGACCGTGGCATCAATCCCAATTTCCATACTACTATGCATTCTAATTTTTCATTAAATATAAGTGGAACTTTTTTACTTCATTTTTCAAATTTGAGATCATATGTTTTGTTTAGGTCAAAAAAATCATAGTTTTTTTTGGGTGAAAGTTTGAACTTATTGTGACTTTTTGAATAGAATGTGAAGAAAATTTATATCAAATATAGAGTATGCTTAAAAATTCTTGAAATTTCACCAGAGGTGTACATTATAGGAACTGAGCTTGTGGTGTAGATGAAACTTCCACGTTTGGCTAAAATTAGAAAATTGATCAACCATGGTTATAGGCCCAAAATTCAAACCGCAATTACTTATTCAATTCTATGTATTTCTCAAAATTTCAAATTAGAATGGAAACTGGACTATATAATACTCATTTCATTAGTTGGACTCAAAATAAAACCTATCGTTTTAACAACTTGAATTCAGATTTAGAGCTATAGCAAGAAGTTTCTAAAACTCACTACCTTGAGATCCATGTGACAAACTTTTTCTTCTTTAGATATAACATGATTACCTCAATGAGGCAAGTTTCATCATCATCTAATACTTACACATTCACTGAACTCTCCACAAAAAGAATTGGATAAAAAATGATAACTATCCTCAAAATATCATCTAAAAAGCCACTTTTTGGCTGCTCCAGCGTTTAATCCATTAAGGCCAATGAACTTTTTTGGCATATGAGGATCTACAAGTGTGCTGGATCACGCAAAATGACATCTACGCAATGGGTACATTTCAATACAAAAAATCTACAAACTCATTTAACAAAAATCACTACAGCTTGCCGATGCTTGCACCGATTTCTGTGGCCATGGTCTCAATAGATGCCCATCTTCCTCCACCTCTAAGTCATGGTGTACGTAATACTTTGAGGCAGCCTATAGCGCTTGCTACAAAGGTTTCTCTGCCAAAACAACCCACATATGGTTGTTAGGCTTTAACCCTTAAACGTCAATCCGGAACCATATATATAGACACGTATTTTACTCTATAGATTACAAAAATGTATCAAAATTTAACAAGACATACACCTTAGGATTGAATATTCTTCAACTAACATCTTTCATTTGTGAGTCATTTCAATATCCAAACCTTATCATGTTCAAATACAACACCATACATGTAGAATATGGTGGCCACCAGTGGCACCTTTTGACGTTTAATCCGTAAACGTGAGTCGGGAACCACATATACATGACCGTATTTTACTCTCTAGAATACATATTATGTAGTGAAGTTTAGCAAGGCTTACACCTTTGGATTGAAAAATCTTCAACGAACATCTTTCATTTGGATGTCATTTCAAATATGTGAACCTTATCAAGTCCAAATACGACACCATACATGTAGAATACGGTGGCCACCAGCGGCACCTTCTGACGTTGAAGGGTTGAAGGGTGACCTTAGATGACGAATCTAGGGTCTTACTAGAATAGGCAGATGATGATGAGATGATGATCATCGTCTACTCGGAGGTTGCACTTGAAGTGTTTGTTTTTGTGTGAGGGATGGGCGTTTGGTGTTTGATTGTGATGGTGATGAGGAGCCTGCGTCGTCTGGTTGTGGAGAGGTAGTAGTTTGGGGAGCTTCGGCAGCGATGGTGCAGCGCGGGGGCTGGTACGCCAAGGTGGCGCTCTTCAGCGCGTCCGTGGGGGCGGGCATGGAGTATTTCATGATCCGCACTGGCTTTTGTAAGCCTCTCTCTCTCTTGCTTGCAGCATTTTTGGTCTAGGCTTTAGGGTTTAGGGTGCAGCATTTTTGTAGGGTTTAGGGTTCACGCACTTGATTCCCCGTTGGTTTTCATTCTTTGCATCGTTGGTTATGAAGTTTGGGTTCAGAAATTTCTCCAGTTTTTATTTCCAATTTCTACCTTCTCACGTTGGTTCTCATTGTTTGCATTGTGGGTTGTGGAATGCGTGGATTGGGTTGAGAGATTTCTGAGTTTTAGGGTTTAGGGTTTCGATTTCCGGGCCTTCTCGTCTTTAGTCGTTGATTATGATTTTTAGCACGTATTACCATAACACTAGGACCGAAAGAGAGTTTGATTTGCCAGGACAGGGGCTCATCTCATACAATAGCAGGCTAGCGTAGTGTGTTTCCATTCTTTGTGTGGGAATTGGGTTTGGGGAATGTGGGTGCATGGTGGAGTGATGCGTGGGGTTTTGTTGGATGGATTGGGGGTGTGGCAGATGAGAAAGTGGTGGACTTGGAGGCGCAGCGAAGGGCGGAGGAGCTTCAAGCCGCCAAGGAGCAGCTGGACGCGTCTGGAGTGACCCAGCAGCTCCCTTTCGCAGCTGGCCTGGAAGGGAAGTAACCTCCTTGCGTCCAGAGCGGCGGTAATGACGGCTTAGCTTGCCTCTCCCAGCGTGGAACAGCCATCCAATCCATCCACTCATGTACAGGAGCACAATGGCAGGCTGGAACCCACCCCACCCTCTCATCCAGTAGGGGTCGTCAAATTCTTGTACACTACAAGTTTGGAGCATACTCCAAACTGTCACTGCAGAAAGAACCAGACTGGCGCCTCTCACTTGCCAGTTGCACACGTGATCCTACTCATTCGTTGTTCTCCTCTCTTTACTTGTTACCTCGTGATCGGCACCTGCTGGTGTTTTACCCAGCCTCAAGTGCTGCTGGGTTTTTCGTTCTCGTGCGTGTCTGCTGCATCATCCATGGTTGTCACTTACTTTCCCCTTGTAAGCCTGCACCAGGTGCAGAGTGGCTACCACTTGGTTGTAGGAGATTGGATCTGCTGCTCCTGCGTTGATGAGATGGTGGAAAGCCTCTCGCATGGGCAAGTCAGGTGGTGGTACTACGTCCTTTCTGCTGCTGCTGCTCCTGCTGCTGCTCGTGCTGCTGCAGCGCATGGTTGGCATGGGTTGGGTGCTGTTCTCTGCATCTTCTCAGAATCAGGGTTAGGACTGTCCCGGACGTCTAATGTCACACATTTGCAGTGAAACGCCAAATCATAATCACCTTTTAGTGCCCAATCAGACCTCAACTGAGTCACTGGAAACTTCTTCCGTGGACAATACCAACTAATCGAATGGAATCTCAACTTTTTTCCAGATGATGCCCAATTTTTTTAATTGGCGATGGAAAGATTGGTTTACCTGAGCCTTGGCAATGAGCACTGTTTTTTTCCCCCCTCACATGGGACGAACTTCCTGGCAAGTCAGGAGCGTCACCAAACTCAAGCGTTCACGAAGAGCGCATGTGCATACAATGCGGTGTGCCAACCAATGCGTCTCAAGGCGAAACAGACGTATCCTAACGAGTGACGACACTGATTATCACTAATTTAGAGTCCGATTCCCGGGTTCTGTGGATAACAATCATCGAAATCATTGAAGGTCCGGAATATCATACCCGTGTGTTCATATTATATTGGATGCTCCCTGATTTGGTAGCCGACTTGGAGCAGTTGCTGATTGCATATTCATCATCTGTTTGCATATTCCACAGTGAATCTTGCCTCTTCCCCAAATAAGAACACCACTAAATCAGAAACTCGGGGTGGGGGGAAATCGAAGCTTCCAATTAGAAGCGTGGGAGGCTGAGTAAGGGTATGAAATACAACCCCCGGGATATATCCCTCTATTGCTGGGGGCCGAAGTCTACTCGCTCCTACAATCACTACACACACGAACTCTTGTGGCCACGTTTTGGAGTCCACACTGTTGGCGAAGAACCCTGCCCCACAACAAAAGACCACAGTCAAAAAGATGGTGAAAGCTATTCTCCCACTACTGACTAGCCCCTGAAATTCTTTTAATATCTGAGACCATTATGAATCTTGACGTTACAAAGATAGAGATCTCGCTTTCGGTTTCAAACCTGCAAAACGATGGACGCGCAGAAGCAGAGCTCCATTTTGAAGAACTTTCACTTTTAGCGCCTGCTGATATTTCCAACAAATGTTTTCAACCGATAAGCTCACTGATAGGTGGGCGGTCCATGACTTTCGACGCTTCACGAGCTGTACTCGCCAGGTTTGGATCAATATGGGGCAAATGAGGAATCTGCAAGAATAGAATAAAAAATTAGTTCAACCACGAGTTTCGTGCGCGTGATAGTCTGAACCTTGGAGACAAATGAAGGCGATGCCATAATGGCAGTCAAAAGCTAAAATAGGCTGGAGGCAGAATATTTAGCATCGAGGTAACGAGAAAGGCTCTTGAATTCAAATACTCCTAATATCAGAAAGAATGTTTTACCTGTGCAAGGAGGTCAATAGACCGTCGGAGAAGGCGAGCAACATCTCCCTCGTCCATCTCACTGTCATCCATAAGTTCCTTCCACGTCACTCCCGCTGCCCATGCTTCAACTAGCCCTGCAAACTCTGGGTTGATCTCAACAGGAATCTGACAAAAAATTCAAAAGTTAGAAATACGTTAATTCTGAAATCCAGTACACTAAAATTTATGTTTAATGTAGTGGTACGAATAGTGTACTTACCCTAGTACACTATTTGTAAAGAAGTTGACAACTGGTGTTAGCTACCAATGTCATTAATGTAGCCTTCACTCAAACCCCAATCATTCCAGCCCATGCTTCTCTTCATTTGCAACTTTCAAATAGTCATAACTCATTCAAAACTTGTCCAAATTGGGCAAATGAGGTGTTTTTTAGCATCTACATTTTCTGTAGATGCCAAAAAACACCTCATATGTCCAATTCGGGTTTACAATGAATGAGTTGTGGCCAATTGAAAGCTGCTGATAAGATACTCTGACAGCCCTCGGGTGCTGGACCTTTTTTTATACTTCTACTATTGATACACTAAATGTGCACAAGTGAAAAAAATTATGTTGAAATCTTTACTAAAATTGACAAATAGTGTAGTAGTTGGCATTTAGTGTAGGGTTTTGTCACTACACTAAATGCCTCATTCGCAATTGGTGTATGGGTTCGCATTTAGTGTATACTACACTAAACATAAATTTTAGTGTACTGGAACTAAAAATCTGCTGTTCTGATAGATCATTCCCTAATTTAAACACAAGTACAAATTATCCACTATATACCATTTCCAGCGTGATGTATTGCCAACCCCTAATATGTGATAGATGATATGCTGATTGTATTAACAGAAGAACACTCAGAAGTTAAAACCCCTTAAGCGTGACATTGAGCACGACAGAGTAAGACTCACAGCAACTCCGTTTTTAGTTTGTATGCGGAGAAGCCACGAACGTGTGTCTTCCATAGCCTCCACCCAATCGTTCACCGCATTGGATGCGTCATAAATAGAGCTGCCACACCAAATTAAGGTAATCAGTTTTGTGCAAAGTGTCATGTAAAATATGCTCGCATGCCACTTCCAGATTACCTTCCGTGAAGATTAATAAGACATTCTTATGATTCAAACACTGAAGTTAATGCCTAGAGGCCATGTTTTTTTATAATCACACTCCACTAAGCAAAAGAGAAACCAAGAAACGATCACATTGAAAAAAGACATCGAGGATCTAGGGCGAAGATCGTTTGATACCTAGAGGGGCCTTCTTTTGAGCGTGATTTCATGCCATCTGAGACTAGACAAGCACAGGCAGCTGCAAGCTGAGCGGGAGCAAGAGAGCTAAGGATGCCACTAGTGAAAACAATGGCCAACCAAAGCTCATTGACTCCCCGCGCTGCTGCAGCAACTTCGCCAAGAGGCTGAAGCTCGTTCGTTTCGGGTTTCAACGCTCCCACTTCCTGCAACACGTTCACAACCTATCCCATCCCACCGAACAGAAATAAACAACATGAGAACGCTTTCTATTAGAGGGTCCCAGCTTTATCTGGGAGCTTTCCTACCCTAACTTCAGGCAATTTAGAGGACAATGTTTATGAACATCTGAAAACATTCAAGGAACTAATTGTCTTACTTGTAGAAACTCCTTCCACCCTGTAGGCTGCATCTTACTGATACGCGAGGCAATACGGTTCGCTTTAGCTTTCGTGCGCTGCAGCTTGTCCAACCGTGCTCTTTGAAAATCCAGAAGCTTTCGTGACTCACGGTAACCTTGTGACCCTTTGAGCTTCTTCCGGAATTTTGAAGCCTCTTTCCGTCTATCAAGGAACACCCGCTCGGCCTTCACAAGATCCGCAGAAACCTGCAAGTGTTCCAAGATCAAGTAGCAATCATTCAGATAAATTCAAACTACGACATAAAGTTGGCCCTCGTCTTATAGATATGATGATAACAAAGCACGGAAATAGCTTCAAGATATCATTCAACTTGTCCTGCTTAGCAGAAAGAATGATAAGATTGCATACCTCATAAGCACTAGAGAGTTCACTCAAAACGGGCACTTGACAACCCCAAGCCCACGTATCGATGGAGCTCTCTGCAGACCAAACGCAACTAAGGGCACCAGACCCTGAGCGACCAAGGTTTCCCCACTTCCGAATCCCTACTTGAAGTTTTTCCTTCAACAAATCTTCCACGGGCTTCTCACCTGGCGCTGACGCCCCAAAGTTTGCCAAATTTGTGTGCACGCTTTTGACACTCTTAGCAGTAAACATATACCAAGAATTGTCTGATCCCAAAGCCACGTAATGCCGAACATCGGAATCAACCTCATCTTCTTCTGACGACTCATCATCCTGGTTGTTGTCGAACCCTAAAACCTGGCCCTTTTCGCTTGCCAACTGCCAAATTAACAAAGAAGCTCATGACCTTGAAACACACACATGTAATGATTGCAAGCTTCTTCTTTTCTCACGAAATTTCTCAAGATGCAGACGACGAGTTAGAAAACTAGAAACATATCCGCAAGAAAACCTATACAAATGATTGATCCCATGAACGATTTAAGGCCAGGCATGAAATAAAGAGTGGAAACTTACATCAATCAAGTCGGAGACGAATGGGGGGCGTGGAACGTATCCCACGAACAAGGCAGGGACAAGGCGCTCCTCGCCAGAGCGGTGCTCATAGTAGGACAAGCAAATGAAGGGTGGTTTTCCGATAGTAGGCGCATCAAGCAGGGGTTGTACCACTGCAACTCGCAGACTTTCAACTACCTTTCTCTGCTCTCGCACCAACCGCTTCGCCTCCTGCCAACCAATTAGAACCTCCTCGTAAGACTTGGAAACTAAAGTTACAAGATGAAAATCGATGAATAGAATTCAGAGCGGAGATAGCTAACCTTTGCACTCTCTCTAAGGTGAAGGAATTCCTGTAACTCTCCTCGCGTGAGGCGACCTTCTAATCCATCCTCATCTTTTGCACATTCTTTATCTAAGGACTCAATCTCTTTCTGCATCCGAGCCAATGCCTGCTTAGAGGCAACCATCACTTCACTTCCCACATAGTTACCGAAGCTCTTTTCAATGAGTGCCCGGGCTTCATCTAGACTTCTTCCCACCCTTATCATTTCACTTCCACCGGATTCTGGCGTGGTTTTTATTCTTGCTCCCTGCATAACATTTAGTTCATGAATCCTAGAGCAAAAAAATTCCATCAGTGTGTTTGAATCATGTTGAGAAATACAAGTGATTGCGTAAGGAGAGCAACACAGCAGAACAGTTAGAAGAACCACTTACTGCCAAGAGATTAAGAGCCATGCCATAGGTGGCCGTGAACTGTGAGACGAGGGGGTCAGATCCTGCAAAAAGTAATTTGCAACAGTCCTCTGCACCTTCGAATGGTGTCTGCACCACTACTGTGTGTCCTTGGTCGTCAATACCTCGCCGACCTGCTCTGCCAGCCATTTGCAGCATTGAATTTGCACTTAAGAGTTGGTGTCCATTATCGCCACGTTTGCTGAGTGATGCCAACACCGTTGTCCTGAGATTGACATCAGGTGTGACATCAATTTAAAAGCTGCACTAGTGTATTTTACATTAGGATTTCAATAAAGGGAATAAATACAGAAACTTTGAACTTTCTGCCGACAGGAATTTCAGACCGTAGCAATGGGCGCACACATGCATACCTGGCAGGCATGTTAATTCCTGCTGCAAGTGTCTCGGTTGCAAAGACCACTTTGATGAGACCTTGCTGGAAAAGGTCTTCAATGAAGGCCTTCCACGTTGGTAAGCAACCAGCGTGATGCGCAGCCACCCCATGCAGAAGTGGTTTCACTGCCACTTCACGTACTGACTCTGGGTGCTGTTCCCGGAAATATGTAAGAGCTGTTTTTACTCGTTTCTGCTCCTCAAGTGTCAACAAGTCGGTTCCCTGCCAAAACATAACATAACAAAGTCTTAGGAAGTTGAAAACGAAAAAACGGAATTCAAGGTATCCACTTCGCAAAACTTTCAGACACAAATAGATGCAGTTTTAGAAAGGCAGGACTCGTCTCTGCAATGCACAATTAAGATGATAAGGAGGTTCAAAAAGCATTTATGAACATTACCAAAAGATAGTGAACAGCAAGGTCACAGCCCCTGCGACTGAAAATGAACCAAATAGTTGGAAGCATGTCTCGTTCTTTCAATTGATGCAATGTATCTCTAATTTGTGGAATCTGCACATTAGAAAGATGCATACCATTGCAAGAATCAGTTCTCAATACTGGTAGCAGAATGCACATATGTAAGTCACTGCAGGAAGGACCGTTACAGACTAGTACATACATACTTCTGTTTCCTGATTGTACCAGTATGCATGGTGACCACAACTTTTACAGCTATTAACTTGAGAGGATTTTCGTTCATATTAAAGAGGAACTTCAAAACGTGGCTAAAATAACAATTTCGTCACATTCCAGCATTGATGAAATTAGGTTCTAGACATTTCTGCAATTCTGAACACGACATTGCTACCGAAGGCATAGTTTGTAAACACCAAGGACTTGAAAGGTAGTGTTATACCTGTCTGCGCCGAAGAAACTGAACCTCCTCGTCAGACATCTGCTCTTCCATTTCACCCCATCCACCACCCGACCGACGCCGACTTTCACTACGGTTGCCAGACTCTTTGGAACCTTTTCCAGCTCTAAGAGTTTTTCGCTGTTTTCTTCTAGGTGATTCTGACATTTCATCCCAGAATGGATCAGGATCTCTCTCTCGCTCAGTCCTCCTCAGGTTCAGTCTCCTGCAGAAACAGAAAAATACTTCAGTATTGGAAGGACAGAAGTATAAGAACAGGACACTAATAAATACATGTACGTAGAACGGGACAAGAATCGGAAATTCGAGAACATGGAGGTGTCTCCAGCATCAAGGTAGAGGTTCATGGACAAGGCCGTTTGATTAATATTAGAGATACATGACTAGAAACAAGACCGAGAGTCTCACCAATTCATTTCGTTCCCTTGCTCGTTTAAGAGTGGCTGAAGTGAGTGGCGTGTAGAGAAATGCCAAAAAAGTGGAACAGGTCTTCTTGACGATGTCACGAGCTCGGTAGGGCCATGCACCTGCCATCCAATACAAGATTAATCTTCCAGTTCGAACCTCAGGTGAAAACGATTCAACACCAAAGATGACCCACATGCAAGCTTTCTGTAACGACTAAAGCTTATTGTGCTGTACAGGCGTCGCCATATCGTACAGCCAAAGTTTCAGCATGTCCAGGAAAAAGGCGGCTAGTTCCTAGAGACTGAGTACAACAAACTTCGGAAACCCAAAATAATAATAAGATTAAATGGAAAATTCCGAGTACGTCTGGCAATACTATACCCTAAACCTGGTTAAATGAAAAATTAGTTTCTATCCTAGCAATTAAAACGCACCTGTGCGATCCAGCCAGCAAGCTCCTCTGGATTAGAGATGGTGGCTGATAAACAAATTAGCTGCACTTCCTTGGGGCAGTAAATCACCTGTTCAGCAGGAATGCTCACATTAGCTAGGATGAAAAATATCCCTTATAATCTTCACTTACGAGTAGATACTAGATTTACACAATTGAATAAAAGATGAGAGCTGCACCTCCATACTGACGCATTCCAACAAAACCATTGCAAAATACACCATATGAGATTCTAGACGACAATATTAAAACCCCCAAGTACAGAACCAGGGCGTTAGAAACGTACTGTTTCTTCCCACACAGTACCACGGGAGATGTCACTGAGATAATGCACTTCGTCCAGCACTACAACATCTACATTCATGAGACGACCGCCATCCTCCATGCTTGATCCAACACTGCAAGCACCATATTCTTCAGCAATATGAAATACCTCTTCATGAATGTGTATGTAGTACAAAAGCAGCGCTGTCTGTTACTTCATTACGATCTACCTAACATCTCATGCTACTGAAAATCTAATGCCTTCAGCAGAGCTATTGAATCATGACATTCTGATTCTAGATCTTCATAGCAAACTTGTGAGCTATTCAACTCATTGGCATGATGCCCATTCGTGACAATTCAATCCTCTGCCCCATGTTTTCACTTTCCTCTACTGAGACTTCCAGAAAGGGAAGTAACCAATTAATATCCATAACAACTTCATGATTTGACAGTTGTTTCAACCTAAACCCTGACTCTCAACAAAGCTTCCTTTCAACATACCTTTGGTAAAGCATGTTGCGCAGAATTTCGGTGGTCATAATCAGTATCGGAGCATCTCTATTCACAGCCGCATCTCCTGTGAGCAGCCCTACGTTCTCTTCTCCGAATAATTCCCTGCACAACCAGACGTAAATGAGCTTCAAAAGATCAAGAATTACAGGATTTATCTAGCTTTTCTCTTTCTGTAAACCAGATAACCGTATGCAATATGCCAAACAGCCTTCAAACTAACTCCAGAAAACAAATGATGCAAGGCGTTGGTTGATACGGGAATGCACCGGAAATCGCGAAGTTTCTGATTCGACAATGCCTTGAGGGGCGTAGTGTAAAACAAACGCTTTCCTCTTGCAATTGTGGCAGCAGCAGCCGCCTCGGCAACAAGAGTCTTCCCACTGCTAGTTGGTGCACACACGACCAATGAAGAGCCTTTCAGAAACCCCTCGATGGACATCCTCTGCAGACATCCTCTTCCATATTTAGAAAGAAGAAATCCAACACTTATAAGTGTATTAGAAGAAAAAATCGGCAGGATAGGAATTAGGATTTTAATCCACTAAACCCTAATACATCTTCAAGGAAATTTGCAACGTGGAGCTTCTGACCTGAAACTTGTCGAATGGAAAATCATACAGTCCCACAATGTCACTAGCCGTCACTGTACGTTCACCACTAGCCAGCACCCGCGCGCAGAGCTCCTGCAATCTCTCTCTATCCTTTTCACTCTTCCCACTTCCTTTCCCTTCCGACGTGACCAGGTCCACCACACCTGCTTCCACATCTTCCTCATTATCTCTCAACTCGCCATCAATGTCGTCAAATCCATCCTCTACTTCGTCTTCATCGTAATAAATCCCATCCTCTTCGTCGTCGTCGTCGTCGTCGTCATCGCTCTCCGAGCCTTCCTCATCCCTGCCAATCACACGCCTGACTTCTCCTCCGTCCACTCCCCGCACTCGAAACGGAAAAGAAGCAACCTCATCTTCGGCGGTGTCAAAAGACTCCGCGTTCAAGTTTCTATTCGCCGCAACGCAGAACGACGCAAAACCTAATCTCCTGCTCCATATTCCACCGCCGAAACGAACTACCTGCGGCAAACAGCTTCTACCACTACACAACGACTTCTGGCTCAGAAAATCATTCCAAAAAACTCGCCTCTGCGCCATTGAAAGAAGAGGAGGCCGATTGAGGCGGGCCGCCGGTGCCATCGCCCACGGCAACGCCGACGCCATCGCCATAATTAAACTCAGCAAAAGAGCAAAAACGTCTCGCCCCTTCGACGAGTCCTCTTGAGGTTTATCACATCCTCAAAAACCAGAGGCGCAGCGCGAATTCGCACTCAACCTCACCTCCTGCTCAACAAATCACATCCAAATTCAAGAATTCTCACTCTTCTCGCTCCCTGTCAAGAAACCGAAGAACTTCACACAAGCAGCGTCTTCCACTACAAAATCACGCCGCGAAGTAGTAATAATAATACTGAAAGTGCACAAAAATGAGAAGCGAGAGAAGTGAAAGGTAGGCGAACCTGGTGCGTGGAGAGCGCAAGAGGCAGAAACGCTTGGACGCTGATCCCTACAGCAAAAGTGGAAAAGTGAGCAAGAGTGTCGACAATTCCTTCTGTGAATTGATCAATGTCGACGAGACGGAGACGACGACGAAGAAGAAGATAAGACGACTACTATGGTGATAGTAAGTTACTAGTTGGAGGAAGCAGGAAGATGGCTTCGGCCGCTAACTAACCTGATTCGTGATGTTAGAGTTCGGTTTAGTGAAAGGCAACCTGGATTAGTGAAATGGAATCGTGCTTTATCCACTTAGTTCGTGCCTTGTCACCCTTTGTTAATTTTTTAAGGAGATAACGAGGACTTGGCTTTTGCAATTCGAGTTTTCTTTTGTTTTTAAAGGTTTTTATTGGCTTGGAATTCATAAAATATTACCATATATATTTTATTATGTTTATTTTGTTGTGTCACTCTGCATCGCTAATTAAAGGTGTGGTGCCCGAACAAGCCTTATGGAGCCTAACAACCGCTTGCCGTCAACTAATGTGACATCTTGGTGGTTTCTTAAAGTTTTTAGAGTTGTTTTTGGAAGGACTTACAATGGTGCTATGATATTAGCTTTGTCACTACACTAAAAATCTTATTTAATGTATCCACACTATATGATTTGGAAGTGCTTTTGTTTTTTTACGTTTGGATGAAGATTTTACTAAGAGCACATCTATCTATACTACTCAAAGAGGCAAATCATTGTAGATATAGTTTGTACAAATATTCATCAAGAGTAATAACTTGTAGCATTATTAACCAATTAGTGTGGATACACTAAATGAGATTTTTAGTGTAAAGGATTTTTTATTTTTTTTTGTTTTTGTGGAAGAGTATGGTTTAGGCTTCTAATAACCACTTAAAACAAAAATGGTTCACCTACTTGTATAGTCCCATTCACAATCGAATAGGTATGCAGGAGGGATGACAAACAACTTCACCCTTTTACGAGTAGGAGATAAATATCCCAAAATTAGGGAGTGGTCTTTTATGGATAAATATCCAATAATGTTTGCAATTGGATTCGTTTCTATTTATATACCTGCCTCTTTTATTTCTTTCTGAAAATCTAAAAAATGAAGAAAAATCAAATGAAAACCAAAACCAAAAAACGGTAATATAATCCCCTACATTTCTTTGACAATTTCACACCAAAAACACTTCAAAACTGCTTGATTCTAGTGCAATGAGTGAGGAAGGAAACAATAACTTTTTTTTCCCTTAGAATATAATCCCAATGAAGACTTAATAAGTAACGTACTCATAATGTATCATAAACTTTGACCACACGGATTGAAAGACTATAGTGTTTAAATTGATAAACCAATACATTTTTCCCCCTACATCGAGTGAATTAGCAGACTTTGACTCCACTTGGTGTCAGTTTTTTGCACTATATAACGTCTAAATTTTATACCATCATGTTGAGCATGATATATATATTCCTTGTCCCCCATTTTTTAGAGGTAGAGAAGGGGCATAGCATATTCAAAACAATTGTGCATGGATTTGAGGTTCTAAAATAGCCAATTCTCGTAATAGTTTTTTGCTAACTTAATATGATTTAGAATGATGATTCAAATGGTCAATAAGAAGATTTACACCATATGTCATTGTACTAAAAAAAAATGTGAAGATCTCTAAGTTTTTTTAGAAAATAAGAAGTTTTTTTAGTACCTTGCGTGACAATGTGTGAAAATGTTTGATTTAGTATAATATGCTATTTTAATTAAATAAAATAGTTGTTTTATGACAATATGAAAGGAAATAATATTACTTGCTAGTATTGAAAATCTCACATTCAATCCCTAGAAGGGGATAGTTTTGAAAGGGGATGATTTTGATTTTGGGCAAGTTCCTAAATTCAAAAAAATGTATTTTTTTTGAAAGTTTTTATACTAGATTATCCTTAACAAGAGCTTTGTGGATGTATTGTTATTATTATTTTTGGATTCATGGTTTGAAAGTTAGTACCACTCAAAGTTAGAAATGGGGACTCCAAATCCCTCCAAAATCTTGCTAGAAGTTTCTATTGACATTGAGATTTTTCATACATAGAGAAAATATTACCCTCTTTGAAGATGTCAAAAATAAATTCTTGTCTTTAGTGTAAAAAAACATTTTAACTCAAGTCAAACATTTTTATACATTTCGAGCAAGCAGGGAAAAATACTGTAACTTTTCTATGATAAACCTAGAGATCTTCATATTTTTCACTTTTTAATTTATCAACAATGATATGTGGTGAGAAACTTCCTATTGACCGTTTGTATTATCATTCTAAAACATGTTAAGTTCACAAAAAAATAAAACGTGAATTGACAATTTTTGAACCTCCACTCCTTACACACTTGTTTTGAATACACTGTACACCCCTCTTCTACCTCTAAAAATTAGAGTGTAGGGAACTTACATCATGCTTAACACAATGGTAAAAGATTTAGACCTTGTGTAGTGCAAAAAGATCTAAAGAAGATATAGAAGTTGGTGGGTTTAGGCTAGTGGATTGTTGTGGGTCATTCTACCTAGGAGGTCTAATTGAGGCCTTGAGTGGGCCGATTATGGTGCTTTGGGTGTTATAACTTTTCCATGAGTGGTCGTTTTTGTCAGGGTCTTTAGAGCATAGTGCGCACTTTGAACTTTGCAAGAGCTTTTCAATCCATTTCCATGGTCTCCAATTGATGCAGACATTGGCGAACAACAATGATTTCCGTGAAGTGAGGTTGCAATGAAATGTATTCATTGTATAGATCATGTTTTGGATAGTGCAAAAAGATCTAAAGAAGATATAGAAGTTGGTGGGTCCGTGGAGGTGCATATTGGGTATGTTATGTATGGAAATCTTTCTATTCCGAAGAAGAGTTGTTTGTGGCATTTCCCATGTATTGTCCAGTATGAAATTTGATCAAACATGTTTTTTGTGAATCTGTAATTGTAGGATTTTCCAAGAGTTTGTAGAGAGTTTGTTATCAATGTTGTTGGTATCGGTCCATTTGTCTATTAGGGAAACATTATGAGATTAAATCCGGGTTGTTAACTAGATTTTGTTTTTTGAGATATTTATCCAAAAATCTTATAGGGCCTTTATCTAGGGTGTCTTCCATAGAAGACCAACTTTCTCTTTGGAAGTAGAATGGGGTAGCGTGGGCATGTTCATGCGGGTGTTTGGCATTTCTATGGAATTTGTCTAATCTTTCTTTAACTAGTTTTTCCGCTTGTTCATTTCCTTCTATAGTGACATGTGCTCTAACTATATGGAGGGTTGTAATTTGTGTGCGGTCTTGTAGCATTTGAACCATAAATGTTAGTATGATTTGATCAAGGTGGCTATTATGGATGGTAGGATGTGTTATTTGTATATTTAATAGATACAAGACGTTTATACAATATGTAAAGATGCGCACTAGGGGTTCATTAGTGTATTGTGTAGTGATAATTTGGAGGATTTTATAGAGGGCCATCATTTATGCTCTAAGGATATTTTGAAGTCCATATAGTCTTTTGGATATTTTTATTCCTTTGGTGAAGTTATATATGCCATATCTTGCTTTTTCCCTATGCCAATGTCCGGGGCTTGTTTCTGTTGGTTCTTTGAAGGAACCATCTATGTAGTGAGCATATGCGGGATCAAAATTCAAGGAGATATGGTCACAATAAGTGTATCCACACTAATTGAATTGAAAATGCTATAAATTTTCACCCGTGATGAATATTTTTACCATCAATGTCTGCAACGATCTGTCTCTTTGAGTGATATAGATAGTTGTGCTCTTGGTGAAAAATATTCATCAAAAGTAAAACAACAAAATCACATAGTGTGGATACACTACACTAAACATTGCATTTAGTGTCGTCTACACTAAATACGAACCCTTACACTAAAAGGAAGAATTACAATTAGTGTAACGACACAACATTACACTAAATGTGAAACATTACACTAAATGTGAAACATTACACTATATGTGAAAATGGGTGGTTTTTTTTTTTACTTGTACACAATTAGTGTAGCTGTATAAGCTTGCCGCAGTGAATAAAATACTAGTAGTGTATGAAAAAGCTTGCCGCAACTAACACTAATTGTGAACAAGTTCGCAAATAGTGTAGTAGGGTAATTACACTATTTATGTGACTACACTAAATGTGATGTTCAGTGTACCGTAAACATCATTTTCCGTCTTCATGTGCTACGCATTGATCATTGAATTTACACGTCTTAGATTACACCCTGAAATCATAGAAGTTGGTGGTTTTAGGTCAGTGGGTGATTTTCTGTTGAATTCAACACCTTCACAATCTCAGACCTCACACGACGCAAATTCCCGAGAGATCGTGGTCTAGGTTTAGGTTTAGGGTTTAGGGTTTAGGGTTTATCGATGGGGCAATCTCCATCATAGAAGTTGGTGGTTTTAGGTCAGTGGGTGGTTTTGTGTTGAATTCAACCTTAGGATTTCGCAATCTCAGACCTCACACGCCGCAAATTCCCGAGAGATCGTGACGGATCGCGGTCTAGGTTTAAGGTTTAGGGTTTAGGGTTTCTCGATGGGGCAATCTCCATCCAAGCGAGTCGAGGAGACACTGTCCGCGTCACCTTCCTTCCACGCGGCTGTGGACGCAAGCTTCGAGGAATGCATGGCGCTCTCGCAACACGCCTTCGCGGGGCTGCAGCTGTACCAGCTCCTGGACGCCTCGCGCCGCGTCTACGACAAGATCCCTTTCCCGTCCTCCTCCGACGACGACGCCAGGCTCTCGCGCTTCAAGCAGCGCTGGCTGCCGCATCCCCCGACTCAGGCGCAGGTCGACGCCGTTGTGAGGAAGGAGCGCCTCAAGAGGACGGTGGCGATTGACGAGTTCAGGGTGCTCTCTGTCGTGCTGTTCCGGGATATGGGCTTGGCGACGGCGCGGCACCGGCTGGCCTTGTATGTTCCTCTGGGCACCCTGGCGGTTCTGGTTGCGGACTTGTGTGCCAAGCGGTTGCCGGTTGTGGGGCCTATGTATCGCGCTGGGGGGCCGCTCATGCCGGGGTTGCTCTTCGGGTCTGTGGTGGGAGGTGTGGTGGTCGCGACGCAGCTCAACCTGGATTAGGGTGTGAGAGAGTGTGGGTGTAAGCCTGATTCTACCTCTGTGCATTAGGTTTAGTGTTTTGTAAGTGTAGTGTGTACATCTTGTAATTCTTTCTCTGTACATTTGATTCACAGCGACTCTCGCTTTGTCGTGGTTCAGAATCCAGGGTGTCGTATATTGGCTGTAGCGTGTAGATCTTGTAGCCCTAATTCTTCCTCTGTGCATTTGATTCATAATGGGCAAGTTCTACCTCTGTAGATTGGACGCACAACGACCCTAAATCCTAAACCCTATAAACCTCTGTATTGTGAACCCATTGTGTAGAACCTCGTAGCCCTAATTTAGGCAACCACAAAACTGCGTGTCTCCAGGTTTGTGAGGTTGAAGAAGCATGGCCTTCACCTTAATTTCCAAGCTCAATGGCTGGTGAGTTGGTGCTCAAGAATCTTTAGCAGAGCTTGCAAGTTGCACGTGATGGCGTGCCTGTGTTTTTCTTATGTTGGTTCCTCGGTCCTTTGCAATTCAAAATTCGTTTTGTTTTTGTGCCAAAAGAAAAAACAATAAAACAAAACAACAAAAAACAAAGGCTATCTCGTCTTTTCTAGGTGCACCTATCACAGCTCAGTACATGGGCAAAGCGTGGACTTGGTTCCTCCAACAAATTATGGACTAAACTCTGGCAAGTGGTGCCTTTGAGCTGGCGAGTCAGAGAATCAGGGCCTAATAGAAATCGACGATAGGAGTAGATTATGCAGAACAGCATCGACAGATTTGGCTCACGTCCAGTCGTTGCTCGGAAGTGGGCCTCATTCATCTTCCGATGGACAAATTTCACAGCCGATCGTCCAATCTCTGGCGTCTTGCTGAAGATATGCTCACTCTGGAGCGATTCAAAATCTTGTATTTTCAGGTGAAGGTCCTGAAGCTTGACTATGGTGAACTGTCTGTATTTTGGCCAATGACTGTGACGGGTAAGTGTTTCTAGCTCCTCATGGAATCTTGAGTACTGTTTCTCGTTTCTGTCATGGTTGATTAGTATATTAATTGGCTCAGTGGAGTGTTGGGAAGAGGAAGACTGGGCTTGGTTGATCGGCTCAGTAGTAGTTTTGTACTGAATGCAGCATCCTTTTAATGCAGCTCTTGCAGGGCGCTCATTCGTTTCACTTTAGCCCTAGATTCTTACAGTTCATTCTGATGGAGCTTGTTTCTTTGTTCAGGATGCTCTTTTGGTGACGTTTTTTCTTTGCCGATGCAGTCATGTCCTGATGACGTTTTTGAAGATCAGTTGCAACTTGATCGAGTAGTGTGGTGACTGGTGTTGGTGATGGCGTCTCTGCTTCATGCTTAGTTTGACATGAGTTTAGAGACCACCGAAGCTTTGAAGTGAAGGAGAAGGCCATCAAGGTCTTGTAGTTGGTGGAGTCTCTGGTACGTGTTTCATATGCATCTCAGTTCGTTATATACCAATCCAATGGAAATCAATACACTGCATGTTCATGTGTAGACAGGTCTTCTTCCTAAACTGCCAGAGTTACAAGCCAAACTACATCTGATGTGAACCTCTTGTCCTTCTAGAAATAACTAGAGGTTGCCCAGGATACCTTGTTTTACACCTCAAATGATTGTTTAGACACCTTTGAAACTCTCACACATTGATTTCCTGTGTGATATTGCAGGTATTCACCCACTTCCCAAGGGCGAAGACCAAGATGCTTGAGGCATCCTTTCAGCTGAACAACAGGCATATATTCCTGGTGCACAATATCACCACAGAAGTCCACAAGTACTTACTTTCCAAGCCAAGCGTGGAATCTGTGAAGGCAACTCCCATTCGCTATTTGAAGAGTATGGAAAAAGATGGGCCTGTAATTGCCCTTTCCTGTGTCATCAAAGCCGTGGTAAGTAACCTACTCCTCCACCATTTATTTATTCTTAACAGGTAATATGATTTTCATGTTTTTTTAATTTCCCTTATCAAAGTCACTTCAGAGTTCTTTCTAAAGTCACCCAAAGTTTTGAGAAGATACCCGTCTTCTTTTAATTTATTTTACTTCACTCTGAAGTATAGCTATTCAATCAATAGAAGAGCTTGCTGGTCTTATCCTTCAATTGTGGTCTTTATTAAACTTAACGTCCAGCATTTTCAGCCGTTGTCTTTGAAAGAGTTTGCATGAGATCAACACTATGAATGTTAGCCACCTTTCTCTCCTTTGAGCGAATTTTAGATTAAATGATTTTAATTAAATTTCTAAATGAAAAAGGTATCTTTGATGTTAATTTTGGGGGTGATCTTGATTTAGTTTAAGATATGGGATAATTAACATGGATTTAGGGTCTAGGGTTTAGGCACTTTGAGTGGCATAAATGGTGAATCTGGTCCTAAAATGTCCAAGACCTTGTCATGTTCACATAGGCTCTCCAATGTTTTGTGGATGCTTATTGTCCTAATGACAGAAAAAACTTTTGTTCTAATTCATATAAGTTTTGGAACATCTTTGTATATAATCAGGTAGACAAAAGATGAAAACCTGTAAAAACTCATGCATAAATGTTTACCTCAATTTTTGTATGCCAATGCTAAGCTATCCAAGTTGATAGTGTGTTTTTGGACCTTGGTTATTTGAAAGTATGAATTTTCTAGCAAGATTTCAGTCATTGGTAAAGTAGTATACCCTCTAAAATCCACAACTCTCACTATCATTATATGTTGACTTCAAACACTATAAACTATTCCATCATTATTGGATGTTGTGCAAATTTTCCCCAAAGATTAAATCATGGATTAAGCCCTAAAGTTCCTTGATAATTTCTCTCAAAAACTAGTTCAAGGTTACCACTGTCAAAAAGAGGCAGAACAATCACAATTTCAAGTGACATTTTGAAATTTTAACCGTAAGATCTTAAAATAGACGCATACAAATATGCCGTATTTTTTCAGTAGCAATCAATTGCATAGATACGAAGATTATAGCTTTTGAAGTACAAGAAATGGTTTTTTTTCCCCTTGCCCAGCAAAAGCAGCACACTTTGACTTTGCATATCTTGTAACATTTATGCTAAAGTGTGTTCAAAACCATTACCAATATGATCCATATGTTGTCTACTGATTGTTTGCTAAATTTGGGGTCAAAGCAAGGAGTAACTTGTGGAAATAAATACTTTAGTAAAAGGGGGTATAAAACCATAAGAATGAGTTCAATAGTGGTAAAACATTCCTTACCACATCAACTTTTACAAATTTGAGAATCCCAACAGCTCATGTGTGGTAGCTTATGTGTGGCATTTCTATTTCTACTAGTTTTAGAAAAATAATTAAAAAAAAATAGTTGAATATCTATTTTTCATGAATTTATGGAATTATTCAAGCTTTATGTGAGAAGCCATGGCTTGAAATTGGGGACCTTTCATGAAATAAAAGGTCACGTCATTCACCAACTCCCCCTAGAAGTGAAATTTGACTTCAAGTCAAGAACATTCCCTTTTTATCTACTTTTAAATGGTCCATATTTCTTGGACTTTGAGGGGTCTTTCCTTGTACTTTTCTCTCACATGATTTGGGGTGCCCCACCCTTCTGCCACCCTTTGCGCTCCATCCTTTTTCCACCCTTTGTGCCCCTACTTACTGCTCCTCTTTGGCACTTGAGTTTCATTGCTTCACACGGGTGCCCATGTTGTTCGCTATCCCCAATTCCAACATTAAGTGGTACTAACTTTCAAACCATGAATCCAAAAAAATAAAAACATACCTCCACAAAGCTCTTATTAGGGACAATTTTAGTATAATTTTATTTTATATAGTTTTAGAAACTTGTCCAAAATCAAAATTGTCCCTCAAGGGACACTTGGTCCTTTAGGGGTTACGTTCAATTTGTTCAATTCTCCATTGTAAATTAATCATGTATAAAACTGACCAACACATAGGGCATTTGAGGACAAAAACCTAATTGTCAATCAAATTAGTCAAGAATATGCAAGCACTGACAACATGTTTGGAACTTGAACTCAACTATCCACCGGCCTAAATTGTGGACTGGCCTAGACTAATGTGTACTGACATAGAACATGACATATAACATGTGAACTCAACTATCCACCGGCCTAAATTGTGGACTGGCCTAGAGTAACGTGGACTGACATAGAACATGACACAAAACATGGCTTAGACTAACGTGGACTGACACATAACTTGACACAGAACATGGAATGAACTATCCACCAACCTATAATATGACTTGGCCTAGACTAAGGTGGACTGGCCCATAACATGAACTAAACTATCCACTAACCTCGAATGTAACTGGCCTAGACTAACGTGGATCAGCATAGAACATGGATTGAACTATCCACTAACTTTAAACATGGACCAACTTGGAACATGGCTTGCTGTAAATTATCTACCTTCATATCAATTGTCTTGGACCATACATTAGATTGTCTATCTGCATGAATCACGCTTTGAACAATTAGACAATTTAAACGATGCAATGAATATCAATCGCCATAGATCACGGAGTGGATATTCACCAACTGATATCACGCCTTTAAGTATAAAGGATCATGAAAAGATCAATTAATATTAATAAACCATCAATTATTTGAAAATCATATACATAATTATCAATGAGTACTAATTTAAACCAATCATATTGAATGAACCATTGATTAGATTTTATGTATTATTAACAGCTCTAAGATGTACATAAAAGAACCAATCAACTTGAATCACACACTAACAAACAACTAACCAAAATGAGGTAGTGAACCACCCCCAACTTACAATTTCATTCATTTTACAAAATATCAACTTATAAGAAAGAAAAATCTATTTGTATGATTTTCTATGATGCAATATTATATACAATTTAGACAACTTTGGAGCTCAGATTTCTTTAAGTGACTAATGATTATTATAATATTCCAATGTTTTTTTTGGTCGTTAATTTCCTTGGAGTTTTTTTATTGAATGTTTAGATGTAGCACATTCAAATATTTTTCTTTTTCTTTAGTGAATTATACATATTAATGATTAATTATTATTTCTATTCTCAACTACTTTGACACCGGATGTGGCGTCGAGGACCGCACCAAATTGCGTAGTGTCAGCTTAGATTAGATTATTTTACTCTACATTTGCTAGAGATGTATGTCCACCAAACCTCATCTGTCCAATGGATGTATTTCATTTATTAGGGTTTTGTGTGTGTGTAGTAGCGTGTATGCGCTTGACTTGACGTCATTGTCAAGTCAAGCTTTGTGAGAGTAATTAGAGAGTGTTTAGGGAGGTGTCTTTGCTTGTAAGTGATGAATTATCAGAGAGAAGAACTCCGGTCCCCGAAGGGGGGCCGGCGTGGATAAAGTGTCCGTTCATTCCACCACTAAGTCCATGCCCACCGGGCATGGGTTAGTAGTATGGAACTACTCCCCTCTTTCGAGGGTGGACACTATGTACCCAGTAACAAGTGACCAATACAAAGGGACCCAAGTACCCAAAAGTCTCTAAGAAAGGGAGGGTGTGTACGGTAAAATGCAAGTGCAGGTTTATGGAGGGAGGTTTGATGTATCAGGAAGGGGTTGGTTGTTTTCAAGTTTCCGTTTATGCAGGAGTATTGACATAGCATGTTGAATTGCAATAGTGTTAATATTTGAGAAGGTGGTTTTGATTGAAGTGATGGGGATTTTAAATGTTTCTTCAAGGGTTGTCATTGAGGGAATGAAGGTGGTGGCTCTGGCACCCGCGGTGATTACAATGAGGGGGTCTACTTTCCATCCTAGTGCTTGAATATCATCAAGTAGTGGTTGGTACTTGTTTGTTTTGTTAGCAATAGTGTCCGGAGAGAATCTATCATTGCAATATGTGAATTCAATAAACTGAATAGTGAGATTAGGATCTATGTGGTTTGGAGGGGGGTCTTTGTATGAAAGTCCTCTAACACATAGTAGGTCCGGTTTGAATCTTGCATTACAATGGCATCTTTGAGTGCAACATGTGCATGGTAATAGCCAAGGGGGGACCGTATTTTCTTGTGGATTGTCATTAAAGGTTCCGGCATTCATGAGAACGAAGCAACGGGATTTAGTTGATGATATAAGTAGTTTACGAATAGCCCATACGGCTTTGTTATGTCTTTTAACAATTAGTGAATGTATATGGGGGTTTTGGCACTTGAGTAGGACATGTAGCCATGTGTCCGGGTCTGTGGTGTTGCAAATTGGACATGTTATTGTAGGAAATCTTTCTATTCCAAAGAAGAGTTGTTTGCGGGCATTGCCCATGTATTGTCCGGTGCGGAATTTGATTAGGCATGTGATTTGTGGATCCGTTATAGTGGGGTTTTTCCAAAAATTATTGGATAGTACATTATGAATATTTGGGTTGCCAGTCCATTTATCAATATTGGGGAAGTTTTCTGTAAGTTTTTCTAAGTTATTTAGAAGATCATGTTTGTTGAGGTATTTGTCCAAGAATCGTACGGGGCCTTTATCGGGAGTTTCACCCATAGAGGGCCATTCATGTCTATGAAAGTAGTATGGGGTAGCATGAGCGTGTTCGTATGGGTGTTCGGCATTCTTGTGGGTTTTTTCTCTCCCTTCCTTTGCTAGTTTGTCGGCTTGTTCATTGCCGTCGATATTAGCATGAGCACGGACTTTATGGAGTGTAGTAATCTGTGTACGGTTTTGGAGCATTTCAACCATAGATTGAAGGATAGTTTTATCCGGATGACTATTGTGTAAAGTAGGGTGTTTAATATGTGTATTAAGGAGATATAATACATTTATGCAATCTGTAAAAATGTGAGCCGGTTCGTTTGGGTATTGGGTGGTGATTATTTTGAGGGTTTTGTGTATAGCCATCATTTCGGCTCTTAGAATATTCTGGAGTCCATGTAGTCTTTTACCTAATTTAATTTGTTTGGTAGAATTGTATATCCCATAACCGGCTTTCTCCCGGTGCCAATGTCCCGAGCTTACTTCGGTTGGTTCTTTGAAAGAGCCGTCAGTGTAGTAGCTAAAGTTGGGGTCAAATTTAAGGTCTATATTAATTTGGTAGTAAGAGAGGGGGAGGCTTAGTTCGGTAATTGGTGACGTGGAGATGTTTGTGTGGGGGGTTTTAGACCATTTTTTGTTGCGGTTTACACGGGTTGATATGGGCGTGGGGGGGGCAATTGCAGTGTATACCTTGTTAATGTTTAGATTTTTTGCTATCAAAGTGAGATGATTGAAGATTTCTAGATTACCTATTTCACGAGTTTGTTGGTGTATACATAGGATACGTAGGGTTGCTGGTTCAAGGGGGGGTGTTTGTATTTGCGGTGGTATAGTGGGTTCTTTGTAAGTCATGGAATCGGCTTCAAATAGTACTATGATGTGGGAGTCCGGGAATGGGCCTAATTGTGGGTTAGGGTTGTGGTACCAATGAGTGTCGGGAGTGATAATGATGGTGATATTGTGGTTGGGGTCATTATTTGCCGCTAGGCGTGCCCAATGTATTGCTTGTTGTGTTTCTTCTTCGTTGTGAGGGTGTGCGAGGCCTATTCCACTCCACTTATAATCAAAGGCTTTTCCAAGAGACCCAAAAATCTTATCGCGTTTGAATGGAGAGTAAAATTTTGAGATTTTTGTGGAGCATGTAACGGGGGATGAGAAGTATGAATGTGTGATATTCAGGGATGTAATAAGGTAGTCTAAGATAGGATCAGGTAATGTGTAGTGTGCATTTTTGAGGGGGTCATTTTTGGGTGTTCGGTAGTTGTATCTTTGGTATAGCCAAACAATTTCGGTTTCAAATGTTTGGGGTATTGATTCGATGTTAATGGGGGTTAGTAGTGCGTTGTGATATTGGTTCCACAGCCATTGTAGTCTAGCGAGTGGTATGGTTATTAGATGTCTACCATTACCTTCGTATATGTGGGCATTGTCTTGTTGTATTTTGATTGTATTTGTTTGTGCTCGGATGTCCGTTTCTGGGTTGCATTCAGTTGTAAAGATGTTAAGAAGGGGGATAATAAGGGGTGGTGTGACAAATCTTCTATCTCGAAGTTGTGCTTGGGGGTGGTGTATTTGTATGATATTTAGGTAATGACTATTTTGAGTTCTAAGGTAGTATTGTGTGAGGATTTCGGTGTTATGTAAGGAAGTATTTGGGTTGTGCCAAGGGAAAAGATTTCTTTGTGGGAGCCATTTGGCGTAGGTGTTGTTATTGTGGGACCAGTGGCATAGGTACGTCGTATATTGTTTACTTATTTTGTTGGAGTCAATGTGTTTATTATGTCTGTGCGTGGTTATGTTATTTATTGGGTGTATGGAAGGGTTTTTTAATATATGTGGTGGAGGGGCATATGGTCGTGAGTGTGGTGGGTTTGGGGGAATTAGTGGGGGGTTGGTGTTGGGGTGGATGTCATTGTGATTGATGATATATGAGTCTTTAAGTGTGTACGGTGGGGCGTGATTGGCGCAAGGGTTGGGGCATGTAGGGAGACATGGAGGGTGACAAAATAATTGTTTGGCAATGTTTAGTGCACTTTTTATTAATTTATGAGGGGTACCATAGAGTGTTTTGTAGCTCTTGTCGTCCATAAGGTGTGTTCCATTTGGTAGTGTAATTTGTTTTAGATCAGTAATGTTTGCAGAGAAGAGTTTTTGTAGGAGTTTGTCGGATAATTGTCGGTCAAGTCTAGGGAGGTTATGAATTTCATTTGCCCAATTTTGTTCAAGTGGTGCGGGGTCTAGTAGGAAATCTTCTAGTGTGCTTTTTAGAAATATTTGACCTTCTGTTTTAAGTAGAAAAAGTGTGCGGGTAATGGGGGACCGAAGACAATCAGATTTTTTAAGTCTTTGGAGGTATTGTGCTCCTCCATAAATGGCAAGGATGTGCCGAAGGAGTCCACTGTAAATTAGTCCTAGTCGTCCTTTATTGTTAAGTGCATTCTGGAGTTGTTCTCCAATGCAACGTAAGTAGGCATTTTTGAGGGAGAAAGCTTCTAATCCGAATAGTTCATGGGGAAGTTGTGTTATGATATTAGGCGTACAATTGGGGAGCCCGCATACTTTCTTTTGTATGGCTATGATTTTCTTATCGAGTTTATTTATGGCGGGCATGGAATAAGGGACCGCATAGAAACTGTATGAGATACCCGGTCGTATGACGGTATCAATCATTTTTATTTTTTGTTGCAATGTGGCCGGACAAAGTATAAGTTCCTTGCATTGTTTAATAAGTTTTGTAGTAGTAGCATGAATTTGAATTTTCCATTTTAAAGATGGGACTAGGTTTATTCCAAGGTATATATAGGGTTGGTTTTGGTTTAGAACCGGGATTGGTTGGTTACGATAGTGGATATTGTTAGCTTGAATAAGGGCTTTGAAGGCGGTCGGGTTTGTTTTAGATTTGTTTGGACATCCGGTTATGGCACACTTTTGGACCCCAAGTTCCATCCCGGACCATAGACAGAATTTGTCTATTTTGTCCAATTGAGTTTTGAGTGATTTGAGGCGTCCGGAGATGGCCGCAAGATCGTCAGCATATGCGGCCGAGTTTATGGTAACTTTTGAGGTGCCAAATGTGTAGCCATTATTCCCTCTTTGAAGCCATCTCAGTAGGGGTTCCAGAAAAATAATGAAGAGGTATGGACTCAATGTATCGCCTTGGATGGTCCCTCGTTGAATAGGGATAGGGCGTGTTTTACCAAAGAATTCTCCAACGTATGTAGTGGTAGATTGGGAGTATATATTGCCAACCAGTGTGACCGCGTCGCACGGGTATCCAAGATCGCTCATAATGGTTAGCAAGCGAGGATGGTCAATGGAACCGAAAGCGTTTTTGAAATCAATGTAGAGTATGTAAATGTCTTTATTAGTGAATTTTGCATCCTCAAGAGCGGCGATGATAGTTTGGATTTGCCGTGTGGTACTTCTTTCAGCTCTAAACCCTTCTTGGCTTTCATGTAGTATTTGGTGTTTTTCCCCGTAGGCCGATAGTATTGATGTTAATGTGCTAGTGTACAGTTTGTAAATGGCGTTGGCTAAGGCAATAGGTTGGTGATTAGGTAGCTCGGTTGGGTTGCCTTTTTTGTATAATAAGATTGTTAAACTTGTTTTCCAGGATGCAGGAATTGCTTTTTGTTTGTAACAATGGAGGAAAAATAATGATAGAAGGTCATGGAATCTCGGAGGCATGTTTTTTAGAATTGAGTTAGGTATATAGTCCGGTCCGGGAGCTTTGTTGGTTCCCAGATTTTTTAGGCACATGTTATATGTGTCTCTGTTATAATATGTGTGGAGAGGAGTCGTGGGTTCTCCTCTTTTATCAATGGTGAATCCGTCAAGATCATGCCACGGGTATTGTCTAACCCCGCATGTGCATGTTGGTGTATGTTGTGGTTGGAAGTGACATGAGGGGGTGGATGGCCTATTGTTTATGGATTGTTGAAAATGTATTTCGTTTGCAATGTCATTTGGGCTGGTTAGAATATTATTGTTTTGATCTAGAATGCAATCTAATGGTAAGTTTGTGTTGTTTTTAAAAACTTTTCTATTAATCTTTTTTGGGCTAGATTCGTATAGCTGACGATACTTAGAAATGGCTTTTCTGATACATTCTCTTGTATATTTTGTAGTAATTTTCCGAGCTTGTTTATTGGCGGTTTTTGCAATGACTGCAATGTCTTTTAGCCAATCTTCGTGAGGGTTGTTGAGCGGTGGTACTTGTGGGATTTGGGGATGGCGAAGGTTTTGTAGTTCAGAGAGTATGGGGTGGGTTCGCCAATTTTGATTAGTTTTAGCGATGTAAATTGTTTTCCGAATATTGTGGTATGTAACAAGATGTTGTTTCCACTTTTTGGCTAGTTTTCTCGGGAGATACCCCCCTTGATTCGAGGTTCTAGGTGTGAGTTGTGGGGTCGGAGGTGCTTTGCATGTCTTTTCTAATGTAGTAGAAATTTCATTAATAATTTTGTCAAGAGAGGTGCAGGCTTCTTGCCATTGTATGTGTGTTAGGTGTTGGTGGTTGGATAGAATTTCTGTAAGGGAGTCTATCTGTAGTGAGTTTTTTTCAAAGAATATTGTATTAAAGTTGTCAAGGTTTTCTTTTGGGATGGGGTTTAGTATTTTGATATCATTTGAGTTTGTTTTGGTGGGGGGTCTACTTATAAGGATGTTATGAGGTATATTTAGTTGGATCGGGAAGTGGTCCGAGTTTAAGTTGGTTGAGGTATTGGTGATAGATGTGTATTGGGTATGGTTAGGTGTTTTAATGTAAAATCCATCAATTAGGCTAGTGTGTGTGTAATTAAGTCCTCCTTGACGAGAGTATTGTGTATCGGTTGGGATCAGATATAATTCTAGATTATCTGTGTAATTTCGCCATTGATAGTCTATATCACGTGGGGTGGTGAAGGTCTCTCCGTTTTGTCGTCCAATAAGGGCAATATCTCGGTTAAAGTCTCCACAAAGTATTATTGTATGGTTAGTGTGCGTATTAATTTGTGAAGTGATGGAATTTTGGATTTCCGGAATAAGCCTAGAGTCTTCTATGTGCGATGGCATGTATAGGTGAAGAATGAGCCATGGTTGGAGGGGTCGGTTAGTAATTTTAATAATTTGGAGGTATGGTGATATATTAGCCGGAGTAGGAATTTTAGTGATATTCCCAGGGAAGGCATATGATTGGTGTATGAGCATAAGGAGGCCTCCTCTCGTTGGTGTATATGGCATACGTTGTTGGATGCATCTTGTAAGGGCATGAGTGTTATTAAATATAAGTTTGTAGTCGGGGAATGTTTTTTGGATGTATTTTGTGGATTTAGTAGCGGTTAATTTAGTTTCTTGTATAGCAATTATGGCGGGTGGTGTGTTGGTGTGGGTAGATAGATTATGGAGGCATGGGAGAGCAGTGTTTAGGGATGCAGCGTTCCATGTTAAGATGTATGTATTGATGTCTCTGGTGTTTTCGTTATGATTTACAGGTGGTATATATGGGGTTGGTGGGGATGGGAATGTGTATTCTAGGATTGGCTCAAAGCATCTCGTTATTTCTTTAGTTAGTTCATGTGGCAGGAATGGGAAGTGTAGTTGGATAGTGTTTTGTGTGGGGGGTGAGGTTTGACTGTGTACGAAATCATATATTTCTTTGTGTATGGAGTCTCTATGTTGGATAATATTTTGATTTTCTGCTAGGAAACTTGTATACGGGTGTTTCGTATTAATATGTCTTTCGGGTGGGTTATGTAGAGTGATTAAGTTGTTAAGGAGAGTGTTGGTCCAATTTGTGGTATTGGTATTTTGTAGGGCTAATATTTGGTTGCACTCTTCTAGAGAGGGGTGTACTGTAATAATTAAAGCATATAGGATATGTGATGGGGGATGTGTAGTTTTTTGTTCAATGAATTGTGCTATATGCGGGTAGGTCATGTTATGTGAGTTATGTAGTTCATGTGTGTTCTTTAGTAGTGGTGAAAATGTGTTAGCAAGGTGTTGATACTCGGGGTGTAGTTTTATAGTACTAGGGATGAAGTACATTTTTGCGCGTTTTTTATGAGCTGCGGGGTGTGTTTTTATTATGTTTGGCATGGGGCCTGGGTTTTTTTCAATGTCACCGCTGAGAAGTATTAGTATTTTACAGAGGTAGATTGTGGTAGGGTAGTGATGTTGTTGGGGTTTTAGGTTTTGTAGGGGTTGTTTGGGTGGTTGGAGTTGTTGGGGTTTTTGTTGTTGTTGGTGTCTTTGGGGGTTTATTATTGTTGATGTTGTTGTTGTTATTGTTGTTGTTGTTGCTGTTGGTTTTGATGTCATTGGGGGCTTTATCTTTTGGTGGTGGTGGTTGTTGTTGTTGTTGTTGTTGTTGTTGTTGTTGTTGTTGTTGTTGTTGTTGTTGTTGTTGTTGTTGTTGTTGTTGTTGTTGTTGTTGTTGTTGTTGTTGTTGTTGTTGTTGTTGTTGTTGTTGTTGTTGTTGTTGTTGTTGTTGTTGTTGTTGTTGTTGTTGTTGTTGTTGTTGTTGTTGTTGTTGTTGTTGTTGTTGTTGTTGTTGTTGTTGTTGTTGTTGTTGTTGTTGTTGTTGTTGTTGTTGTTGTTGTTGTTGTTGTTGTTGTTGTTGTTGTTGTTGTTGTTGTTGTTGTTGTTGTTGTTGTTGTTGTTGTTGTTGTTGTTGTTGTTGTTGTTGTTGTTGTTGTTGTTGTTGTTGTTGTTGTTGTTGTTGTTGTTAAATATGATAGTATATAGATATATTTTGATATTTTTATCTTTTTTCCTATTTATATTTTTATATATTTTTTGGCTTTGTATTTTAGTATATATATATACTATATTATTTTTGGTTGTAGCGTTGTTTGACGCTATTAGTTTGACATGTCCATCTTGTTCTCAATGACTCTTTGCTCCCGTTCCGATGCTTGAGTTTCCGCCGCCATGATGGTTGCAATGAGTTGGGATCGAAGGGTTGACATTTCTCCCCTTAGGGATTTGACCGTGTTCGCCTGTACCATGTCCGCATATTGCCTTGCTTCGTCTACGATTTCTCCTTTCATGGTCTTCATTTCTTTGCGTAGTTGTTGTAGGGTAACTCCATGACCTTTATTTGGTTCGTTCTCCATGGCAATCATCGCGTTAGCTACGGCCGCGTTTACATCCGAAAAACCTAGTCTCGTTAGTTCTTCTGCGCTCGGTTTGTTGCTGCCGTCTAGACTCTTGGGGTGAGGGGTAAACATAATGTATTTTCCGTGTAATTTTTTACTTTGTTTAACAAATTTTTTATAGACGGCCGCATTTAAACATTCAATATTGCAAGTCCCTACATGTCGTCCGTATTCCAGTTTGAAGTATGTGTCAACTACATTTTCTTCCCCAATTATGGATTTTATTCCTTCTACCAATTCTTTTTCGTTTTTTGTTTTGTTAAGGTTTTTTGCAATGAGAATTAGACAGTTCTTTTTTGCGATCTCATCCTCATCCATTTTCCGGGTTGCAAAAACAGGCATAAAAATCTCATTACAAAATGAGACTTTATAGTCTTTTATTTTAGCAGCTTGTTCCGGGGAGGGAGTTTTGACCCATGCAAAATCTGAAGAGCTTTTCTTTTCTACTCCCGTTACCTCGAAATCATAACTCCTTGCAAAACCATCTTTTACAATCTCCGCATGTAAGTGGTATGGATCTACATTAACAAGACTTGGGCTTGATATTTTCACCGATAAGAGATGTGAGAAGGCCAAGGAGTCGTATGCTTTGCATACTTTTCCTTGGTGTGGGATTCCTTCATTCAAAATGAGGATGAACGGCCTTAGCCCTCCCAATAAGCCTTTCGCATCGATAACCGGGTTTTTTAGGTGCAGTTTCACCACACCAGTCCAATTGTCGGACTGGTGGTGACAAAACACGGCTATTGGTTCACCAATGCGTGTTCCTGTAGGTATCTCCATTTCTTGCAGTCGTGTTTTCACCATGTCTAGTACCACATTTTTTGACCATACTTGATTCGCCAAGTCAAAATGAATGGAAATTTGGTAGTCCAAGGCAAAGCCGTCTTCATCCACCTCAACTTCACTTGGAAGTTGGGTGAGATTGAAATGATTTCCTACCTTTCCATCATGCCTTTTAGAGGGCCATTCCTCTTGGATGACAAAAGGAAATGACGGTATTGCCTCAAAACTCTCACATGCTTCCTTTTCATTTAACCCACATTTTACCAACTCTTCTATGGTAACCAAAGGTATTTTTTCTTCCCCATTCTTCTTTGCAATGATATTCATTGTTTGGAAGCCTAGCCAGTATTTGGTGGAAGGCAAACTTGTTGCCTTCACCTTTTTCTGGGTGGAGCTTGTAATAACCAAGGCATTTTGCATCACATTTAGAGGGTTCGGAATACCTTCAAGCACTTCAACAAACAGGCGTTTGGAGGAAGTGGCAGTAGTTTGTTGTTGAGACATGCTGTAGAAAAAGAAGAGAGTGTTACTATGTGATCTATAGCTTGTCACTTCAACTTTCCTTCTTTCCTTCTTGTTCTTAACATCTCCTCTCAACGTACGTTGAGGGCTTGTTGATGTTAAGGTTTTTAAGAAGTAGAAAGTATCAATATAGCTAGCATGTAGGATTTGATAACATACGGGATAACATACAATATGAATAACATGCAAAATAACATGCAAGATTCCTAAGATTCGAAGATAGGAGAGGTTAGGGTTATGTTGTTTAATTACTACATATACACATACACGAGAGGTGCCAGAAAATTGGTCACCTCTCAGAGAAAGAAATTTTGATATTAAGGTAAGATTGTGTGCCCATTGGTTTCCAAAATAAACCAGTAGACAACAAAGAACATAAAGTAGTGACGAAGGTGAGGGGAGAATATGACCTGAATATCCAGTGACCACTTGGGAGTTGTGTGGTTGATCCTTGAGCTGATTACCCGTGGCTTCCCTTCCTTGCTTGCTGACTAATCTGGTCCAAGCTCGTGGTTGCACTCGCACGTCTAACTTGGACGGGACTCTTGGATCGACGTCCACGGGTTTAGGGGGGCACTGTTCAGGGGTATCTACACTGCAGCTTGGGTTCAGTAGTCGGCTAGGAAGGTTCGACGTCAGGGAAGATTCCTTCTCGAGTACCTTGTCGGCCACTTGACTTCGAGTGGCTCCCTGTGTCGTCTTTGAGAAAGACACGATGTGCCGTTGGGTAGCGCAAACAGGTTGGCTCCAGGCTGTTCGTGCTCGGCGATTAGCGGCTGTGGAGTGGTGGCGGTAGGTACCGAATGCCAGTTGCAGAATTCGGGCGAGGCTCTTCGCTCTGTAGGTGTCGGCTTTCCTTGTAAGTCCAACCTTGGTAATTGCCGATGTGGCCTGGATTAGCTGTTGATGGGGCGTCCTCCTCTTGTGCATGCGGACAGAGCGTAGGGCAGGGCTTCGGTCCGATTGCGTCTCGGGCAGCGTCCGTTGGTAACTCGCCGTTAGGGGCTTCGCATGTTCTTCGTCTGTAAGGGTTCGAGCTGGGTGACAGAGGGCGCGTTTGTGAAAGTTCGGACTCGTCCGTGCAAGTTCGCACAAGGCCTGGCTGCGCGACTTTCCACCAGGTACGTCCACGTTCTGGACTACTGCTTGTGAGCTCAGGCGGAGTGCGGGCTTCTTCTCGAAAGGGGCTGCTGGGCTACGGCCTTGGGTTTCCGATCTTCTGCGCCGTCGGCTGTCTTCCACATGCGGTCTACCGGTCTTGATGATCTTGCTCGTTCGGCTGCTTGCTGTAGGTTCCAGGTGTCTTCTTCGACTGGTTGTGTCTGATCTACGAGTTGTGTATTCCCGGTTCTTCCTTCGTCTCCTGACCGCGTTTGTTGTGGTGCTAACCAGGTTAATCGTCTTCCACGTGTGGATCTGCTGCGGGTGCTGTGTTCTCTGCGCGGAGCATGCCAACAATAAGTTAATGTGGAGCTGTGCAAAATAAATACAAACAAAAGTCAATAATTTTGTGAGAAAAAGGGTAGGTTGCTCTTCACTGTCTAGACGTGTCCAAGTTGGGCGTGGAAGATGCGACTCTCTCCTTCGTCTTCGCTTCACATCTCCACTCAGGTCCGTAACTTCTGCATGAACTAAGCAGGTGTCGTACTGGTTCCACAATACATGAAGTGGATGTCTACGCAGTAGAGCAGTGTAAGAGGGTTTGAGAGGATAGTGAGGGCGTGCTTTATACCTTGTGTAGAGTTGTTTGATGGATGTGGTTGTTGTCGATGAACGTCTTTGTTTTAGGGCTTTTGGATGTTTAGGTTTGGCTACCTCGTGGAGCCGTTGGGTTGTATCTTGTCGATTATGTTGTCTTGGATGGAGTTGTAGAACTTGCTCTTCCGTAGGTTCGTCATTTTTATGGCGGCTAGGGTTTTGTCTTCGTATTTGTGGCTGGTCCTGCTTCCCTATGTGTTGCTTGTACTTAGTCTTTCCAGAGCTCCTGTCATAAATTAGTATGGATTTATTGGCATGGAGGAAGGGAAGTGGGGTGGTGGTAGGGTTGCTTACCTTGGCGTGTACATACCTGGTGCTCGCTTGATGTCTTGAAGTCTTGTCTTCATGCTGATGGTGTTCTTGGTATTGAAAGTGGCGTTGATGTTGTGATGGTCTTGGTGTGTGTTGATGAGCTTGGTATATGCGGTGGTGTTGACGTTGTGTTGGTCTTGACGTGAGGCTTCTCCAGATGCTAAGTCCATGGGCCTGTACTTCCTTCTTTCTTGGTTTTGTTGGATCTTCATGTTCCAGTGTTTCGTATCTTTCCAGCTTCTTCTTGTTGTAACGTCGTACCTCTCTTTTTCTCGCTGTCCATCTGAAGTCAAGGAATAACAAGCAAATAATGGTCAAGTGAGGGTTTGAGATACGTACCTTGGCCAGAAGGGGAGTCGAGTCATTGTTGTTCTGTGTCTTGCCTTCGGTGATGACCATGTTGATTGCTGAGTGCTGCCGTTGGTTTGTGTCACAAAGTTGTGTAGTAGGTGGCTTGGCATTTTTTCTTGGGTGTTGCTGCTCGCTACGTTGTCCTCGGGAGTGTTGGTACCTGCTTTCCAGTGTTGGTCTATTCGGGCTGCGGCAGGTGATTGTGTGCTGCTGCTCCTTTCGTTGCCCTCGTGAGTGTTGATTCCTGTAGTTCAGTATAGTGCTGATTTGCTCGGGCTGCGGTATGTGATGGACTTGACGATTGTTGCTCATTACGTTGTCCTCGGGGGGCGTGGGTCCCTGTGCTTTAGTGCTGATCAGCAGCAGGTGATGAACTTGTTGATTACAGAGTGCCTCCATTGATTTGTTGCTTGTGTTGCAGGTGGCTTGGCGTTTTTCCCTCAGTGTTGCTGCTTCGTGCGTTGTCCTCGGGAGTCTCTGCGTACCAGTGTAGATCTGCTTGGGCTGCTTTTGTGACTTCTTGCAATAGGGATTAGACATGCATATAGCAGCAGCATTAACAATTTCTAGCATGTACCTACTACGTTTGTAAGAACAATGTTGAGACTTTCCTAAGTACTGAATACATATATGAAACTTAGCTGATCCTTGAGAATGTCTGTCCTTGTGGGAAAATCTTGTATCTTGGCTTCGGTCTCGTGCATATTGTTGGCAGCAGTCGATCTTCATGTGTATGTGCTTGTGTTCTGGTTGAGGAGGTGCTAGGTGTAATGTTTCTAGTTGTGATATGGTATCCAGATCTAGATCTACTTGTGCATGTTTGATGTGGGTAGTGCAGGATCTAGAGCTAGATCTAGGCCAACACAGAGCCCCACTTCAGATCTACTCTCCCATTCTAGTGCTAGATCCATTGCAGCCCATTCAAACTTATGACAGCAAATCAAGATCTTGCAATCCCTGCCAACACTCTTCACAACTTAGAGACAACTTCTAGCAACAAAAACGAGGTGCACAACGGGATTTGCAATGAGATCCAGCATCTCTCATTGCCTTGTGCTTCGTTTTTGCGCCTAACACCTAAGACCCCTCCTCACCAGATTTTACGGAGCTACTCTCTAAGCATTGCGGCCCGTTGTCGATGAATTATCATTAGTAAATGCTCCGCATTCTCTAGTTTTGCTTGCACTCCTTAATTCTCTCCTTGTGGAGTACGAGACGCTTGACTACTCTTGTGATTCACAACAGTCTCACTTGACAAAGACCCTCTCATATTTCTCTCATTTTCATACCATTTTTGCATTGGAGTTTGTGGAATAATGATAAGAAAGTAGAGAAAGAGTGGGTAGCCGTAGTTCTATGTTTTCTTTTTTTGTGTGCAAGAACTAGAAATTTAGAAGCAAAATTTGACAGTTTTGGAGAGATTGTTGGAGTCTCTGTGCTAAAGTGTCGTTCCGTTTTGTCCGCAGGTCTGCGCGGCGGGCAACCTCGGGTCGTACGCGGTAAGATGGGCGCTTATTAGGCGGCAATGGACGTTGACGCTAGTCAACCTGCGTAACCCTTGATATGAAAGCAAGGCGTGAGTTCGAAGCTGCAAGGGCAAATCTCGGAACAATGAGGCAACAGCCAAGGCGATGGAGAATCTCGATTGAGGCATACGTGAGAGGATATGCCCATCATCAATAGGGTGATCTAGCTGAGCACAAGATCTTGTGGCAGGTGCGCTTGTGGCCGTTGACCAAGGCCCATTCTCGGCGCAGTCATCGGGGACAGTTGGTGGGTGCAGGATATGATCACTTGCGCGCTCAAGGGGCTAGGGCGACTATGTGCAACAGATGCCTAAGGGCGCTAGTGATCAAAATGTGACGTAGACAACGGGCAAGTCCACGAGAGCCAAATTGCGGCAGACACACAAAACTTACAAATACCCAAGACCGTGCCACGGCCTCTAAAAGACTCTATTTTGTGCAAAATTTCATATCATCCCTGGAAGGAGCACTTCAAATACCCAATTTTTGCAATTTTAGTTATTTTGCGATTCCAACTACGGATCCGGGATTTGAGTTTGTAGAGGAATTATAAGACTAGTGGTGGTAAATTTTTTTAGTTTTCACAACTTTGAAAAATCACCTTTTATGTGGCTTTCTAAAAAAAGATTAGTGTCTAAACTTCGGAGGAAGTTTGCGAGGGCAATTTGACTCGGATGTGAGTGAAATTTGCGCCTTTAGTTGGGGATTTTGCCATTTAATCCAATTTTAGTATTGAATTCGCTTATTGATGCATTAAATCATCCATTTCATCAATTGTATTGGAGGGGTTTTTGTTTTTGAATACCATGGTCAATTGTCCCAATTCTACTTTAGTTTAGACATTGGAGGGAATACGTTTAGTGTTTTCCTTTGCTTTGTAGGTATTGCAACTTGGGGCCATCCACTGCACGCGTGTACTAGTGGTTTTGACCTTTTCAATACTATTTTTCTGTTGTTGGGGGAGAGAATCCAATTTTGAATTTCTGGATTCCGTTTATGATACCTCCCCCGTATTGTGGGCTATTATTACCGAAGTTTTCTCAATAGCCCCGTTTATTGTTGTACTAGATTGAGATAGAGTACCATAGAGGGGAAGCTAAGGTGAGGACTAATATGGACTTTCTATGTCGAAGATTGTGATTGGACCTTTGATAGCGAGAGGTGATGACCGGTGCACCACACAGTTTGGTGATTTTACAGGTACAAGTTGCCCGTTCTTACCCTTATCCTTTAGATAGTACCTATAGATAGTTTTCCAAGGCAATTGTGTTTATAATGAGTACCAGAAGTTGGTATTACCATTTTCCCTCACTAGACCACCTAGAGAGTGCTTCCACCACAGATTTTGGGCCATGGTCAGATACAGACAAGGCTTTTGAGCCTATATTGAAGTTGGATACCAATTGTAGGCTTTGAGTATGTGGTGTGAGTACGTTTGAAGACATGGAGGACGATCACCCTAAACCCGTGCAGAATAGGTTCTCGTGACGGGATAGGGGCATTTTTCTGCCTATCTGGTGGTTCCAATCCTAGACTTGAATGAAGGAGAAGCACCAGCGGACACCGTCGTCTAACGCCTAGCATGCATTCAAGTTGTAGCTCCAATATTTAGAGTTGGAGGTCCTTCAGACATATGGGAGGTGGACTACGTAGCACAAGGCAGAGTAATGTCCAATTGAGGAATGCTGGCGCCAGTTTGAGAAGTTGGTGAGTGCGTTCAAAGATGGTGTAGTTGTTTAACTCCTAACTTCCATCGAGCAGCCCAAGGTAGAAGATAGTTCCTCTAGTGAGGACTCTAGGGACAAGGGCATTGTTGTTGTGGGCAAACCGTCTGACATAAGAACCATGTCACGTTTGACCGTAGCAACACGCGCGGCATTGATGGCAGTTGACAATCCGCCAACATTCGACCCTCTAGCACAGTTCTTGGAGCATCTAGAAGTAGAGTACATGAAATTTTGGCGTGCTTAAATGCAGAGCATCCATGTTTTCTGCTAGGAGAAGGAGGATACTTCCTACACTATATACACCCGGCTGGCACGGTTGTCTGCGAAGGCGGGCGACATTTTGACCAAACATTAGTTGGTGCACATCTTCATGTCCAAATAGGAGAAGAAAGTATAGAAGGCTATCAATTGCCACCTTCTCTTGAAGTACAAGGGCAAAGAGACATTGACTCAAGCATATGCTGAGATAGAGGACCTGGAAAAGGCCATTGGTGTGAGGGAGGCCACCGGCCTTATCACCTCCATGTTGGAGGCTCCCAAACCCAAAAAGCTTGCCACCACAACGTGTATCTTGGCGGAGGCACAACGTGAGAAGATTATACATTGTTGAGATTGTAGAGAAATTGATCCAATCGGGACCATAATTGCTCCAAGAAGAAAGGAGCAAGCACGGTGAAGGCTAAGCCAAGGACCGAGGCTGCCAAGCCTGAAGAGAAGGTTGAAGGCAAGAGAAAGAAGCCTGTGACATGCTCTCATTGTGCTAAGTCTAACGTCAGTGATGAGAACTATTTTTCTCTTCACTCGGAGAAGCGCTGAGGCTCTTAGTTGTTGGATCGGATGTGGTGAAGATACTTCAGGCCGAATTGGTTGAGCCGAACAAGTAGATGAGGCCGATGGCGTCTTTGGAGCAAGTGACACACACACAACCTTCGATGGGAGGTGAAGGCATATCTTCAGCCCTAGATTGCTACTTCAATGGCGCTTAAGGGAAGGTTCTGGCAACGGTGGCGACTCGTGCTCAATCTATCGCACAGGCGGTGATACCTTCTTCCACCGTGCCAGATAGTCGTAGTCGTCTACGCCACGTACATTCTCCGGACCACATTGGTCACTCTTGGCTACTGCTTTCGTTCAACATTGCGGATGGTCCTACTTCCTAGGCCGCTCCCATCGATTTTCTCCACTTAGAAAGATGTTGCACACTCCTTGATGTATAAGGTGTTGCAGTTGTCGGTGTTTGCTGGTGTAGACTTTCTAACACCAGATTTTCAACCATCCGATGTGTTCCAATTGGCGGGTAGCATGTTGGAGGGCAAGGTGCCCATGCCATTACTCGAGCTGTCGTTGGCAGTGATGGCTCCATCCACCAAGGAAGACTTGATGGCAATGTGGGCCAAGTTGGCGGCGGTCCACGGAGGCTATTTCCGCATTTAAGTCGTATGCCGCTTCCACACCTACAAAGCAGTCTTTCAGGGAACAGTCATTGCTCTCAGAGGTGGCTTATTTATCTGACATTGCGGCTCGGTTGGCACGAGAGCAACATAGTGTGCATCCAGGGCTGGTACACTTGATGAACGATGAGGGAGTCACAATGGTTGGCCGTACGGATGGCAAGTCCACTTGAGCTATCCTCTTCCATGTTATATTAGCCTCTTGGGCTCAACTAGTGATAATTGCCAAGCAGCTAGCCTAGGATTTGGATCTAGGTGCTTTGAACCTCGAGCGTTGCCCATTTACAATTGTCACATCACTTGGGGACATGGAGAAGGCCATGGAGTACACTCAACTAGGGTTGTCATACTGGGCGGACGTCCGATTCGATCGTCCGGTATAGGTCCTTGTCCGATATAGTAAAAAAAAAGTTGATTGTTTGATAAGGTAAAAAAAACGATGTGACTGCCACGTTGACACCACTTGGTTGCCAAAAAGGATGCTAAGCGGGGACAAAATTGGTGGGGACGTGGACATGGCGCCAATAGAAGACATGGCGCAGACGCGATTTTTGTTGGGTATGGACAGAAGGTTAGAGCCCTGACGTCTACATCTAGTTGCGGACGGAAGGGCAGGACGTGGACGGAAGGGCGCGGACGTCGGGTGGGGACGGAAGGGTAGGGTGCGGATAGAAGGTCAAGGCCCGGACGTCTCCATCTAAGCACGAACGGAAAGATAGGGTGCGGATAAAGGACAAGGCGCGGATGAATAGAGAGGGCACGGATGTTAGGGGCAGATCAAAGTGCAGGGCACAGATGTTAGGGGCAGACCAAAGTGCAGGGCACGGATAAATGGTTAGGGCATGGACGGAATGTAGGGCACGGATACAAGGCTAAGGCGCAGACGGATGGCCCTAGTGTGGACGTCGTGTTTGGACGTGGAGTTAACCGACTCAACAAAGTAGGCAAGCGGGGCTAGGCGGACCTTTTGAATGCATTTGGGCCTTGGCCATGGCGTTCTTCTTTTCCATGGATTGGAAAAACCATTAAATGCAGACATCTCTTATTTTTAGTTCCGACAAGATTTTGACGTATCTCAAAAAACAAAGAAGTGGGAAGAAATTCCACATGTAAGTATATTTTTGGACCTCGGATCTCAATATTGAGGTTGCACAAGGTATTTAATGGCACCCTCTCATTTTAGGGGGTCTAGACTCTAGAGGCCTTTTTAAGAAATTTGTTTGGCAAATTTAGAGTATGTGGCCCCAAGTTACTCTCAAAGGGCCATTTTGGCTTTTAATAGATCATCTATCCAAAAGTAAAATAGAAGCCAGGTTTTACCCCACTTCTCCCCTCTATTGGCTCATGCAGCCTCAAAATTGAGATCCTTGGACCACTAACCGTAAACTCTTGACTTCGCGGCAAGTGGAGGAATGATAATAATGTGGAGACAGTTCTAACGTACGATCACATGTAGCCTATAAGCCCGTCAATTTTGGCCCTTTTCTGTCGTGATGAATACTTGGTCGAGCATTAAAACTCAGATAACCAGTTGAGCTGCATACATGCTTAATGAATGAATTGCTCGGGCGCCGCTGAGAGGATGGTGGCGCTTGCCCCGATATTGCTCCCCTGTATTTGAGTTGATATCAAACTTAAGGGAGGATGATGTAATGGAGTGAGGGAAGAGTTGGGTTCTAGTAATATGGGCCAATTAAATTAATATTTCCTAGTACAACAATGACAACCTTCTCACAAGATAATCACACGAAGGCAATCGGCTAGAAACTTTGAGGGGAAAGGGGCGGAGATGGAGTCCGTATCACTGACAACAACGGAGCTCGTATTGTGAACGATGTTGACCAACCTGTACCTACAGAATTCAGACAATTATCGGAATCAGAGTGAAGACAAGAGGATGGACTTTTTGCTCCAACAACACTTTTGGAGAACTCGGCAATCTCTTCACCACCTCATGCAATCATAGATCTTGATGGTTGTGTTGGAGGAAGATGGACCAGCGGGGAGAACTCAATCAGTTGCTCGTAGACTTTGTTTGGGCTCGAACAAAGACCTCCCAATGCGAGCATGGACGCACAACAACAAGGCAGGCCCAAGTGGCACCGCTCATAGCCCAATAAATATCAACTAGGTGTTCTTTTGAGTGTTTAATGTAGCACATTAAAAAAATTCAAAATACTATAGCACTTAGCATAATAGAGGCTTGTAGAATTATTCCCTAACTACTATAAACTAAACTCTAGAGACACCGACACATGGATATTTTGGTGGTGTCTTGACAACCATGTCACGTATTTTTTTTAATTTTGTATTACATGACGCATATGAAATAAATATTAACTGAAGTATCTCTCCTACCCAATATTGCATGTGTGATTTATGGATCTACTCATTTCATATGAATTTATACATGTCAATATAATATGAAGGTATAATCACAATTTTAATTATAGTGAAATATCTTTTTCAAATATTCAATTATTGATACCCCTAAGAGCCTAAGATATTTCTTAGTCAAGAAACACTCCACAAATTCCACGCCCAAAAAGTGGCAAAAAAATATATGACTTTTGAACGTAGGATCTCAAAAAAGACTTTAGTTTGAACTTACAATTATTTTTGAGTTGCCATCCAATGCATGGATTGAATGATTATAGTATTTGAGGTCAGGAAAAATGGATCATTCTTTCCCTACGCTGATTGGATTAGCAAACTTTGATTTCACTTGGTATCAAAGTTTTGTCCAAATCTTTTACCATTGTGTTAATCATGATGTTAGTTCTGTACACATCAATTTTTTGAAGTAGTAAAGGGGTGTAGCATATACAAAAAGAGTGTACAAGGAGTGGAGGTTCAAAAATTGCCATTTGACAATTTATTTTGTGAACTCGATGTGTATCAGAATGATAATCCAAACAGCTATTAAAAAGATTTTTACCACATATTGTTATTAAAAAAATAAAATGTGAAAAATATGAAGATCTCTATGTTTTAAGTCAAAAAGATGAAGTTCTTTTTCCCCCTAATGTGTGCATTTTTTTTACTTGGATTAGAGTGTTTCTTTACACTATAGACATGAATTATTTTTTAATGTCTTGAAAGAAGGTAATATTCTCTGCATGTACAAACAATCTAAGTGTCAATAGAAACTTCTAGCAAAATTTCTAGCGATATTAAACACAACTATTAACTTTTTTCTTAATTTTATTTCTATATAGAATAACGAGAGAGTTTTATATGGTTTGTATTCAATTATTTTCCTAAATAAAAATAATTTTGAACGTGTTTTGTATTATTCATATATTTTGTACAAATAAAATGGGAAAGCCAATTTCTTTACGTTTAATTGGAAACTTTTACATTCCCTTTTTATTGGTCTTTGTATATGTAGTCTATTTGAAACATAGAAAAGTCGTTTTTACGCTGATGTTAAATGGTTTTCATTTTAATCTTAGTTCTCTAACACGTGCGATACTTTTTAAATTTTTGAACCTTTTCATTTCTCTTCCTATTTCCCTAGTAACATTGGATTCATTTTTAGTGACTTACATGGGCCCGGAAAAATATGGAGAGATGATTGAGATGCTTTTTATCAAGAGCTTACGGTTTGAGGTCCAAGGATCTCAATTTTGAGTTTGCGTGATGCCATGAGCCATTGGAGGAGGAAGGTGGAGTAAAACCTAGCTTCTATTTTATTTTTGCATGTGGTGTATTAATAGCTGAAAGAGCCTCCAAGAGTTATTTGGAGCCATATGCCCCAAATTTCCTCTAAAATGCTAAAAAGAGACTCTGGACCTCCTAAATTGAGAGGGTGCCAATAAGATGAGGGCCCACCTCCCCGAAATACCTTGTGCAACCTCAATATTGAGATCCAAGGTCCAAAGTCATACTTTGAATACAGATTTCTTTCCCATTTCTTAGCAAAGACAAAATCAATGTTTTTTTTGAGGTATGTCAAGATCTTGTCAGAACTAAAAATAAGAGTTGCCTTCAATTAATGTTTTTTCAAATCCATGGAAACGGGGAATGCCATGGCCAGGGCCCAAGTGCATTTCAAAGGCATGCCTAGCCCCGCTTGCCTCCTTTGTTGAATCGGTTTAGTCCACGCCCAAACAAGATGTCTACATAAAGGCCATTTGTCTGTGCCCTAGCCTTATGTCCGTGCGTTACACTTTTGTGACCTACACCCTGCATTCTGTCTATGCCCCAAATCCACCCCTTCTACTTTCGTTCGCGCCCTTCATCTACGCCATGTCTTTCCATCCGCATCTTGACCTTCCATCCGCGCCTAGATGTTTGCGCACTGACGCAAACGTCGTGCCAAAACCTTCCGTTTCCCCCAGATCTCCACGTTTGCGCCATAGTTTGAGCGTGGAATGACATGTCACAAAGTGAAGTGTCATGTACAGCCATATGTTCTAACCGTGGACAAATTACAAGGCCTACTTGAGAAAAGCAATCTAGACTGTCCGTCCGTCCGGTCTCGTACGACCGTCTTGTCTGATGACCTTGATCCGGCCATCATGACAACCATGCACTTGACATTTGTTGTAGTTGATGTTGGATGTGGGATTGGATCCATTGATCCCCCACGTATCTTTTTAGTGCACAGTGACTAGTGCCACTAACTACATATTATGGTGGATGAGCAGACGCTTTATCTACTTGGTTTCAGAGTAGATTACTGGACGAAGGAGGCCTTGATTAGGCATAGGTGGTCTGCCGGTGATGGTAGAAAGGAGCTCATTCTGGTAGTCTTTGCAACTCGCGCGGTTACGCCCATGGCGGACGCTATGTTCGGTTGTAGTGCGTTGGCATCAAATTTGCCATAAGGTTCAACACTTTTGGAAAAGACATGCATTTACGTTGGGGCTAGCGGAATCACTTGAGCACTCACTAGTGGACATCCCTGCACGTCATTGCAAGGATCCACTTCCCCCACATGATACTCCACATCTCTCACTAGATTCTTCCAATAATAACTCAGAAAGATGCGAAAGGACGGAAGTACGTTGCGGCAATTTCTTCTAGGAGTAACAACAAAGGGGGGTCCAACTATTTATCCTATGAGAGGGAGGCTTTAGCCACAGTTTGAGCCATAGCTCATTTTAGGCCCTATTAATATGTGCAAGGTTCTATGTCAGTAACCAACCATGAATCTTTGAAGTGGCTCATGGAGTCAGACAAGCTTACTAACAAGCTTATCAGGTGGGCTTTGTTTCTTCAGGAGTATGACTTCCAGGTTGTACACGAAGATCCAAGACAACGAAGATCCAAGACATTGTGATGTACGGCAAGGACATGAAGATCTAAGACATTTTGGTGAACGACAGGTACACGAAGATCCATGACATTTTGGTATGCGGCTAACTCATTCGGTATTGCGTGGCCATTACTCGTGGACCGACATGTATCAACAGGTTGCCATGTTTGTTTCTCGGTGTAAAGTGTGTAATCGGGTTCAATCCAACTTCAACACCTTGTCACCATAGCTGCAACCTTTGCTCATTATGGGATTGGACTACTGTTGGTCCTTGGATTTTGCCAAGCCACTTGTTGTCACCCCGTGTGGAGCCAATATGTGTTGGTCATGGAGGAGCATTTCAACAAGTGGATTGAGTTTGTAGCACTACCACAAAATTCTTTGGAGTTGGCGGCCATGACATTCCTTGACCAGGTGTTGGCTTATTTTGGAGCCCATGTTGGGATGTTGGTTGACCAAACGCGTGAGTTCTTTGGGGCTCTCTAAGCTTTGATTGATAACCATACTACTTCTCGGAATCACCCAGAAGCGGACATATTGGTGGAGGGAGTGGTTTAGACTGTCAAGTGTGGCCTATAGAAGTATGGAGAAGTATGGATTACTTCAGAATGGTGTGGGACTCCGTTCCCACATGGTGTTGGAAGTTAACCTTAAATTCCGGCCAAAACAAAAAAAATTAGTTAATTAGTTATGATAGTTCGCGCTAGGATACAACCTATAGTCTTCAGGTAAAAATAAAGTCGGATGGGCCGGACTGCAAACCCTAATTAAGCCTAAAGCTGTTAAAAGCGGAGCCGGAGCAGTTACCGGAATTCCGGGGTAGTCAGTTATCCAGAGTCGTCAGCCAGAGCTGTCACCCCCAACTATCATTATGAGCCGTACTAACGGCCAGACTACTTAAGGCTGGGGTTTGGTGGGAAAACTCTTTCTTTCATTTCTTCTTTCGTGTTAAGGTTCATCTCTCCCTTTCTCTTTCTCCCTTCTCTCTCTTACGGTTTTCTAACTGCTGGCCGTTAGAGTTTGGAGCTTAGACAGTTAGAACGGACGTGTGTCTGTTAGGGAGAGTTTTGGCGAGGACGGTGCGTGCCGAGACAACATTGAGAGAAAGTAAGGACTTAGGTCAACTCGATGAAGACGGTCCCCATGGCCAAGAAGAAGCAAAGGGACAGAGATGGGCACGGCTGGAGAGATACGGAGCCGGCAATTGCACTCCCTCTCTTAACTCGCGTTCTCTCGGAAATCCCAGAAGACGCAGACGAACTCAGCATGCTGAAGGATAGCTTGAAGTATATGGGTTGTGAGGGTTTGCTCGAGGTCCCTTGGGGCGTCCGGGAGGAGGTCTACATCCGGGAGCTTATAGGGACACCGGACGATAAATACAAGGGACTGATGAGAGCCCATCCGGAAGTCTGGGGAGTCCCGGAGTGGTCTCAGGCATACGACTTCCGGCCCGGCCGCACCAAGGTGGTGGAAAGACGGGACGAGTTTCTGGCGGAGGAGTTCAGAGGACAAGCGGACCCGAAGGATGGCTACAACCTCCAAGACCTTCGGTGCCTGGATGCCCAACTCGTGCTAGGGTTTTTAAACCCTTTCTGCCATCCGGAAAAGCCGAGACAGGTAGTGGCGAAGTGGGCCTACACTTTCCTCGGAGCACTCCGGGGGAAGATTGTCGTCGACTAGGGAACGCTGATGATCGAGATAATCAACCGCCTCGTGGCCAATCTCTAGAAGGTGAAAAAATCCGCAACACCTTTGGCCTCGTATGTGGTGCACCTCTATGCTCACCACCAGCAGCTAACTCAGGCGGAAATCCGGAAGTATGACGAAGTCCTTATCTTCTAGAGGTATGGAGGGGATGAGTCGGAGGAAGAAGAGTCCGGAGAGAAGGAGCCTGTGCCGGAAGCAACACCCATAGGCACTCCGGAAGGTCGGAAGGCGCCAAAGAGACCTCGGGGGAAGGAGCCCGAGGCGGAGAGTCCGGGCATCCGCAGCTCCTCCACATCATCCAGAGAAGACGAGTCGAGACCCTCAGGAGGGACCAGCCGGAAGAAGGGAAAGGTTGACCGGGACGACTGCAAGGGTGAGCTCAAACTAATGGATGGGCTCACACGCGATATCGGCTGGAGAGTTGGGATCCTCAAGGAGACCAACTTCATCATCACCACCAACGTGGAGCAAATCTTCTGGAGTTTGGATGTCAACCGGCTAGAGGACGCCATCAACAGGGTGGAGGAACTCCGGAGGCGGGAGGTGGGCACGAAGGCGTTGCACACCCAGATCTCCTCCATGTACAAGGCCAGTACGGAGATGGAGAGGAAGATAAAGCAGTACCTCGCGGAGGCAGCCCTGGCGGTGACGGCCTGGAAACTAGTTGAGGCGAAAGCCAATGCGTCCGCAGCGGCCCTGATAGAGGTCCGGGCGGCCCTGGAATTCCCGGTGGATGTGATCAACCGGAGCCGGCTCTTCACCAAATTGGTGGAGAAGAAAGAAAAGGTCACCAGGGCCAACATCATCCGGTTTCTCTTAGACCAAGCGGAGAAGATGGGGCGGACATGGGAGCAGATGAAGTTGCTCATCGACAACATCACCGAGGAGCTTCCGGAAGACCCGGCAGCACCTGGACCGGAAGGCACCACGACCCCAACACAAACAACGGTCCCTCCAGAACCACCGACCAAGACCACTCCAGCTCCGGGCACCTCAGCAAATCCGGAGTCTCTTGACACTCCGTCACCGCGGACACCAACGGAGGGTATCGTACTTCCCAATCCGAGTACGAGTGAGATCCTGAAGAAGCTTCCGGATCTTCTGTCGCCATCGAATATGCACCTGTCAGATCCTCCGTCTGAAGGCGAGTTTCCGGTACCCCCCAAGTCTGTGTCCCGGAGGTTGGCGCCCGGACCCAGGAGTCCGTCCGGAAGCTACCGAGATTAGGTCCAGGAGACCAGGTCAACTTCCGCGACAGAACTGCCAGCACCGACGGTTCCGGAAGGATCACCGGAACAACCCCCTCTACCGCCGGACGCCAGGACTCCGGTGGCTGGTGTTACTTCAACGACCGGACCATCGACCCGGAAGACCAACCTTTTGCCTGCAACGTCGAAGAAGGCGAAGGGCAAGCAGCGCACTCCGGTGGAGATCTCCCCCTCCTACAGGAGTGAGAGAAATCGGGGCCCAGGTGCTCCGACTTAGGTTAGTTAGGTTTTTGTATTTCTCTTAGGGTTTTAGATTCCGGATCAACAACAATTAACGATGGGGCCCCAAGTACACCCGGCTGCTGACGAAATCAACGGCCAGTTTTGTAGTTAGAGTAGAAATTCCGGAGGCGAAACTGTTCCGAGATTTTAAGATCTGAGATCCGATTTGGAACTTTTCCGGATTTCTCGGATCTTTTAGATAAGATCTGGCGGATAGCTAGGAGAAAAGCTAAATTCAGAAGGAACTTAGTTAGTACTTAGTAGGGAGGTTTTGGGAAAAACCGTTTCATCTTGTTCTTCTCACTTGGAAATATACGTTACCTATTTGCACTAGACTTGCTACCTCATGTCTTGGTGTGATGTGTGGAACTTGTGAGCGACGGATCCATTCTTGTGGGTGTGGTTGTATGAGTGATTCTTCCGGAATAGTGTAACTTAGTTGTTTTGCCGGAGGGGGAAAACTATCTAGGTCGGTGTTAGGAGATTGCCTGGGAGAGCTGGAGAGAGCTATTGCAGAGGTGTTCCTGGTAGTCTCCAGGGTCCGGAAGTAGCCAGGAGGGGAAGAGATGAACTGCAGAGGTGTTCCTGGTAATCTCTAGTTCACGGAAGAATCCGTGTAAAACTGGATTCCGGTCAATGCCGGAGTTCTCCCTCAAGATAGGAAAAAGCTTGATACCAATATCTAGACGGAATACCCATAGTGAACGGTGAACCTTTGTTCCGGAGAATTGCAACCGTACCCACCGGAATGTCGTTGTAGTCCGGACTTGTCTCTATGTGACCGCATCCGGAAGGCCTTCCGGATGTCGTGAGAGTCTACGTCTGCCATCAGCAATCAAATCACCAGCTAGCAGAATAGGGAGAGTGGTGTTCAGTCACTGTAAGTTCCGAACAGTGGGTGCCTAGCCACTTAAAGTCAGAGGGCAGTGGGAAATCCAGCCACTTACACAAAACAGGATTAGTGGACTCCGGCCACTCGTTTAAAAACTCCAAAAGACTCTGTGAGGAGGACCAGAGATAAATCAAACTACCCTTCGGCGTTCCGAAAATTACATTCCGGACACGGCTGTATAACATCCGGCTCCGGAAGGATCCGGATCTACCCTACATAAGTAAAGATGATAGCTAACTTGTAAACGAATTGTTGTGATAAGTTTAGTAATCCGGAGTATTTGGAAAATAACATTAGATCTCTGTGGGAACGAAACCGGAGCGGTTACTTTGGAAAGCGCTTAGTGATGATTGGGTGCATTCCGGAGGGATACTCTCTCTACAAACTGCAACAAATGGCCATCGTGATTGTGATCTGATGATAATATGGATCGCCATGGAGTATCGGATAAGCCAACACGCTTCATTGGTTGCTTTCAACCTATATCAATTGTTATACAAGCGGGAGCCAATTTTATTGTGTTTTGTTTGGAAAAGATGGCTTCGATTGTGGATTTGGATGATATAGAGGTGTGGGCCTAGTGTCTTGGAGATTGGGCGGAGTTCTTCAAGTAGGCCATATCAATAACCATGAAGAACTTATTCATTGCTTAGCACCGTGACACATTGCGGTACGCTCGTATTCGTAGCGGAGCCTATCGACCTCAGTTGCAGCGTTTTCCTATAGGAATTATGTTTATCTGGAGCGTGTGGCGCCTACGTCGTTGGACGTCAAGGTTAAGAGACACTATTCTTCGTGTGAAGGATGTGTTACCAAGTGGTATTTTTTTGTTGGAAGGCAAGGACGGTCGGGAGTATCAAGAACACTCTAAGAATTGTGCTCCCTGCCATTTACTCATTGATGGCTCCGTTCATCCCGAGTTGGCCGTGGTGCCAGACGGTCTTCCATGTTTCGTATGTGGTGAGAAGGAAAGCACGGCTACCATGTTGCTTTGTGATCATTGTGAGCGTGCTTGGCATTTGGCTTGCTTGACGCCGCCTCTTTGTACTCTACCGTCCAAGGATTAAACTTGCCCTTGTTTACAAAGGTCTTTGAGCCACGTTTCATCCAGTGAAAGGACTTGAATTCATCGTGGACTTGTCACTATGTGGTGCGCTACCATCCAATTGGAGTTTTTGGTTTCGTTTCAGGGATAGACAATGTGGAGATTGACCAAGGAAGTGGCAACAAAATTGTCTAAGGCTATTAAAGATGGGGCTCACATTGCACCCGGCCTACCCTCTCTTTATTACTTCTTCATACGTTTATTGATTGGACAAGGGACGACATCTCTGCTTCGATGGGTATAGTTCTTGCAGCGACATCATTGTGATGAAAGTCATTTTAGTGCTATTGTCCTAGTTGGTTGGAGGGGCTCTTTTTTAGCGAGAAGGGCACTTGAAAGTTGAGGGTGTGCTTAACATAGTTGTATTTGGCTATGCCTTTCGTTTATTTGATCTTGGTTGAAATTCTCGATTTGTTGTGTTTAACGATCTTTGTTTACACGACAACTCTCACAAGATGTGGTGTCGAGGACCGCATCACATCGCGTAGTGTTAGCGTAAATTAGATTGTTCTAATCTACGTTTGTTAGTGATGTACGTCCGCCAAACTACATCCGTCCAATCGATGTATTTCATCTGCTAGGGTTTTACGCGTGTGGGGTGATAGTCGACTAAGGTGGTACAAAAAACTCTCACAAACGGCATGGAGCCATGACACACTGCTCTTTCGCATCACATGCCCAATTTGCTTTTGATTTCAGATGTTGGTCTACAAAATGTGAGTCCCGACTTCCATGCCATCACACATATTGTAAATTTTCAGCAAACCGGCCTACAGTTCAATGAGAAGAAGTATATTTGTTCATACTATATACTTGACACAGTTTTTAAAATGTAACAAATATACTTCTTGTGGAAGATCAGAAGTTCACAATTCTACAAAACTTTCAGATTACATGCACAACATGTTCTTTTTGGTCATTTCAAATGAAAAATGATGATCTGAGGCTTAAATTTGCTTGTAACAGTAAAAAATGGGCTGATTTTTTAGAAGCACTTAAAATGGGGATTAAATGTTGATTTTTGCTCCAAATTTTAGTCAAACCTTCTTTAGCATACAAAAATCTATCTTAAAATATAAAGTGTTTTCAAAAATACTGTTTTTTCCATCATTTTCTTCAAAACCTAGTCTTTGGTGTCTTGATTCAGCATATATAGTGTGTAGTATGTTTGGTATATTTTCAGTCTCTGTAGTATGTAGTATTCTCACCTCGGGAAAGGGTTGGACCACTTATAGAGAAACATGTGTTATGACAACACAAAGTCCCAAAATTTAGCACTTTGTTCAAGATATTTTATGTTCACCTAACATTTTGTTGGCCATGATTTCTTTATACCTAATCAATGGGCGGTTGGCATTCAACAACAATTTATCAAAGGGCTTCAAAACAAACATCCTATGGAGTATATCATTTTTGCCCAAAATGTACACCCTCTTGTCGACTTCTACTTTGTGTGTGTATAGCGGCATGTACGCGCTTGACTTGATATCTTTGTCAAGTCAAGCTTTGTCCGTGTGTTTAGAGAATGCTTAGTGACTTACCTTTGTTTGTAATTGATGAGTTATCATTAGTATAGGCTCCGCATTCTTTAGTTTCGCTCGCACTCGTTGATTCCCCCTTTTGTAAAGTGCAAGACACTTGACTACTCTTCGGATTCACAACATTCTCTTTGAAGGTGTGCTTTGCATAGTTGTGTTTGGCTATATTTTTTGTTTATTTGATATTGGTTGGTGATTCTTGATGTGTTGTGTTTAGCAATCTTCGTTTACACAACAACTTTATTTTATTTTACAATTCAATTTGAAGATTGTAAGTCTACATAACAACTTCTTTTGTATGGTATTATATATATACATATATATATATTTTTAAATTTCGGTTACAAATGGATGTATATTACTTTTTAAAAACTCATAGTGTATACCCTCAAGAGGAGAAAGTAATTCCATACTACTAATCCTTTGTTTGGTGGGCATCTACTTATTGGCGAAACAAACATACACTCTATCTTTGTCCACCCTACCACATACTTGTTTTTAGATAGTAGCAAATCTGAAACAAACTTTTAAGATATATAAATACTAATGACAATGATCTATACAATCCAAAAACTAAACATTCAGGATAAAATTAGACACATCTAAAATACATTTTATAAAATCATATCTTATCATTATACGACCTTCAAAAAATACATTGAAAATTGGTAGAATCATTTTTTTTAATGATAAATAAATTCCAATAAAAAATCAAGTTGGTAGCCTTCAAGCTACCAATTTAAGCATTTGGCTTATTTTTTATAAAGCTAATTATGCAAAAAAGACATGCTTTTTAAAAGAATGTTTTAATAAGGATGTAAAAATTTGCAATGTGTAATTTGAATTATCAATTTCATTTAAAAATCTAAAGTACGAAGTAATTTCTAATTTATGTTTAAGCCCTAGTTTTTTAATGTCCAGATTTTAGTGTTCTTAATTTCACTTGTGAGCAAATCCAGGACCACCATATTAATCCTTTACGAATGAGCAAAATTTGGACAATGGAAGAATCTATAATTATAACAGATTTTGGAAAACATCACCTTGAAGGCAACGGATACATTTCACTTTCCTTACACAATTGCTCATCCGTAAAGGGTTCAGATTGTAAATTCACCCAATAGTAAGGTAAAGAACAAACAAACTAGTATTTAGAAATTAGTGCCACAAGTTAATTTGGATTAATATACTAGTGGATTTGAGTGTGGATTTGATTTTAAAGACAACCAACCATAACTTTAAAACAATAAGTATACTAAAATTCTTGTAAAATAGAAGAAAATATCAATATTGTGCACAACAACACAATTGCAATAGTTTATAGTGTGAATTTAATGTATTTTTTGCTTGTGATAACATTAAATTACATACATTGTGAGTTTTCTTTGGGCAAACTTGGTATCTTTGGAAATGCTCTTAAAGAAGAGAAATACATGGGTATGTTCTTTCAAAATGGGAAAATTTATGATTAACTTTCAAAGTACCATCTGATTAAAATATTAAGAAAGTAGATCAATGTTAGACTATGGTTTAAATTGTTGCTTTGGCACTTGACCAATTTTAACAAATAAACATTTATCAAATTAAATAAGGATCTACAAGTTAATAGTTTGAATTTTTTTATAGTCTCTACCCTTGTGAGAAGGAAGTAGTTCCATACTTCTAATCCTTTGTCCGATGGGCATTGACTTGTTTGGACACTCTATTCACGCCGGCCTCCACTAATGATTGGAGTTCTTCTTCTTCTTCTTGGATACTCTTTTAAATGTCTATAACTAGACAATTTGACAAAAGCCCTAATTTAGATGCAATCAAAAAGACAACTAGAGGGACTAATCCATTCATGGTAACCTCCCAGGTAATCAACCAAAACTCATAACCAACACTTATAAAATTGAAGAGTATCCAACCCACTCCAAATGGCGGTTTGCTATCAATTAAGACCCCTTACTTTTGATTGGCGCTTATTGGAGGTACCTATTAGTGGTCATAAGCAAAACATGACAATACACTTTGAAAATTCTTAACTAACTCAGATTCATTGGAAAAATATGAAATCAGTTGGGTTGAAATTATAAATTCTATTGGCTATCACTAAAAAAAATGTAGTATATTTTTTCTCTCCATATATGCATATTCCTTAACTGGTCGTTTATTGGAGAGGATATTGTATGCATTGGGCACTTTTGGACACTCTCTCCAAATTATTAATTTTTCCAAATTACATACACAACATGTATCACCTAGGTATTACATGGGTATCAACTAGACATTGCGGATACAACATAGGCATTACACGGGTATAACATAGGCATTACATGGGTATTACTTCAACATTACATGGGTATCACCTAGACAAATTTCTTGAATTTTCCAAATTTTTTGGACATTTTCCATTGTGAATTAATTATGTACAAAACCGACCAATGCATAGGGTATTAATGTAAGCCCCCCCATAACCAACCAAATCTCATAACCAACATCTATAAAATTGAGGTGTATCCAACCCACTTCCACCTTGTTACCATCCATTTAGCTCCAAATGGAGATTTGCTATTAGTCAGAACCCCTTTCAATTGGTCATTGCTTGTAGGGGGTTGCCTATTGCAAGCAATGGGGTTGCCTATTGGTCACAACCCACCAAACATGACTGCACACTTTGAAAATATATAACTAATTCAATTTTCATCAGGAAAATATGAAATCAGTTGGGTTGAAATTGTAATTTTTTGGCTATCAATGAAAAATATAACTATTTATATTTTTTCTCTCCATATATGCACATTGCTAAACTTGTCAGTTGTGGGGGGATTACCTTAGTACCTTATTGTGACCACCCTGCCAATGAGTCAATTTGGTTAGAAAGAACTAGAAAAAGGAGGCTAGCGTTTCCGCCAGCCCTTATTTTTTTGTCAAACTGGAGCCAAACTGCAAAAAAAATTTGAGAAAAAGAAATATTCCCAAAAAAGTGGATTTTAATTTATTTCATGTCGCCAAAACTTCATTGATGGCCGTTGCTATATCGCCATATTGCCACTAATGAACAACCGGGACTCCATCCTATCGCCAAAAAGGATGTACAATTCTATGTTTATGGAGATCAATTTTCAAAAATGGATATTTATGGAGAAAATTTGATTTTGTTTGGTTTCAGGAGAAAGCCAGAAGTGCTGTAGCTCCCTGGCTTCTGTAGCCACTGTGGTTATCCCACAAAAACGAAAAAATAAGGGCTGGTTTCCGCACTCTCCGCGAGTGAAGTGGCACACTTTTTGAGTGAGGAGTGACAGAAATGGCACCAGAACACAGGCATGTGCAAACAGCATGTGACAATGCCTGCACTCCTTCCCAAGGCCCACTTCAGATCAGCCACCAGAGCAAATGCTGAATGTACAAGTGACGTAGATTATGAGGTGGAAAATCTACATTTCTGTAGATTTTATTTCATACAGTCTCTGGTCGGACGTGGGCCTACATGCCTCGCTGGGAAGATTGTCCGGGAGTGTGGGTCAAGTGACAGACTTACAAGCTATGATGGCCATGCTATGATGCCCATAATGGCAAGGCGATGATTATAATGCCGTCTGATTGTAGTTGTAGCACTTACAGTGTAAACTCTTGGTACGTTACAAGTTGGGAGCAGAAAAATCATAACACGTATAGTGTTTTAACATATACACTTATAAAAAATTGACATCAATAATTGATAACATTTATATTTTCATTCAATATTTTCATTCATTGGGCTAGTATTCATCCTAAGTAGTCACCCTGAATCCTAAATTGCATTTTACGTGGCCATTTATACTCCCCCATACTACATTTTATTGCCTCTACTCCTACCTAGTGCTCCATAATTCCTCCAATTTTTCCAAATTTAGTACTTCTAGAAGTATAATTTATGAAGTAGGGAGCGAGGCATCTCATAGCACTTGATGGAGTAAATTGTTTGGGAGCGTAATTTTCATTACATATATGAGATATAACACTTAAAGAGGTAACATATGAAGAGTTTAGACTGTACGGTGCACAATCCACCCACACTAGGGCTTGAGACGGAGGTGGTCTAACATTGTCAAATCTGGGCAAAAACATCCTTGCGTTCTAGATTGGAGAAGTCTTTACAAGTTGGGAGGTCGGCGGCAAGAACTGGGTGCTTGGATATGAGTTGCAAATACAAGGTGGATTTTAGTATTAAAATGCGCATATATTAGTCGCATAAAGGTATACCCCCTTGGTAACAAACTAAAACTCATAATTGATACCTATGAAATTGGGGTATATTCACCCGACTTCCATCCTATTACCACCCATTCACCCATCCAAATGGATGTTTGCTATTAGCCAAGACCCCTTGCTTTTGATTGGGTCTTATGGGGGATAAGTATTGACAGCCAACAGCTAAACATGGCTGCACAATTTGAAATTCATGACTAATTTACATTTCATTGGAAAAATATGAAATCACTTGGGTTGAAATTGTAATTCTATTGGCTATCACTAATAAAGAAATGTATGATTCTTTCTCCTCTCTATATATGCACATTGCTTAAGTTCTCGGTAAAAAGGGGGGGTTTGCCTCAACTAATTTATCTAAATTCAAGCAACAAAACCAGAAACGATACGTTTGAGTCAACTACAACATCTAGCTGATGAAATAATTGTTTTTCCCTTTCGCAGACATCTAAAGACACAATGGGTATCATCTAGGTATTACATGGATACCACCTAGACAAATCTCTTGAAATTTCCATTTTTTTTGTGGACATTCTCTATTGTAAATGAATTATGTAAGAAACCAACCCACACGTACAGTACACATTTATGTAATGTTTTTACATACGGTAACACATTGTACATTGTCCAGCACTCGTGAATGACCATGATGCGTCTGTGATGTACAAACTCTGGTACACTGTTACAAGCCAGGCATTTGTACATCCAATCTGACCATGCTTTTCACTTTGCCGAACCTCTTGAGTCTTTCCTTCGTGACATGACTCGTGCCACAACTCGGACATCAATTTGTTGTACAGTACCCTCACACAAGTATACGTACTTTTTCCTTTTGTACGTTTCCACACTACACTCCTGCCAACTTTGGCACCGTCATGAGGGCTAAAAATTCGTGAATTTTCCATGAAATTTTTGGCACAAGATCACTTTTATGTTGGTAACGTATGCCAAATTTCAAGGCCAGAAGACTCATACAAAAAAAGATATCCAAGATTTACCAACATGGGGTAGGTGTAAGAAAAGTTTCAGAGCTGCCAACTTTGACACCCTTTCAAGGATTGAAAGAATTTTTTTTGCCCATGTAATTTTTAGCATGAGACGACCTCTATGTTGATTATATGTGTGAAAAATTTGAAGTTCAAAAGATCCACACAATTAAAACTACATCAAAAGCTAGCAACATGTGTAGTTGTGAGAAACATTTCACTCCTAGCCGACTTTGACACACTCCCAAGGATTGGATTTTTCGGTATTTTCCCATGAAATTTTGACATGAGACTATCTCTATGTTGATCACATGCGTGCCAAATTTGAAGGCCAAAATATCTACATATCAAAATATTTTTGAAATCTACCAACATGTATTGTTGTGAGAAACATTTCACTGCTGCCAACTTTGACACCCTCCTAAGGATTCAATTTTTTATTTTTTCCCATGATATTCTAGACATAAGACCGTATCTATGTTGGTTATACATGTGCTTAATTTCAAGTCCAAAAGACCCACAAAAGAAAAGAAACAAATCTAAATCTACCAACATGTGTAGTTGTGAGAAACAATCAGCGAAACCATTTCACTATTGTCAACTTTGGCACCCTCCCTAGGTCGGAAAAATTGTTAATTGACCATGAAATTTTTGGCACAATATCACCTTCATGTTGATAACATGTGTGCCAAAATTCAAGGCCAGATAATGAATATAAAGAACCATCTTCAAAATCTACCAAAATATGTAGCTACGAGAAACAATTTTGAATATCCTTTTTTCTATTCATCATGTGGCCTTGGAATTTGGCACACTTATTATAAACATAGAGGTGGTCTCATGCTAAAAATTCCATGGGCAAAAAAATTCTTTCAATCCTTGGGAGGGTGTCAAAGTTGGTTAGCTGTGAATGGCTCACAACTACACATCTTGGTAGATTTTGAATATCTTTTTTTAATTTATTTTCTGGCCTTGAAATGTGGCACACATGTTGTCAACATAAAGGTGATCTTGTGCCAAAAATTTCATTGTAAATTGACAATTTTTCAGCCCTCAGGAGGGTGCCAAAGTTGGCAACAGTGTAGTGTGGAAACGTACAAAATCAAAAAAAGTACGTATACTTGTGTGAGGGTACTGTACAAGCCCAGACTGCTTGTAACAACCTCCTGCAACATTACTGTAAGTACTAAGGAGGTGTCCATTTCACCACCAAAGTATCAAAATAGATTACATTTAATTTACATTTAGGCCCTTTTTAGTTTAGGAATACCCTTCATCATCGTGCCCAGTTCATGTTTCCTCAGAATCAAGAAATGTGCTGATTTTATTCTTTGAGCTAACTTTTATGGAGATACAATGCCTATTTTAGTATCCAACCTTACAAAATTGAACTCAAACCATGACCTAAACTTTGGGAAAGTTTTGCACAACATCCAACGGTTGATGGGAAAGATTATAATGTTTGAAGTTACTGTAATTGGTAATGAAAATTGTAGACTTTGGAGGGTATACTACTTTATCCATCAATAGATTCTTGCAAGAATTTTTGTATTTTGAATAAAAGAGGTTCACATATGCTCTAGGTTGATAGCTTTGCATTGACATATCACATGTGAAGAAAACATTTATACATGATTATTGATGATTTTTTTACTTTTGTCTATTTGATTGTATACAAAAATGTTCCAAACTTACACAAATTAAAACGAAAGTTTTGTACGCGATGAGAGAGATCAACAATCACAAAACAATGAAGAATCTTTTAAAGACAAATTTCAATCAAAATTTAAGACCAATTTTTTTTTTCCATGTGTATGAAATACAACATAGTATGCGGCATGGTATTCATTGTATTTTGCTGTATTTTGTGTTGTATTCTTGGCTTTTCCATGAGTTGTATAACTCCAAATCATGATCTGTTTTTTTTGCAGAGTGTTCGTGTAATGTGTGCAAAAAAATCTGAACTTAACATTTCACAACCAAATTCCTCATGGATTTCATGAAAATTGAGTTTAAACACCTAAATCATCCCATTTTGGGTCTCATGGGCGTCAAAGGGTTAAGGCCTATAGGCTCACAAGGTGGGGAGAATCTACAAGTGAAATAGATGATGCAAAACATTGTCTACCTATCTAGTTCATTCATTGTGACCCCACTTAAGAGAAATTATTGTCGCTCGCCAATGCTTGCATCGATTTTGGTGGCGCCAATTCCGGAAATTCCTCATCTTGCTTTGCCTGTAAATTCTCCTTAAATTTTCCTTGGAGGTGGTATGAAGCGCTTGCTACAAAGCTTAACATGCCCAAATAACCCAAAAATGGACGCTAGGCCTTAAAGGCTTAAGTATCTTTAAGATTATGAAAAAACTTGATTTTTCTTGAAATTGAACCTTAACCTTGCTGTGCTTATGGTAGTTTAGGCATCTTATACTTCACTCAAAACTTTGTACATTAATATGGTCTAAGGATTTGGACAAGGGCATTTTGAATTAATTTTGTACTACAAACTGACATAGTCCCTTTGCACAGGTTGATGAAATTTACACTTGAATGGGACTTTCTGCATGTAATTATATTTATGAGATATCATTACACCATAGAATAATGATATCCACTTTTGAACAATTAACTACTGCTTTTTCGAATAGGATTGCTCCTAAAAAAACTAATTTCCTGATTTCTAATTTTCAATAAAAATCATTCATTGTACACATGTAATTTTTTATTTTTTTTTATCGAAGTTCACAAAAAGTGTTAGATTTATATATGGTGTCGGCCACATTTAGGCCTTTGGGCTTTTTTGATATTTAGTATTTGTGTTTGTCTTAAGGCCGCTTTGCACTATGACCAAGTTCAGAGTGTATATATGAGCCCCACACCATTTGCAAAAACTCTAATCATTTCCCACTTTATTCCTTGAAGAAAACACTTTTTTCATCTAACGATAAAGATCTTCTCAAATTTTGATTTTTTTATCACAAAAATTAATAGACTCACGGAGGAAGTTTGGGTTGGCCAAGAATGACATCAGGCGACCCAAGTTTTGCTCGAGGGGATGTTGTCTTGGCACTACAACTCTTTTAAAGCAATACCATTCACGCACAATGCAAGGTGACGGACTTTAGACTTTGACCTCTAATGTGAAGGACTTTTGCAAAATCTAATTGGTGGAATTTGACACCCTCTAGAACTTTGGTCATTACGAGCAGCCCGTAATATTGCCAACACTAAATATCGTAATTAGTGTTGTGCATGACAACTGAATCCATCAATGGCCTCATTCTTTAAATGTATAATAAATTATTAGGTGAGTGAGATTTTGCTTGTAAAAGAGTGACTCGAAGGAAGCCTGTCCGCAACAAACAAACAGGCAATCATGGTGGACTCTGCCACAGCTGAAGTTACAACTTGCTTTGCAGGCGGACTCACATGCCTCATCTGCACGACATCACCAGCTGGAGATGATGGCAATTTAGTAGGTACCTCACATGCCCCCACCGCAGACGCAAACGTACATACACATCCGACGCAAAACGTACGATACGTTTCTGTTATGAAATGAAAGGGGGTCGTACATAATGTGGTTTAACCATTCAACGTCAGTCCGGAACTATATATATATATATAGGTGTGTATTTTACTCAATAGGGTACAAAAAACATATACAAGTTTAGCAAGACATACACCTTAGGGTTGAAGATTCTTCAATCAACATCTTTCATTTGGAGGTCATTTCAATCACTCTGAACCTTATCATGTCCAAATACGACATTATGCATGTAGGATACTGGTCACCTGGGGCTCATTCTAATGTTTAACCCTTAACCCCTAAAGGATAATTTGTTCCTAGAAGGGACACATCAATTTTGGGCAAGTTCCTAGAAGTCCATTTTTGAAGATTTCTTCTTGAAATTTTTACTCCATGTATGAATATGGATTATCTTTGCAGAATTTTTTTTGTTTTGTTTTGGATTTACAGGAAAAAGGTTATGGTGCTTCAAACATAAAAAGCTTGAATCTTTTGGCAGCTGGGCAGGGTACTATAGAGATGAATGGTGCTACTATAAAGTTGACATTTGCACTTTTTTGAGGCGGGTAGTAGTGAAAGAATGTTCCATGCAACCTTCATTGTTTTCACTTAAATACGTATAGGAATTTTTATTAATATAAAATTTTCTTCTATTTTTGGATTAAGTCATAGTAATTCTATATACTGTTTGGATTTTAGATCCAACAAATATTTCTCTATTTGAAAAATAAAATTTCTTTCCAAAGTAAAGGGCCACTTTCTATACCTCTAGTCGTTGCAGGTCCATTTTTCTTATTGTAACACCTCCATTACTTGTGATTTTTGGTGTGCAATGATTTAACACAAGGTAGAACATAGATCCATTGAGTTTATGCAATGTATAATAGAAAATATGCCATAATCTTGAGTCAAAGTACGCTAAACTTGTCCTGGCACAATAGAAATAAACAATTTTGCACTCTTCAAATGCATATATCTTTCAATCCATATGGTCAAAGTTTACAAAAAAATTTAGGGTTTCTTCTCCTAGATATCTTGAAGATCCAATAGTTGAAATAGTAAAAAGTTGTTTGAACAAGTTTGATAATATCTCATCTCAAAGTGGTAGTTGTGGGTGGTTTTAATGAAGCACAAAGCCCGATCCGTTAGGAGTTAAAGGTCAGAAGGTGTTACTAGTGGCCACAATATTCTACATGTACGGTGTCGTATTTGAACACGACAAGGTTGAGATATTGAAATGGAAAATGCTAGGTGAAAAATCTCCAATCCAAAGGTGAATGCCTTGCTACACTTGAATACATTTTTTACATACTAGAGAGTAAAAAAACACGCATCTATATACGGTTTCCAACTGATGTTTAAGGGTTAAGAGTTAATGTCATACTAAGACCTCAGAAACTAAGAATTTTATCTTTTCGGCAAATGATATCAAAATGCTATAGGAGGATCAATAATGATTCAAATTACAAACCGTAAAGCGCCTCAAGATAAAAAGCAAGTCTACCATAGGTGAACCTCTAGTTTGGCGTTTATTAATTAGAAAAATGCTTGCGGAATTATGTGGGGAAATATTTAATGAATTTGCCGAAACTAGAGAAACTCTATATTCACAGATTTTGTCACAGTAGAGGACATCAAAGGAGAGTGGGAGCTTGGAAAAGCCTCCCTTCAAGGTCGTACATGCATGGAGGCTTTGATATAGAACCCCAAGGTCTTAGGTTCAAGCCCCACGGTCGCCAAATACATTACTATGTGATTTCTTGCCGAAAATGAATCAATTTTCATTTTGAATGGCCTTTTCTCACTTTAATTAATTATTCGGCATGGAGGTGCCGAACTAGAGGTTCACCTACGGTAATTTCAGAAAATGAAACTAAAATTGTGAATATCTGCACTGGTACAGCTTTCAGTGACATACGACTCCGTATGTTTCAACTTTCTACGTAACGCCCACCGTACAGTACAAATGGTCTGGAAGTCGGTGAGAGACACGTGTACCCAAATTACAGCGCCATAATCACCATGCTCGTTGCTCCTGAAGTGGACGCCAGCTCAACTGTTGTTGATCCATTTCCCTGAAGCTCAAAGGGCGTGAGCTAGTATTCCTGTAGTACTCGTGTGCCACTCGTAGCCATGGACGTCGTCACCCACTCTTCTAGTTCCCTTCTTCTGTAGTCACTACTTCAACATGAGAGAATATCATATCACATTCGACGATATCCTCCACTTTTGCTTTTCTCAAGGTTAAGTTCGGTGAACTAACGTTCTTGTGCAGCGGAAGTAGTTTCTGACCTCTCTCTTTGGTTTGTCTAGATGATCTTTTCACCTGTTTGACGATCAGGCAAGTTGGTTTTTTCATGCTGATCTGAATTCAGGGGAGGACTAGATCAGGTGCTGCCATGAAATATTGCTTCTTCGAGGTGGTTTCACATCAAAGTGCATGGTAAGCTGCAGTATTCGATCTAGTGTTTATCCGGAGTGGTACAAATGGAGCTGTCATAGAAGTGGTGACGTTGTGAGCAGGTTTTTAGCTTCTCAACGAGTACTGTGCCGTTTTGGAGACGTCATGTTTGAGAGGTTACAGCAGAAGCTGCATCCTACGGGTTGCCTGTGATGCATTGAGTTGTTCCTGCAACGAGAACTTGGAAAATGTTAGAGGACCACTTTACTTTCTCTGATCTGGTATTGTATGAGTAGATCTAGAGTGTTTCTGATGATGGTGGCGTTCTATCGCAGTACCGACGCATGACAAGCTGCTGCTGCTGCTGCGCCACACGAAGTATCAGCCGGGTCCGAGTTAAATGTAAGTTCTTGCCTGTTTTGGACCTGCCATACTGTGGTTTTGCCTGAGTAACATCCTCTGTATCTAGCTATGCATCTTATCCTTCACGCTCACAAGTCTTGTCTTTAGTAGATCTGAGTCCATAACATGACCCAACGAGGTGTAAGTGAAGAGGACTAGTCAGAGGAGCAGACAAGTCTGAACGTAGTACACATGATGCAACTTTTTCTGTGTACTAGCTAGGCTTTTGATAGAGGCTGCACTTGGTTGAAGTCGAGAACTGCGATGGCGAAGCCCACCAAATGGTTCAAAGCTGTGAAGAAGGCCTTCCGCTCTCCGTCCAAGGAGAGGCCACCTCCTGATCAATCTCCAGTAAGCACTCATATGACCATAAACACATTGTATATTTCATCAGTTCTAGCGATCTCATCTTATCGCATTCTCACTCCCCTTTTCACAGAAGGCTGGTCAGGGTGATGAGAAGCAGCAGCTCCTCACCAAGCATGACTTCCCACCACAGGCTCATACGCTGCCACTGTTTGAAATCATCAGCCTCGAGCTGGTCCAGGGGCAGCCACAGAACGTCCCACTCCCACAATCTCCGATTCAAAGAGAAGAGAAACAGGTACTAGAACACGAAGAAGAGACAGATGATGACGGCGACAGTGCTTTCAGCGAAGGAGAAGAAGTAGACGAAGAGGAGGCAGCAGCCACCACGATCCAGCAACGCTTTCTTACCATCCCCCCGGTAAGTTGGAACCGCATTCTACAAAGAAAACCACGTTAGAAATGTTGTCATGAGTAAGATAATACGCACAAGATTATTGAAGGCACTATCGACGTCCAGAGTAGCTTCGATGATCCTTGAATAGTACCAAATTCAACCTTCAGGAGAAGTTACTGAAATATTTCACGTTTGAAGACTTGTTGTTTGGTGGATATTGTTTGCAGGCTTTGAAAGGGTTGGTGAGGCTTCAGGCTTTGGTTCGAGGGCATCTGGTGCGCAGACAAGCCGCCACAACGTTGCGAACCATGGAAGCCATAGTGCGTGTGCAAGCTGTGTTTCGAGGACGGCGTGTGAGAATGTCCTTGAAAGATGGCAGAGCTGTAAGAAGCTGCAGAACATCAAGTCACAGCTCTCGTGGCAGCATTAACGGCGTGGTGCATGATGAGGTACCGCACTCATTAAAACACCTGTCGTGAACCCTGAGATGAATAGTACTACTTTTGCTTAGTCTCGACTCTCTAGATGTGGATAATGCTTTGAGATTAACCATATGAACAGCATTTACTCTCTCTCTCTCTCTCTCTCTCTCTCTCTCTCTCTCTCTCTCTCTCTCTCTCTCTCTCTCTCTCTCTCTCTCTCTCTCTCTCTCTCTCTCTCTCTCTCTCTCTCTCTCTCTCTCTCTCTCTCTCTCTCTCTCTCTCTCTCTCTCTCTCTCTCTCTCTCTCTCTCTCTCTCTCTCTCTCTCTCTCTCTCTCTCTCTCTCTCTCTCTCTCTCTCTCTCTCTCTCTCTCTCTCTCTCTCTCTCTCTCTCTCTCTCTCTCTCTCTCTCTCTCTCTCTCTCTCTCTCTCTCTCTCTCTCTCTCTATATGCAGAGCGTTTCATGACTCATAACCTCATTCTTGCAAGCATGACGTTGCCGATGTCATGACTCTCTTCCTTACAGTAGCGACTGCAATGGAGATATTCATTACTTTGGCAGCGTTGTGCTTGCCGGATTGAATCTTTGAGTCTTGGCACGCACTGCATATTCATGTTTAGAGAGGGGGAATTCCTAAATTGCTAAATCTATAAGTTCTTATCATGAAACCTACACTTTCAATTCTCTGTTCTCTGTTTACAATGCACGCAGAGCTGAATTGCAGGACAAGGTGGAGATTGTAGTTAGTGAAGAGGAAGCAAGCCAACGCAAACGAAGTACGTCGGCGCATCAACAGGTATGACTACTCAAGGAACAGGTATATTCATTACTTTGGCAGTTTTTATGCATAAAAACTGCCAAAGAAATGAATATATCTCCACCAGTCTTCATTCCTGACACGCGGATGAAACTACTAACTAATTCACTGTTGCAGGTGAAGAGGACCACCCCAAATTATGGCTCTTCCTTCGCAGACTGTGACGCAAACCACCCCCAAAATGACTGGGCATGGCTGGAGCTCTGGACAAAAACCAGAGCATGGGATCACAACAACACGCGCCAAGGCGGTGACTCAGACTCTGGCAAAGATTCATACATTGAAATCAACCCAAACCATTCCCAGTACTACACTACAAAGGAAGTGGACGTCAACACCAAGGTCAAATATTATGAGGATTACATCTCAGACCTGGCCCCCAAAAAGACCAACTTCTCCTCACGGCTCATGAAAAAGGAGCTTGGTGTTGACTGGCAAGCTAAGTCTGCACACAAACCACTGCAAGTTGAGGTGCCGGATGCCAAAGAAGAAGACCAGAGAGCGAGCACTTCTTCTTCAATTTCTGAAGGCCATGGCTTTGCAAGTCCACATGATTCGGATGCTGCATCCGTTAGGAATGCAAGTCCACAAGGTTCGGATGCTGCATCTGCTTGTCATGTGCCAGAGAATGGAAGTCCGCGAGGTTTGGATGCTGCTCCATCTGTTTGTCATGTGCCAGAGACGCCACTGGGAGCTAGCATGGTGGAATTTGGTGGAGGTCATGAGCCATCGTGTGAAGGTGTGGCTATGGAGCAGTTCGTGTTGCATGTCCAGGGGAGTAATGGAGGAGCTGATCCAGCACTCAGTGACAGTTTGTCAGTGTCCCATGGTGTGCATCTACAGGGAGAAGATTATGCACTAGGCTTAGCCTCAGGTAAACCTCACATTTTATGACTCGGTCAAACTCTCATTTAAAAAAAATCGTCAAAGTGATGTGATGCCCCAAAGTTATATATTAAGCATTGTCTTGGTTTCTGTGCAGATGATGTTGCCAATGGGCATACCAGCAATGGCCATGGCGATGACCAACTGGGAAAGGAAGAAATTCATGTGACCCCGGCAAGCAAGAGTAGAGGTGTGACATGCCGCTATATGGCTGCCACCAAGTCCGCCGAGGCCAAGTTCCGATCCTCCAGCAACTCCAAGCCGAGAACCACTCCTGAGACCCCCGAATCATCGCCTACAATTACAAAACGGCACTCCACTGGATCATCGTGGCAGGCTACAAATAAATCCCCCAAACTGGTCACACGCAGGAGCAACAACAGGAGGAGCCCAATCCCAGTCACTGTTTCTACCGATCTCTCCCCTGCAAAAAGAAATTCTTTGGGAGGTGATGGCAAGCGGTGGAGAACGTGAGTAGTAGGTCAATGCACTTGATATCCCACATAGATCATGTTGTGCTGTTGTTGTTGTCGTCGTCGTATGTATGATTATGATGATGTAGACCCTTGTTCAATAGATAAGGTCTCTTCTTTCGAGATCAATCTGCAAAGTGGTTTTGAGATGGGCTGCGTGCTTTTGATTAATTGTTATTGTGTGTACAATGATGTCAATAGTTGGGTCATGGTCATTGGAGGCCCATCTTGATTCGAACGGTTAGAAAATAACACTCTCCCGATAATCTCCTTACAAAATCTAAACTGATCTTTAATGTGCTTCTCTGTAAGGATTTTCATTTTTTTTTTGGGTTCCTTCACTTGTGACACTAACCCTCCTCTTTTCAAAGCTCTATAAACCCCCCATTCCCGACAAGTTAAGCAATGTGCATATATGGAGAGAACAAATAATATAGCCAAAAGAATCACAATTCCAACCCAAGTGATTTCATACTTTTCCAATGAAATGTGGATTAGTTATGAATTTCCTGAGTGTGCTGCTATGTTTAGCCAATGGCTGCCAATAGGTACCCCATAAGCTTGGACCAAAAGTTGGGGGTCGTGACCAACAGAAAATATTTGGATGGAGCTGAACGGATGGAAATGGGATGGAAGTGGGTTAAGTATACCCCAAATTTTACAGGTGCAAGTTATGGGTGTTACTTTAGGGAGGAGAAGAAGGAAGGAGAAGGAGAAGGAGGAAGAGGTTCTCCTGAAGCTCTAACGCCTCAGTTTCTTCTCTAGGGGTTTGTTCTCCGAGAGGCGTTTCTTCGACGAGGTGCTACATTCTGCTCAGAGGGATCTTCTCTATGCATTCTAGATAGGCAGAGTAAATGGATGTGCTGGTGGTTGCCTCGGGTTGGATTCTCTATCAACGACGGTGTAGCTAGAAAGATTGGTTCAAGAGTTGGTTGAGTGAAATCAGCTTTCTTTCTTTAAAAAATTCAATCAAAGTTTAGTAGACCTGATGGAGACACTCAGTATTCGGTGTCTGTTGTAGCCTCCTTCCTTTCTGTAACTTCTTAATCTTCTAGTAGGAATTCTCTTCCACAAAACCTCATGTCATTCGGTTTCCTCGTAACTAGTTAGTGCAGATGATATTTTGCTTCTTGATCTTCACACATGTTTTAGAAGAGCTTGTTTTGAAGTAGCAAGAGGTGGGTTTTGCAGGTGGCCATAATGTCTGTTTTTGACTTGAATCAAGCTGGCTCATCTGGCAATGCACTTCGGAGAGATGAGCTTTTGCTTTACGAGCACTTGGAGGTTCCCCCATCTCCCACAACACCCACTGACTTGTTTCAGATTGAACCAGAGCATGTCGATGCTGCAAATGTTGTCCCCATGCAGCTCTTGAATCAGGATGAACAGGAGAAGTCCGGTAAGTATGATGAACCTTCTTCTTTTTCTGACTTTATCCTCTTGTTGATGGTATGAAGGCTTTGAAGTGGGTTGTAATATCCCTCTTCTTTTTTAGTACTCACACTGGTATTTCTGATTTGCCTTTTCATTTGGTTACAGAGGACATGACTCTGTGATGGTCGTTGGATGATGCAGATCTTCTGTTGGTACATCCGAGGGCCAAAGTCAAAGGCAAGTGCATCACACCATTCCATTTCATTATCGTTGTGAAGCTGTTCTTGTATAACCTGAAGATATCGGAGAACGGCTTCCGAGGAGTGCCTCACCGGGAAGAGTTTGCTCGCCTTCTGTGCCGGTTAAGCAGAGAGCTGATTTCCGTGCCATCGTTTGAATCAGTCCCTCTGTCGGATGAGTTTTCAGATCCCACTGATTACGACGGATGTCTAGGTGAGATGCTGAAAGACATGGTGGACTACATCAAAACCATGGCGGACACAGGATCATTGCTGGATGGATATGTGTATGTCCGCAGGGAAACCGACACATACGCGCAGTCTCTGCTTGCTGCGGCTGCTGCTCTTAATCATTCTCCCATTTCATCAGGTAAAAGCACCAGTACCCAGATTTATCTTGTGGCATCTTTCATAAACTCTAATGGTATGAATAATTCTGATAGTATGGCATGGTATGGTATGCTAAGCTCTATATTTGGTATGGTCTCTTCACAGGTTTCTGAGGTGCATGACTATCTGACAATTTACAAATCTCCGGCATTTTGATCAGTACTACAACATTGATCATTCGATCAGCTTACTTTGAGCATGTTTTTCCATACATAATTTTGTATTGGTTTTTGTAGCCTAGGTAGGTGGAAGCAGAGAATAATAGTGGTGGCGCTGGTTCGTCGCCCTTTCTTACACTCAGGAAATTTGTTTGTAGGAGACTCTGCATTGTCTTGTGATTGTTGATCTCTCTCACCACAATACAAAACTTATCTTTTGATTTGGAACATCTTTGTGTACTGACGATGAGAATTCATGCATAAATGTTTACTTCACATGTCGTATGTGCATGTGAAGCTATCAACAGAGTACCTCTTCCATTCACAGTATAAACTTTCTTGTAAGATTCAGACTATTGATTGGTAAAGTAGTACAATCTTCAAAATCCAAAAATTTTCACTTCTAGTATAACTTCAACCACTATAATCTACTCCCATCAATGGATGTTGTGAAAATCTTCCCCAAAGTTAGATACTAAAATTTGACATTGTATTTCCATCAGAATTACATCCAAGAAAAAAATCAGCACAACTCTTGGTTTCGCAGAAACATGTTCTGGACCATAAAGCCAATTATTGAGTGTACTGTAAATATCACGACTGAAATTCTCATTTTGGCAAGCACAAACCTGTTATTTACTCAGTATTGGTAGAACAATCTCCTGTGAACTATGACGTACATACGCATGGAAAACTGTCTATTTGAACTCTGCTCTTTCTCGCCTAAGATGTGATAGTGCACAAATGATATTCGTGGCGTTGTGGTTACACCAAAATTCCACAGCGATAGCCCACTTTCTCACACATTACCTGTCAACTGACAAACATGTGAATACACTTCTACACTCGTATGCACATCTCATCCTAAGTGTGACTCTCCTAGATATAAATAAGCTGCCAAGGCCATGCTGCATCACCTTAAGGTGATGCACCTTGGTCTGAAGCTGGAGGGTTGGGTTATATACACCAAAGGGTTGGAGTCATTGGAGGACCTTCTCAAAGGGCAAGGAAGTCAAGCTCCGACCGCAAAATTGCGTGATCATGTCGCAGTGTTTTCTGGGAGCAAGTCATCGTGCCATGATCAGTTGTACAGATAAATAAAATATAAGGAAGTCTAGCCGTTACACAGACAAACGAAACTAACAACTGTTATATTGTCTGCACAAAGCGACAAATGGCTCCATGACTTGCTCCAGAGATCAAGTGAACACGTCGCTAACAGAAGCCTTGACCCAGCTTCCTTGGCCTCCGTGTTCATTTTCTCGAAGGGAGGGTTGAAAATGTTCGAGTCCGTTACGTATCCCTTCAATATTTTATACAAAAGTCTGCTTGCTGCAGCCAATATTATATTGTTCAGTTGTCTGTACAAGAAGCGGTCACGCGTCGAACTTTCTTCCTTCCTCCTTAATGGCTTGTTAAGGTTGCTTTGTCCGGATATGATATGGTCAAGCTGCTACCGAATCCCATGTTTGCAGGCGAAGCTTGACTTTTAGGGTGCAAGGTGAGGCTTCTGATTGTAATGGGGGCCCGGGATATAAACACACTCTCTTCACAGCAAACACAACTGTCTATCTGTGATTTGTGACCTTCAGGAAACCAGTTGCGTAGGATGTGGTCATAGATATACATGATCACATGATATACTCCGGCTGAAACATGCACTCAGTTTGATTATAGGTTACAGATCATGCTTCAAGATGTGAGACAAAGAGATTGCATGAGTTGGGACAAGTTTCACAGATCACAAACTTGGTACCTCTGTTTGTTGTGCACTTTCGTACTTACAAAGAGGATAGACAGTGCGTGTGTGCATGGATAGATGACAGGAGAGTGCTTCACATTAGAGTTATTTGTACAAAGATACCACTCTTTTCTCTTTTTTTTGGATCAGTCCTAAATAGCTCTCGATTTCTATCATCAGCAAAAATAGGAGAATGGTGGCTAAGACTCTTGGTACAATCAATGACCTCTCTCCCATTAGCTCTTCCATTGATCTAATCGCTGTCAAGAGTGAGTAGATACTAATATTACAGATCAAATGATTGGTTGAAGCTTTGGGTGACTTTGAAAAAAAACTCTACAGTCACCTCAAGTATGAGTAAGCTACCCCCTCTTCTCTCATTTTGAATGAAACTAAAACCGCCTCTAAATACTTCACACTTAATGTGAAGGAGAGAAAGCCAGCTAATATTCATCGAGGAATCTCATACTTTCTGGGAAAGGAAAGATAGCTAGAACTTGTGCAATAACTCAAAAGTTTACTGAACACCACGATTTATAGGTCCATGCCTAATGAGAGACCACCTAAGCTCTTCTATTCAAATAATAACTAATGAGAGAGGAAAGAGTAGCATAATAACTCAAAAAGAGGGGGTGTCTTATTCAAACTTTGGGTGACTTTACAAATAACTCTAATGTAGAACAAAAACTTCCCAAGATACATCTCAAAGTACCAGGTACTATAATATACGTTGTAAAAGACTGCGCCATCACAATAATCTACAAAAATCCTAGCGGGTACTCGCAGTGTCATTTGCCCCTGATCTGTAACACTCGCCATGTGTGTTGCGTAGAACATCCACTCACCTGCATGACCACTCATTACAGCAAGCAATTTCGAACAACAAATAATCCAGAGAGTGAAATTACAACAAACAAGGACTATAACTGAAGAGTTATAAGCTGCTTGTTTTACCTCAGCACTGGTTCAGCGCATCAGCCGCACCCAGCAAGCATTGGGCGTAGTTGTCAGTCGCCCTACGGACATAAACCACAACATCTGGACCCCATGCTTCTCTCAGTCCTTTCATGAGTTCACCATCCCTCTCGAGCACCTTCAAAGTCTCGTCCATGTCTGTGAGCATCTCTCCCAGACATTCAGCAACGCCAGCAGCAGGGTCCAGCAAGGAATCTGCGTCTTCAAAGGAGTACGTTCCCAGCTCCCCACTCAAGCGGCTCAGCAGGAGAGCATATTCTTTTGGGTGCGGCACTCCACTGATACAGGACTCTGAAAAAAACAAGTCCCATAGAAACATTTTCATCACAACCATGTAGTGCATGGTGGTGATGCGACGGGTTTTCACTTCGGCGTTCGGATATATCACTTTGAGAGCTGCCATGTACAAGGAGATGTATTCAGTCCATCATTACCAGGCAATATTGGTCACAAATAAACACAACTGGAAATGGCAGCACTAGATAGAAGAGTAACATTCCAGGCACAAAAGAGTGACAGAAGATCCTGGTGAAGTACACGCCATATCAAATTAAGAGAAATTATACATCATTGGTTCACCATAATATAACGTACTTACCCGCTAGCTCCAGATTCTCCTTCTGTGCAGCCTCGTCCACGAGCTGCCCAAACGCAAAAGTTGCCGAGGCCAAGTCTCCATCCTGTGAAGTCTGAAGAAGATCCGTCGCCGGCATCAACGGATATGTAGGGTCATGGACCTCCAAGTTATCATATACATGGCTTTGTGATGCAGTGTGATCAGCTAAGCCATTATCCACATCGAAAGAAACCTTTTCTTCAACTGCTTTAACACCGACTCTGAAAACAACCCTGAGGTAAGAAACCATTTCCTCTAGTGTAGACCATTGTAAAACGTAACAAGAATGTCGAAAATGGTGCGAAAGCTTACATAGAAAACCCATACATACGAAAGCAAGCAAGTTCATTCATTCATCTCGAGATTATATGAAACTACCTCACCCGACGTAATTACCTCATAACAACCGTTTCAATTGTTTTATCCTTGGAAGGAAACTTCAGAACTCTGAGCCTTACTCAAACTAAACCAGAATTTGTTTTCAAAAAATGAGAAAGGGCGACTCATACAAGACGAAAACTCAGAAGATGGACTACGTACTTGGCGCCATTTGAGCTGCTTGCCATTGCTGACTACCCTTGCCAGCGAATGAACCAGTGACCACTTCTGTTCAAATCCAAAAACGAGAACATCAAACACATGGACAAGGGAGGGAAAATTCAACATCAGAGAAATAGGGAAGAGCCTTACTAGGGGTAAAGAATTAGGACAGAAAGGGCGTAGTATTCCTCCACTCCAGCCTGAGCATGAAGAAACCGTAAAACCCTGTCGCATCAATCAACCAACCTTCTGCGTGCCCAGTTAAACTGATCGAACCCCTAAAACAAACAACAAACACCGCATTAGGTTAGGCGGCTATGTCCTGCCAACACGTTCACACCAGCTTCTAGTCTAACTAAAAACATAAAAACAAAAAACGAAACTCCTGGAAAACTCCTCACTCGCTTCCTTAAGCACCGAGGCAGCGAGAAGAAGCTACCTGTCCGAATCCCGTAGTCTGCAACTAAGAATCTGACGCTCCAGACAGGAAAAGTGTAAACTTTCGTTGATCGAATCTGCTGGCCACCTCGTCCGCTCGCTCTCTCCCTCCTCCCCGGAAACGGAGAGAACTCGTGGTGTGGAGAGGCTGAAGTGGAGCAGAGTGAGAATGCAGGGTGTGAGGAAGAAGCGGCAGCGGCACTCGCCACAAATTGGGTATGAATTCAGTGGTCGAGGTTGGAGTTTTGGGGGAGTTTTGGGGAGGGACGATGGTTTTGCAGAAGGCGTTGCAGCTGCGGAGGACGGCGCAACAAGCCGCAGGCAGCGGCGCAGCGCGGCTGAAGGCCACGGCAGACGCGCCGAGGTCTGGACGAGGCTCGCAATGGGGGGATGCGAACGGGGAACGGGGAACGGGGAACGGGGAACGGCGGACGGCGACCGGGGGAACAGGCCCGCGCGGGCGGCTAATACTCCTCGACCGCGATTCACTTAACTGACAATGTCAGCTGACCTCCCCCACAACCAACGGAAACCCACAGCCAACGCCTATAAAATTGGGGTATATCCAACCCTCTTCCATCCCATTACCTTTGTTGAAGGATAATACTTGGGTATCCCCGGGAAGGGGTATAGTGAAGAAGAAGAACTCCGGCCCCGAAGTGACCGGCGTGAATATAGTGTTTGTTCATTCTATTCACTAGTCCCATGGCCACCGGACATTGGGTAGTGAATCTAGAGCTACTTCCCCCTTTTGAAGGTAAACATTTTTCTACACTAAGTGCCTTGAAGAGAACTGACATGTCATCCCCCCAAGGGCTTTTTGGGTACCCATACAACGAGGTCTCAACACCCCCCACCATAGTTGGGTGGACTATGGTGGTAGGCACCACGCCGGCATGGGGATTTGAATTCACAACCAAGGGGTATAGTTATATAGATAGTAAGTACATGCACCTGTTAATTGGGTGGGAACCGTACTCTGAGGTGGAGCCGCCACTTGAGCTTTAACTCTCGGGAGTTAATGGGTGTCTATCCCAACAACCACCAACTCAGCTTCAAATAGAGGTTTACTATTTGTCAAGACCCTTACTTTTGGTTGTTGGTTATGGAGGGTACCTACCACTGGCCACCCACTAAACATGGATGCACAGTTTGAAAATTCAAAACTAATTCAACTTTCATCAAAAAAATATGAAATCACTTGGGTTGGAATTGTAATTCTACTGGCTATCACTGGAAAATAATAGTAAAATTATCTCTTCTCTCCATATATGCACATTCCTTAACTTGTCGGTTTAGGACTTGTCTTATATCCAACCTTAGACTTCCATCCCATTCTCACCAACTCAGTTCTAAATGGAGGTTTGCTACTAGTCAAGACCCTTAGTAAATGAATCAGAGGGAATGGACTACTGAACGCTCCGCTTAAACCGGTGAGGGGCACTACGGTGTTAGTCGCAGAATCACAGTGCGAAGGTTTCAGGAGTGTTGGACCTGTCACACCCCCCCTTTGCACATTCGATCTGGATGATCTGAGTTTCGGGGGAGACGTTTTTTGTATTGGGAGGGTGCTGAAAAGTTCTGATCTATTATTGTGCTTAGTTTCGGAGCTGTCGTGTGTAGATCAGGGTGGGAAAACTGATGAGAGCCGGTCCATAGTGTTGGAACCAGATCTAGATGCACACAACCAGGAACAGTAGAAACAACAGTAGATCGGACTTCCACAAGAGTGCCATAACGTCCAAACTCAGATCTCAACACCGCAGTAGCCCATATCCGGTTTCATCAAACACATAAGCTGGACGAAGAAGCTCAAGACGTGCCCCTGGACCACTACGAGCATTCACCGTAATATTAGATACACCCTCCTAACCCTCAAATCTTCATCCTCATTGGTGTAGCGATATTAGTGATATTAAAGTTACATATTTGCTCATATTTCATTACAACACACACACTCTAGAAGTAGGAACGCGCTCATAACTGTACACAATAGATCTAAAAGAAGCCAATCACCAAAACATGCAAGTGGTAGGCGGAAGCTCTTGAAATTTTATTGCAGAATCAAACAAAGAAAAACGAAGTCCAGCAAGTTCTTTAAGCTAACAGAAACAAAGCTCTACCGAGTCCACCTTCCAAAATCCACCAGCGACTTAAGCTACATCAAGACCATCACCGAATCTAGATCACTCAGCAACGTCCGAATCTGTGTTCGCTGATCGTCAACATCCCTTCCCACTCAATAGTTCAAACACAACAGATAAACACTCCTACCCCCTCTCTCTCTTGCTACAGATCAGTTGACTCACAATCACAATCAACTATTAGCCACCATTTGCTAGAATGCATCACTAGAAGCTGCCATTCTGTAACAAAACCATAGACTAGTTCGTTCAACCTACTTTCTTATCTGGATTAACGTCACAAGTGAGTTGTGCACTCCCAAGAAGAACTCAAGAGTCCAGATTGAAGAAGACAAGCATCGAATTGCATCAAACCCGCCACCTAGTAGAAATTCATCACCAAGACTCGGGCAAGAGGACGACAACAAATTATGAAGAGGGCAGATCGACCAACAAGAACACACGCACTATCATCAGGCTTGATTTCTATCCCCATGCAGTCAAGTTTTATCGAATCTCTTCTTTAGAACACATCTAGTCGCAATTACACAACTTAGACACATTTATGTCATCTAAACACATCTTGCCATACACACACAACTTAGACACAACAAAATCACAAATTCTATCAATAATAATACAAACACTAGAAATCCAAAAAACGCACCTAGAACTGTAGAGCGGAATGACGTGCGGAAGCTCTGCTTGTGTGTAGTGAGAAAACAAGGTTTCAGCATCAACAGTTCGAAACTTGTCAACAAAACCAACAGCACCAACAATACATATCAAAGCCATCGTCAACACACGATGGTACAAGAGGAGCATAACAAAGGTGGGCACAAGGAAGACCAGAAGGACTTGCACCTGAAAAGAGAGGAGAAAATCACGCACATACTTCCCGACCATACCCATGCGAAGGAAAACAGGGACTACGCAGAGCAAGGCGGTACGAGAGAGAAGCGAGAAACCACTTACCACAAGGAACAAGAGGTTGTCAATCAATAGCGAGACGATACCGCCGTAGAGATAATAGAGTCGCCGCTGAGCGCGATGCTGTGGACCAAGGAGCGCAAACCCCACCGCCACCGCACCAAGTCCCGGCCTTACTACTGGAGCCCCCCTCAAGCACACCGCCGGAACCCCTGCTATTGCCAACGTGCTCTGCAGACTTGTGGGAGTCTAAAACTCCCACTTGGTCGCCCCTACCAAAAAAATTAGTTAAAATAGGGTTTTTAGTATTAGTTAACTAGAAAAATAGTTAGTATTGTGTGAAATTAGATTAGATAGCCAATAGAGAAAATAGAGAAATGCTTAAGTAGTTAATTAGGTTTATAGTGGTGATAAAACCGGGTCTTAAAATCACTAATTTAAGTCCCGGGAAACAATTTCAAAAGAGTCCTGGGAGATATCCCGGGACGTAAGTCTAAAATCACCACTTAAATCTAAATTAACTAGTTGAGTTTAGAAGGTAGTTAGAAGTAGTTGAGTTCTTCTAGATGCTAATTCTTGTTTGAATTAGTAGTAGTGGTAGAGAAAAGAAAAGAAAAGACAAAATAGAAAAAGATAAAAGAAAAAGAAAAAGAAAAGAAAAAGATTCCAAAAATAAAATTCCAAAAATAAAAAAAATACATACCCGGGTATCAACCCGGGTATGAACTAGCCCGGGTACCAACCCGGGTATGGGCTGATACCCTGGCACCCGGGTATCACCCGGGTAGCTCCAGCTGCCTCCAATAGTGGCCTTCTCGAAATTCCCCTTCCCGAAATTTCTCTCCCACAGAAGTTTTTCTCTCCTCTCCAGGGACTCTCCTCTCCTCCCCCTCCTTCTCTAAAAATCTCCCCCCCTCAAATTTTCTCCTCTATCTCCCTATCTAGTTCTCTCTCTCTCATAGGTTCTCTCTCTCTCTCTCTCTCTCTCTATTTTGTCTTTTTGGAATTGGGGTTTGAAGAAGTAGTCAAAGGAGTGAAGAAGAGGTGGTGCAACAAGGAGGAAGAAGAAGAAGGAGAGGAGGCTTTTCAAGTGTCTTGGAGGTGCGCGGACTAGGGTTTGGTGGAAGAGGTGCACGAACTAGGGTTTGGTGGAAGAGGTGCGCGAGCTACGGTTTGGTGGAAGAGGTGCGCGAACTACGGTTTGGTGGAAGAGGTGCACGAACTAGGGTTTGGTGGAAGAGGTGCGCGAGCTAGGGTTTGGTGGAAGAAGTGCGCGAGCTAGGGTTTGGTGGAGATTTTAGGGTTTTGTGGAAGTGGAGGAGATTTGTGGCCGAAGCGAGAAGATAAAAGAGACAAAGGAAGGAGGTTGCGGGTGCAACAACAAAGGTGACTCTTGCCCATGTTGGATTTCTTTTGTTTGTGAGAATTTCTTGTTTGTGAGTCTTTTCCTCTCTTGTCTACCGGGGTAACTCTCCGGTAATATCCTCCCCGGTCTAGAGAAAAAGTCCTCCCCGGGGACTTCATCTAGACCTCATTGTGTTGTTTACATGTGTAGTTGTTGTCGATTGTCCTAGCCTTGTGGCAAGTTTTTATCTTGAGTTGTCTCCCTCCTCATATCATTTTAGGTCTTGCCCACAATTCCTATCTTTTTCCCGGTCTTTCCGGTCAACCGGGAAGAACCTCTTTCTAAGTCCTTGTCTCCAAAGTCTTCTCTCGTTATCATTATATGTGACCTTGTGTTGTTTGTATGTTGCTAGATGTGTGAGACACCCATATCCACATACTCTAGCAAAGTGTTCCGGAGTTGTCTACCGGTTGACCGGTAGACTTGTGTTTCCGGGCTGGACCGGAGTTTGTGATAAGTTAATAGGGAGATTGGTAGAAGTACAGGCACTTCAAGAATTCTGTCCACCCCGGACAACATGGCTCTACCGGTGTCGCTGACTCTTTCGAAGATAGATCCAAACAAGTGGGAGGAGACTCCGAAGGGCATACAGTTGGAGGAAGACCTCATCCGGATGGGGTGTCAGGGGTTTTACGAGAAGCCGTGGGTATTTCAGAAGGGACATGCGGTGTCGGAGTTGCAACCTCCCGGGAACTCCCGGAGAGCTTACCGGACAAATCACCGGTCTTACACCGTGGACGTGTGGCGCGAAGTATACTCTCTTCGTCAAGAGAGTGAGTGGTCAGCCGCACTCAACCGGGAGCTGTTGGAGGAACACGTATCACAACCTTACAACTCTTTAGAATGCTACCGGAGCGACCACTTCACGAATCACCGGTTGAGAAGGGCAGTTGAGTTTCTAAACCCAATCCTCCATCCCAACCGTCGTGAAAGAGTCACGACCCGGTTGGCCACTGCCTACATCGAGGCTTTTTCGAAGAATCCTCCCCAGATTGGGGATCCTTGTTGGAAGAGGCAATCTTGCCTCAAATTCGGGTGGTTCGACAAGGTGGAGGCTCGAAGACTTTTCTGACCCCCTATCTCATGCATCTGTATGAGCACCACCGTTGTCTGGACCCGGATGAGCAGAAGATGTGGAGAGATGCGATGGGTCTTTTAGATCAACCTCCCCGGGGCCCTCCTCAGCAACCGGAGACCCGGTTGATGTTACCGGTAACTCCCGGAGATCCTCCGCAACCGGAGGATCGATCGACTCTACCGGGGACTCCCCGGGAAGCCTCCTCATCTCAAGCAATTCCAAGGAAGGAGAGGACCTCCCGGTCTCACCGGGAGAGACCACCACAACCAACCGGGGCATCCAAGAAACTTACTCTCGTGGAGAACATCTCCAAGTTCTCCCGGGAGGTGACCCGAGAGATCCAAGAGATGGAGATGGAAGTAAAGGAGGCAAAGAGTTTCAAAAGGACTCTTCGGAGGATCTTTGAAGTGGAGGACAACCGGGAGATCTTACCGGCAGCCTGGGAGAAGTTAGACCTAGTGACCAAGTTGAAGAAAGATCTCCGGGCCGCTCAGAAGGAGATCCGAGACTCGAAGGCGCAGTCCCAAGAAGCTATCCTATCATTGACCAAGAAGCTTGCCAAGCGGCCAAGTGCCACCACACCGTTGCAAGATCGGGGTTCACCCCGGAAGAAGAGGAGATTGGTCCACACCAAATCTTCTTCTTCGGAAGAGGATGGTCCACCTGCTCAAACACCGGTGAGTAGGATGGATTCCCCACCCTCTAAGGAGTGGGATGTGAAGGTCTATGAGAGAAGAAGAAACCTCCCGGTAACTCCTACCGGGAAGGAACCTGTGGACCTCCTGTAGAGCCAAAATGACAAAATTAGCTTTTTTCCAAAATTAAGTGTAAAAAGGGTTGTAGATATATGAAGAATTAAAAAATTAATGATTAAGTTACACTAAGTAGTTAATTAAGTGGAAAGTACCTATTCATATCCAAGAATAAGGAAATAATGGGAAAAGGGTTGAACTTGCACCCTTTGGGTAGGGTGTACCTTTTCATGAATAGATATGAAGAGATGTGAAGATTTAGTGGAATTAATCTTAATGGTTAATACTAGGGAAAACCTCTTTCCAAGAGGTGTACCTCTTGGATGTTGAGTTGAATGACTAGCTTGAATTTTTAGCATTCTTGGCCATTACCTCGAGTGAAGATGGAATGAGCCCTAGCTCGTGTTGCTAGTATGAGAGATCTTATGGTTGTAAGAATCTCAAGTTAATTGAATATTGTTGTTTACTTGTTTTGTGTTGTGAATGTAATTAATTTATAATTGTAAATTGCATTGCATCATGTCTTGATTGTGAGTCAAGTATTATGCATAGATGCATTACATTTTGAACTTCATGTTATAGATTAGAGAAATACTCTAATCATTGTGGATTAATTATGTGATATTATGTACTTCATGAATAAATCATAATTGAATATGTGGAATTAATGTAACATTGAATTAATTATTGGGATTGAATTAATCATGCATAATTATCTTTAAGTTAATGTAATAAGAATTAAAGATAAGCATGTGAATGATGGAGAGTCATCATTAAATATTTGAATGTTAGATTCTAAAGAAGATAGATGTGTGTGAGTGTAGTTGTTGCCTTAAGTCCTTAAGTCTTAAAGAGTAGTTCTTAAGAATAGAGCACGGGAAGTGCTTGTCTTAAGATCACTTTTACTTTGTGTAGTTTGTGAAACTAACACTTGCTTAAGAACGTATCTGCACGGGCCGAGTGGACGGACGTGTAAAGTGGAGCAATTGTTGCATGAGGTAAGAATTTGAATTCTTAAAGACTGTAATTAAGGAACCAATGCAATGAGACTTAATGGAAGTTTCCATTAGCCCAGTGAGGCATATGCTTAAGAATTAGTGGCATAAGCACAATCTTAAAAGGACTAATGTACCTTTTTAAGGCATGAGAGATCCTTGGGTTTTAGACTTTGTTGTGGGCCCCTTAAGAGTGATGCTAACAGCCCTAATTTCCTAAGAATAGATAGATAACCTTAAGAATTAACCAAAAGGATAGCTTTCAACTACACAATTAAGCTCTAATTACTTAAAACTAGGCGTATGATCATCCCCATAACGAATCCTATGAGAGGTGGGTATACTTGGGTATTTCCTTAGAGTGGTGAAAAATCACTCTACATTTTTTTTGGCGACCATGCTGGGGATGGTACCGTCAAGTTTTTAAGTAATTTTAATTTAGAGAAGCTGTCAAACTTAAGTCAATTACTTAAGTAAACTATTATAGCATTTAGTTTTATGTGAAGTATAAACTTTGGGATTTTTGAAAAAAAATTATTAAAAAATTTATATTAAAAAGAAATAAAAATAAAAAAACTTTTAGTAAAGAGTAAAGACATGTTGTTACATCATGTCTACTTTTCCTTGGGAAGTTTCTGAAGAAGCACTGAGTGACTTCTTCAGTGGACCATATTTGTTTAGCACCCTTTATCGTGTTTATAGAGGTGCGTATTACGGACAAGGATTTCAATTTTATGGGGCTCACCCAAAAATTGATCAATCATTAAATGAAAAATTTGAACAATTACCCTTAGAAATTAAACAATTAATTTTAAACAAAGTGTGGAATAAGGGTGAGGGTTTTAATGAAGTAATTGTCAAGAAAAAGACTTTATATTTAAAATATCAACTACACTACCTTTTTGCCCAATATGGTAGATTGAAACTTCAAACACAACCATTAATTTCTAGAGGTATAGGGGCTTGGAACGGATATAAGTTTAATCAGGACACTTATATCTTTGTTTATAGTAAACAAAACTTTGAGAGCAAAGTATTCTTTCCCGATTTCTTATCTAAAGACCCAGAAGTTCCCGTTAGTGTAGCCTTTGATTTATTATGTATTTAAAAAATGAGTTCCTCAAATGAAACTTTTAAGGAACAACGAACAAGGTTGAAAAGATTGTTAATAATTTATTCTAAAATTCAATACAATGAAGGGAAATTATTTAGACTTTTGGGGACTGAAATAGAACGCATTAAAGAAAACAACCAACATTCCATTAATAGGAAAAAAATCATCAACACTTTCTTACAAAAATTCAATTACCCAAGAGAATTAATAATAGAACCATTGTCACGAGAATTTAAGATAGAATCATTTACACTGACTGATTGGCGTCATTATTGTTACCTGAATGGAGCAAATGAGAAAAATTGAACGCCTAGACTCTAAAAGTGAAAGAAATAAATCCCTTAAATTCTTGTATGCAAGAATAGTTTATTATGAAACTTTCATCAGTCAAGATAGGAAATACTCGGATATAGTAGAAACTGAAATAGATAAATTAATTGAACAGGCAAAAGAATGGTTGAGTGAACTTGAGATAGGGGAATTGTTGGCATTTTTGGGTTACCCCATAAATAAAGAGAAGGAATTAAACCTATCTATAGAAGCCCTCCACCTTTGCTTAAATTAAAACTTTTTGCAGTTTCTTTTAATACAAAACAAATCCCCAATGACAAAATGAACCAAGAGAGTGATCCTTTATGTACCCCAGTTAATGGTGGGAAAATTATTAGGAGATTAATTACCACGATTTGTGCGTATCACCGTATAGGTCCTTATGATGAGAAATATTTGAAAATAGCCGAAAATGAGATAGACCTTTTGATAGGTATAGCCAGTGAATGGTTGGGAGAAAATGAAATGGGAGCCTTGTTAACTATGTATAAGTATCCACGAAACATTGCATGGGAAGTTGAGGGAATGAATCTTACAGAGGAAGCGATTTATCTTTGTTTGAATTAAAAGTCTAAAAAATAAATTCAAAATAAGGATAAAAATAAAAAACCTATGGGGATTACTAATGTTAGGAAAAGACAAAGAGAAAGGAGAAAAAAAAAAAGTTGAGAGAGCTCAACGTTATAAGAAAAGGGCAGAAGGGAAACAACTAGTTATAGTGTTAGGAATACAAAATCCTATTTTTAACACTACCACCACTCCTTCCCCCTTTAAACTAGATGTTGAAACAGAAAAAGCCTTAGAAAAGGCATTGAGACAAACTGAAAGAGAGAAATCATATAAAACACTACCCGATCCTCCTAATTCTCCTCAATCAGAAACCAAGACAGCACAATTTACCCCAGAAGAGTTAGTATTCGCAGCCTTAAAAAATCATAAAAAAGAATATGTAGGAAAAAGGAAGGATAAAAAATATACCACTCACTCTTGTTGTACTAATAGTCCAAAAGAGGAAGATTGGGAGACCCAAAGTGAGAAAGCTTGGTCTACTTCCTTAAAAAAGGAAGAATCCTTAAGAGAGGGAAAAATAGATGAAAAACTTTTTAACACTAACGCTCAACAACTTGAGGAGTTAGAACAATTGTTTAGAACCCCCATACCCCATTCCTTAACAATAAATCGTACATACGAAGAAGGTAACTCCTCAAACCAAACAAACTTTGAAACCCCCTATCCAAGTCCTTTTGCCCAAAAATTTGAGTCAAAATTAGAAACACCAATATTTACTCATAGTGAAGCAAAAGACTCTATTGACCATTTTCTGAATGATAGACCCTTGGAAAATGAGGAAGACAAAGATAAGTTTCGTAAGGAACTATTAGAAGCCTTTAGCCAAATACTTAGACCTACAACCTTAAACTTTGACATACAGGAGGAGATTGACCAATCTAGTGTGGAGGAAGAGGAAGTTAAGTATAATATTATTAAAGAAGAAGAATTTGATGTAAGTGAGCAAAGTGAACCTGAAGAGGGGGAAAGTAAACTTTTCAATAATAGTGACGAAGAAGAACACTTAGAACCACCAGTGAGAGAAGAGAGTCCAGTTGGACATTCCTCACGTACTTTTGGGAGGGCTTCTTCTTTTGACTCTTCTTCTGTTAATTCTACCTCTAGCAGGTCCTCATTATCCTCACCACCTTCAACCCCTCCTACTCCTGACAACCCTTTGGTTAATCCCGTTGCTATGGCACATCATAGGATGTTTAATATAGCTCCATTTCCTATATTTTATGGTGATTTGGGAGAAGATCCAGACTCCTACTTGGAAAGATTCCAAGTAGTAGCAATAGCTAATAATTTAGCAGTGGATAAGTATATCACTAGTTTTCCTGGTAATTTACTAGGGGAAGCTCAACGGTGGTATGCAACATTAGAACCTAAACCAACAAACTGGGATGCTTTAAAAGAAGCATTTTTGACCAGGTTTAGACCCCAGTCTTATCATAATACATTGCAAGATCAGTTGCAAAGTTTTCAAATGTATCCCACTGAAACTATAGCTGGATATTATACTCGGCTTAGAAACTTATTGAATAGATGGCGAGATCATAATATGCCAGAGACATGGATCACTAATACCTTCACTAGAGGTTTATTAGATCCCATGTGTATATATCAGGTTAAACTGTCTAATCCAGCAAATTTAAATGCAGCATATGAAGCTGCTAGAAATTGGGAAGCTGCTATGCAGCGATCTAATATGTTGTTACAAACAAAAAGGATTCCATATCAGGATCCATATCTTTTGCCTGTAACTACTCATTATGGAATGGATAATAGTGGAAAAGATTATTATCCTAGGGCAATATCTAGTCAACCTCAATTAACTATACAAGAAGCATCTCATCCTAGAGAGCAACAACTTGCGTTGATGCCTCCAAGTCATGAGGAAAGTGAGCTACAAGCTTTATAAAAACAATTTAGAGAATTGTCAGTCCAAGTTAATGAAGGAAAAAATAAAAGACCTAAGGCTACTAATCAACGAACTAATATTTGGTGTAGTAATTGTAAGGGACATGGACACCTGGCCACGGAGTGTAGATATCCTATAGAAGGAATGCCTAAGCTTAAATGTCCTTATTGCGGTGCAAAGGGCCATGATATAACTACTTGTAGAAATATCAAGGAAGTTAAGGCCTTAGTACAAGAGCAACCTTCTCAAAATAGCAACAAAAAACAACCTTATAGAATTACATCCAAACAACCTTTTACCAAACCAGGAAACAATAATAACCATCCGAGAGGAAATAATGGTTATAGTCAACACCAAGTTTGGAGAGGACCTAACCAAGACAGAAACAAAGAAGTAGTATGTTATAGATGTGGGGAGCCAGGTCATTATTCTAGGGAATGCACAAATGCACGCCAACAAGTTGGTTTTAATCCCTTATGTGGGAGATGTGGACAAACGGGGCATGTTTCTACCTTTTGCACAGCCATAATTACTGAGTTTCCAAATGTTAGGAAACAAGTTCAAATTCAAGAAGCGGAGTCTTCTAATACTAGAAATGTTAATTATATGGCAATTGATACACCTCAAGATGTTTTTATTACTAGATCACAAGCCAAGCGGGCCCTTGAAAAAGAACCCATTAGTAGTTCAGAGAGTGATTATAGCAAAGTAAAACTTAATCCTGTGCTTGCTAGAGATATGCCAACTATACTAAAAAGACCAGAAATTCTTAAACCATCACCACAAATAATAGAGATGACAAGTAGTGATTCTCGAGAAAATCCTACTCAAGTACCTATAACACCTCCCTTGCCAGAAAGAGTTGTATCTATAATTCCAAATGTGGAAAAAACAAATACTTCCATGAAACCATTGGAACAACCTACTTTTTATAAACCTTCAAAGAAAATAATGAAGAAATCATCTATGTCTTTAAAAAAAAGAAAACATAATAGAATTATGAGATTAGCAGTGGGTATGCATCCATATGATATCCTTACAGATTTAGATAGATTACAACCTCAAATTTCTTTGAGACAATTACTTGCATTATCACCTTATTGTAAAAATGAGTTAACATCTTCTCTAATTAGAAAAAGAGCAAAAATACAAGAGGAAGGCGATGTTAAAGGAACTAAACAAAAAATTAATAAGGAAACAAGTAAATCTCAACCCGAAATTGTGAACGTACATGATATCTCTCTAGATCCAGGTGCACCTACAGTCGATGTAATTATAGATGGAACTTTAATTGATGGAGTTCAAATTGATAGTGGGAGTAGTGTCAACCTTATGAATGTTGATACTATGGAAGAGTTAGGCATAACTAACATAACACCTACTCCCATTATTCTACGAATGGCCGATCAAAGTAGAGTTAAACCTTTGGGAAAATTGATACAATTAAATACAATAATTGGTGGAATTGATTATAAAATTGACTATATTGTCTTTAAGGTGAGTGAGTCCATTTCCACATATCCTATTCTCCTTGGTAGACCTTGGTTGTCATTAGCTAAAGCTAAGGATGATTGGGGTATGGGAACTTTGACAATTGGGAAAGGTAAAAGTAAAATTATTCTTCCCATGTTCCCTGTAAACTATCATGGTGAGACCCAGGATGATGCTTCAGATTGGACTACTGACCCTAATTCAGAATCTGAGCCTGAAGACACTAATGTTGTCCAGGACATGCCTACGTTTAAAGGCTTAGGTCCTGGAGAGTATTTTGTCCCTCCCAGTCAAGTTGATGACTCGGATGCCGCTATTGAAGCATGGCAAAATGCTCCTATTTTCAATATTACTACTGAAGGGGAGTCAGATAAGGAAATTCCTTATGTATCAGACTCGGATCAGTTACTAGGTGATAAGAAAATACCTAACGTTCGACCTTTAGTAAAAAATACTATAGAAATAAATTTAGGCACTACGGAAGATCCTAAGCCTATTAAAATATATGATGAATTAAGTTCTAAAGAATATGAAGAATGGTTGGAATTCTTTAAGAAGGAGAAAGATGCCTTTGCTTGGACTTATAAAGACTTGAAAGGCATACCTCCTGATGTTTGTCAACATCGAATTATCCTAGAAGCGGATGCTAAACCTGTTAGGCAAAGGCAATATAGGATGAACCCAAAGTATTCCCTAATGGTTAAAGAGGAAATTGATAAATTACTGGAATGTAATTTCATTTATCCCGTGCCATTTAGCGAGTGGGTGTCACCTATTGTCATAGTACCTAAAAAGAATGGTAAGATCCGTATTTGTCAGGATTTTAGACAGTTGAACAAAGCCACTAAGAAAGATTTCTTTCCTTTACCATTTTCTGATGCAGTCCTAGATGGTGTAACGGGTCATGAGTGTTATTCTTTCCTAGATGGATTCTCGGGTTATAATCAAGTGCAGATTGCACCAGAAGATAAGCCATTGACTACTTTCACTACGGACTGGGGGACTTTTGCATATAATGTCATGCCATTTGGATTGTGCAATGCTCCGGCAACATTCCAAAGAGTTATGACTCAAGCCTTCACAAAATATCTTAGAAAATTTATGGAGATATTTTTAGATGATTTTTGTGTATTTGGTTCCAAGAAAGATCATGCAAAAAATTTAAAGAAATGTTTTGATCAATGTAGAGAGTATGGCATCTCCATAAATGCTGCTAAGTCTGAGTTTGCCACCGTATGTGGTAAATTATTAGGTCATGTTGTTTCAAAAGAGGGAATATCGGTTGACCCAAACAAAGTAGACATTATTATTAAATGAAAATTCCCAAACATCTCACGGGACTAAAAGGCTTTTTAGGTGCAACAGGTTATTATAGAAGATTTATTTATAAGTTTGCTTTTATAGCAGCACCTTTGAATGTCTTAACAAAACAAACATTACTACCAAGGGTATGGACAGATGATTGCACTAAAGCTTTTAACAAGTTAAAACGTCGTCTTAGTAAAGCACCTGTCCTAATTCCCCCAGATTGGACAAAGCCTTTTGAAGTATATGTTGATGCTTCTAATATGGCAATTGGAAGTGTGTTAAGCCAAAAAGATTCTAAAGGTCATGATAGACCAATTTACTTTGCAAGCCGACAGTTGAGTGCCCCAGAAAGGAATTATTCGGTGACTGAAAGAGAAGGTCTTGGCATGATTTTCTCTGTTAAAAAATATAGACATTATTTATTGGGTTACAAATTTACTTTCCATATTGATCATGATGCCTTAAAGTATATGATCAATAAGCCTCAATTAAGTGGTCGAATTGCAAGGTGGGTTTTGTTATTACAAGAATTTGATTTTATCATTAATGTCAGACCGGGGAAAATACATCAAAATGCAGATTTTTTATCAAGACTTAGTGAGACTATAAATCCACATTCCATAGATGATAACTTCCCAGATGCACACATCTTTTCTGTAAAAGAGGGTGTGGAGGTACTTGATGTAATTTCAAAAGAATATGCCGACATCATCTACTATTTGACTAAGGCTACTTTTCCTATTGAATATACTAGCAAAGATAAAATTAGATTAGTCCATCAATCTTTACCATACACTATGATTAGTGGTGTTCTCTATAAGCGAGGTAAAGATGATGTACTTCGACGATGTGTAAATCCTAGTGAAGTGTCAATGATTTTAGTAGGATGTCATGATGATGTCTGTGGAGGGCATTTTGCGGGTTGGGCTACAGCTCAAAAAGCATTGCGAGCCGGATATTGGTGGCCCACCCTTTTTGCTGATGCCACTAATTATGTTAAAAAATGTGATCCTTGTCAGCGAGTCGGCAAACCGACAGCCACTAAGGCTATGCCATTAACACCAATTTTAGTACAAATTCCTTTTGAAAAATGGGGAATTGACTTTGTAGGTCCCATTAAACCACCTAGTCGTGAGGGTCAAAAACGATATATCTTGGTTGCAACAGAATATGTGACTAAGTGGGTAGAGGCCCTTGCCACCAAAAATGATGATGCAGACACTGTTGCAAAATTCATTTATGAACATATCATCACTAGGTTTGGGTGTCCAAAAGAAATTGTAAGTGATAGAGGGACTCATTTCATCAATGACACTATTGAGAAAATGTTGCAAAAGTATTTTATTAAGCACCGAAAGTCGTCACCCTATCACCCTAGAGCTAATGGACAAACTGAGAAGTCTAATGGTATTCTTTGCAAGATAATCACTAAGACATTACAAGGCAATGCATCTAATTGGGATTATGAGTTGAATAATGCACTATGGGCATATAGATGTACAATAAAAACTACAACTAAAGCAACGCCTTTCCAATTAGTATATGGCTTGGAAGCTATGCTCCCAATAGAAGTGGCACTACCTTCTCTACGCGTGGCAATTTCTGAAAGATTAGATGATGCACAATCATTAAGAGAAAGATTAGATAATCTAGAACGTCTAGATGAAATTAGAGGTCAAGCCTACATGAATATGGAAGCCATTCAAAAACAGAGGAAATCCTATTATGATAGTAAATTACAACCTAAAGTATTGAATGACAATGACCTGGTTTTACTTTATGATAGCCGATTTCAAAAATTTCTTGGCAAGTTTAAAATGAGATGGTTTGGTCCATATAAAATACTTAAGGCTTACTCTAATGGATCCGTGGAGTTACAAGATTTTGCAGGAAACATCCACTCAACCCGTTATAATGGATATCGCTTAAAGCACTATATAACTTGAGGGCAAGTTATGTCTTAAGAAGGGGGCCCAATCTACTATGTCTTAAGAGAATGTAGTAAGTGGTCCGGAATGACCCTAAACTATCAAAGGAAAAAACTTTAATTGCAAAAAAAAAATTTGGCAAAAAAGTACATATTGATAGAAATAAAAAAGTTTAGAAAAAAGTATGCCTAGTCATAAAAGTTTTCTTGAGAAGGAAAAAGTAAACCTGTTACTTTAAAAAGTTTGTCTTAAGAACATAAAATTGAAAAAGTGGAACAATGGTCTTAAGAGAAGTGCCTTAAGAAACTGTTGTCCCGTAGTTTTTAAGAAAACGTTCTTAAGAATTCTGCCTTAAGAAAACCTGCTTTAAGAACTATGTCTTAAGAGAGCCTGCCTTAAGAACTTAGCTTTGAGAACTCTGTTTTAAGAAGTTTGTTCAAGAAAACTGTCTTAAGGAAACTGTTTCAAGAATTCTGTTTTAAGAAACTTTTCTTAAGAAGATAGTTTTGTCTTAAGAAATTTGGTTTTAAGAAATTGGTCTCAAAGAAGAATGTTTTAAGAAAATGTTTTAAGAAGCAGTCTTAAGCAATTGACTGTAGAAAAAGTTGTCTTAAGAAAACATCTCCTTAAGAAATATTTGCCTTAAGAATGATTTTCCTTAAAGAAACTAAGTCATAAAAACTACAAAAAACTTAAATTTTTTCATAGGTCTTAAGAAAAATAAAAAATAAAAATAAACATCAAGAAGAGGTATTGAAAAGATGGAATTTGACAAAAAGGGATCTTATCTCACTTCAATCTTTTGACGTGATGTGAAATGATCAAAAGAGAGTTAATGGAGCTGACAATTAAGAGCAAACGTACTGAAATCCGTGTCACAAGGATTCGAGAGATGAGCCGTCTTTTTGCAACCAAGAAGTCCATAAACAGGGAGATAGTCTCACCATTTCTCACCATTTCTCACCACTTCTTGAAACTGCGTTTGCGAGAGTTGTGTCTGATTGCAAGAAGCTCAGAGTGTAGAGTAATTGCGTTGTAGTTGAGTGGAAGCTGCTGGATTGTGAGAATTCGGGGAAGCAACAGAGTCACTGGGAGCACAGAGAAGAAGGGAGAAGTCTTACAATCTGCAGGTAAGAATTGTGATTGTTGCAAGAATGGATTGTTAGAAGTTTTCCTTGTGAGTAAACCGTATTAGTTAGGATTGAAAGTAGTGACTTCTTTAGTCTGTGAGCGAGAGCTGTTGGATCTCACTAAAGATTGCAAGAAAGTCACGAGAGTGAAGTCTTAACGGCCAGCTAATCCTAACGTCTCTAGAAAACGGTTGTAACCACTCTGTAGTTAATTCATTGTTGAGGGCAGAATTGTGAGAGAGGTCTGTGTTGAGGCTGAGTGTGGACATATAGTAGAATATTGGAAGGCTGAAAGAACTTGAGAGAATCGAGAGTTTGACTTGTAGAAGTGTCAACATGGTGACACAAGGAGAGATTGACGCAATCAATCGAAGGTTGCTGGAAGAAGGAGTAAGTATGAGTCAGAAGAGGAAGACCAAGCAGGATCCTTTGATTGAGCCTTCCAAGCTGATGGAGCTGCCAAAGAGGATAATTGACATTAACCGCAAGAATTTGGAGAAGGCCGGGCTGATGGAGTTCATCGAGCAGCGGTGGCCTGAGGTGGAGTTGGCAAGAGTGAAGGCGTTCTTCCTGGAGTCCAAGAAAGGCACGCTGGATGAGTTCATAGTGAACGACCAGGCGGTGCACTTCGACGTGGAGATGGTGCAGGAGCACTGTCCCAAACTCCCTATCACCGGACCAACAGTGCTTACGGTGGCCGTGTTGACAAAAGCAGAGCTGAGTAAGATTTACGAGCGGCCTAACGAGATCAAACTGGAGAAGAATTTTTCTATCAACAAGGCCAGGACTCCTTATCGAGAGTGGTTGAAGTTTGTCAACCTCAGACTGCTAATGGCGAGTGAAGGTACAGATGTGCTTTCAACAGGTGGCTTAGCCGTAGCATATAGAAGTTGGATGGGGGAACGCATGAACTGGGCGAAGATTATGTATTCGCACATCAGGATGGAGTTAGGGAGTAAGGGCACCCGACACCGTCTCTTCTTTCACTGCACTACCTATGTGTCCGCTTTTTGTCCTTCGATCCATCACTCGTCGTCAGAAGCGACACCAGATGAGGATGAAGTATTGAATAAGGTGGTTAGGAAAAAGAAGCTGAGGAAGTTGCAGATTGACCAAGGTGAAGAGGAGCACTTCGTAGAAGATACTGCTCTAACCGTGGAAGAGCAGACTCCTGAGGTAGCCCCAGTGGAAAGTGCCGAGGTAGCAACTCCAGAAGTGAGTAAGGGGAAGGCAGTGGTAACGGAGACACGGCAGAGGAAGAAGAGATATGCAGTGGCCACTGGAGGTGACTTAAATATTGGTTCGAGAAGAGGACGTAGATCAGCCCCACCTCCTGCTCTAAGTAATGTAGAAGCAGAAGTTGCTGACCAACGAGCTCGGCTGTCGGAGCTGTCTAAGAACGAATTAGAGCTGATGGTGATAGAGAAGATAGACTCATTGACACAGTCTGAGGAGACCAATAAGGAAGTCTTGGAGGCAAAAGACGAGGTGGAAAAAGGTTTCCAGCGAGAGAAGGATCGCATGGAGAAGATGCTGCAAGCTGCAGAAAGGACTCAAGAGCTGTTGGAGCGGGAGCGCAGCGAATTGCGGGACAAGTTACAAGAAGCAGTAGAAAAGGTAAAGAGATGTGACGGTGACACGGGAGCGGAGGCCTTGCAGCAAAAGTACCAGAGCTTAACTCTCGAGCTAGAGAAGGAGAAGAGTCTCACCGTGAAGAACCGCGAGGCTTTAAAGAGGGACCAAGCTTCCCTGATTGAGAATCTGCAACAGGCAAAGGATGATGCTAATCGCTGGAAACAACAGTATGAAGAAGGTGAAGTACGGGCAGAGAGCCGTCGAGCAGAAGGGGAAGCAGCGCAGAAGCAACGAGCGGATGAGCTGCTTAAGATGAAGGCCACATACACGGAGGAGGTGATAGCAGCAAAGAAGCAGCATGAGGACGAGTTGACAAAATTGCGCAAGCAACATGAGGAGGAATTGAAGAGATTGATAGCCCAGCATCAAGAGGAGTTGCAGTCAACTAAGGTGATTTCCTTAACAAGCACTCCAGATTCCTCCCAAGAATCGGAAGAAGCGCGGAAAAATCCCGATTTGGCTGTAGTGAATTCGCAGCTAACAGCACAAGTGGCATCCGACAAAGCTATCAAGACCAGGCTGCAGCAAGGCATGTGGTATCGTGACTTGCATAGCCCTCCTCCCTTTTCACTTTTTATAGCATATGAGTTACAACGAGATACTTGTTACACCATGATGGTCTTAAGCGCACGGCAGAAGTTGAGCAGTAGGGAGTTTCAGCGATTGTGGAATGCAGCTGGAGCCTTTGCCAACATGTAGAATTTAGTATGCGAGATGATTGCGAGACAGGACTTGCAGCTGGAAGATACAAAGCAACTATTGGTACCAATTGGTGATTTAGGTACCAGGACACTTATGTATTATTGGCATCTCGAGGGCCAGCTGCAGAAGAGAAGGCAATACGACCATCCCGACGCTGCAAGGAGAATAGCTATAGTGCCTGAGTTAAATTTGAAGGATATTGTACCCACTACAGAATTCTTGAACGACTGGAAGAAGACGTTAGAACGAGTGTCACAGCAGGTCCAAGATGAAGTTGGATTTTTTGACTGTTTGACTCATATCCACGAGCGAGAAGACCTTGCCCAGCGTGGTGAGATTTCTATGGGGCAATACCTTTTTACCAGAGTACGTGCACAATACCGGCTTAAGAGAGCACTGGAGGGCGTGAAAAACAAGAACATTGAAGTGTACGAGTTCACCAATATGGCGGCCTTCAGTTCTCCACTTGCAGATTACCGGCATCCTATTTGGGGAAATATGCCGCTTCCTATTACTGGCTCATTCAACAAGCAGCGCTTTTTGGGAGAGTATGACAACTTATTCAACAATCTGGAGGAAGAGGTCCCGTTTCCCTCGTGGCAGGCGATCGAGTGGTTGTTAGAAGATTTTGGTCTATCACCTCAGACATGGCAACCTTGGGATCGACTATATCCCAAGGTATCTCACAAGTGGACCACGGCAATACCAACTGCCGTAGTCCTGAGCCACCACCAATGTCCGTTGAAGGGGCATCGAAGGTACAAGTGGGCACCATGGAGTAAGATTGACTCCGTGCCATACAATTGGCCTCAGGTCCCAGGCAGTTTTTCTTCACCACAGGAGTGCAGTGAATCCTATCGTGCTTTCTTTGAGCTGCACAAACGTCATACCGATCCTGTTTGTTTTCGTGCTGCTGTGTTCTGCAATGTTCTTGCCTACATGTGTGCACGTTTTCGGTGCATGATTAATGTGAATAGGTATGAAGAAACGAAGCCTGAGTTCCACCTCTGGGTGAAACTCCAGCAGCTGCCAAGCCGCTGCATGCGCATCTTAGAATGCATGGTGATCACTCACTTTCTTCATGGAGCAAGTTCAGCATTCGCATTGGAGAATTCAAACAAGAGGCAGGAGCAGTTAACGTCATGGTTGAGTTTTCAGAAATCTCATGACACTTATTTGAACAACAATGACGAGGATGTACAGCGTAATGTGGAGCAGGCGGAGATACAAGCTATCTTGCAGGAGTATGAGTTTAAAGATGCTTACAGGAATAAGCGACCTCGTCTTGATGGTAGAGTACCGAACTAAGTGGAGTTCCTTAGTTTTAAGACAGGTAGAAGCTTGTACTACCTTTGAACCTGCTGTTGATCTGGATGTTGATGCTGAAGATGGACAAACTATAGCAATTGATGCTCTAACCTGTAGAAGGATTATTGTAAATATTACCTTTATGCAAGGGGAGCTCTACTGCAACTCATCGTGGCAGTTTTTATGTTGATTCCAGCAAGTTGTAATTCTTTTTTGAATACGATAACATACACTTGACACTGATTACCCTGTGTGGATGTTGTGAATAATGTAATGAGTTATATATGAGTATGTAGCAGTTATGTAAACTTCAGCTCCTACGCTGTATGATCCAATTTGAACTTGCTTGGCTTAAAATGGTTGTATCCATGGTGACAACAAAGAATATACATGAGAAAAAATTGGAGTTTATAGGTGGATTCAGAAACAGTGATACTATCCGGTTGAAGCTAAATGTTTTAAAAAAAAAAAAAAAAAAAAAAAAAAAAAATCGAAGCAAAAGCTGCACTACAGCTCCCTGTATCTACAGGCTCTACTAAAGCGAGGTGGGGCGGGATCTGAGAGTTGAGCTGTACCCGGCACAAGCGCCCAGGGGCTGCCACGTCAGTACGCTACTCGCATCTCAAGATGACCAGGCCACCTAGGCCGATTCACGAAGACCTTGGTATCGTGACCATATATATACTCGACTCCAGGAGCCTTGACAAACGATATGGGATAAATGGCAGCAACCAAAGTCACTCTTACTAGTTATTTTTCGGTTGCATGAGGAACATAACCTGATTTTCTGTAACCTTTGCACCTAGAAGTGTAGTAAACTGCTATTAACTGTGCATTAAAGACAAACCTTTTTGACAAACCATGAAAAGAATGTCACAAACTGATTCTTTTAAATGTAATTATGAAGTGATTATCAATCTGCATCCGATGAGATTGTATCGAGATAGACACTGAAAATTATGGAACCAGCTATGAAGGATTCACCTGAAGAATGACGATGATCATGAGGAAGATGACATTACACTGTGTTCTTTATACACACTTATATACAGAGAAACAACAAGTTGTTATAAAGAACACATTATTTTTAAATAACATTGGTTTATCATGAAACTAAAGATAAAGTTCTGGAAGTTGCATAGTGCTGCTGAGTATTTAGACTAGAAGAATTTGTGAAAATAATTGATGCTGTTAAGAAAAGTTCAACTACGTTCTATGTGGCTAGAAATTCCAAACATGATGTATGAAAATGGAATACACCGACCATGCCTTAAGCAACCTCCAAAATCTTAAGTGGTGAAGGTAGCAGTATGTTGCCTTAAGAATATGTTTTAAGGTAGCTCTTCACATATGCCATGAGAGTATGTCTTTAAAACTCTGTTCCAAAATAACTTAAGTCTAAAAACCTTAAGAACAGAACCTCAAGGACCAAATCTTAAGAACAATGTCTTAAGAATAGTATTTCAAAAACATAAATCTTTAAACAATACGAAGTTTAGTGATCTTGCCTTAAAAAGAACAATTTGATTAGAACCCGAGTTAACCAAAAATTGAGAGCTGCAAACCATGAAACCTAGTTTATAGTCTAAAAAAGAACAAGATAGGCTTAAAACCTAAGAGTTGATAGTTAGAAAAGTAAGAACAATTAAGATAGTCACCTATCTTATAACCAAGAAGAAGTTTGTATAAGATTAAGAATTGGTCCGAGATGACCTTAAACTATCTATGTAATTAATGATAAATCTTTACACGGAAAATAACAAATTGTTTTTTAACAATTTGTGTAAAAAATATATATATAAAATAATTTAAAAATAAATAAATAAATTAATTAATTAAAATAAAAATAAATAAATAAATAAATAAAAATTAAAATAAATAAATAAATAATAATAATAATAATAATAATAACTAAAAGATGTTGAGTCGAAAATAAGAAAGAATTGTTAGAACTTAGCAATTAGAATTAAAGAAAGGAAAAATAAGAAGGAGAGAACATGATAATTCTAATGAGAGAGTATCATGAAAGGGAAAAATAAGAGAGAACATGATAATATTGAGAGATGAAGCAAAAAGGCTATGGAAAACAATGTGAGTAATGTAGATGAGACGATTAGTGGTGAAGTAATACACACACTACTTGAATTGTATGATAGGATAGCTCACACAAGTTAGAAAATAGAAATAAAAGATTGTAGAAAGAAGATTAGTAATCTAGGATTAGTAATTAGTTGTGAGGATGCACTACTAATTTACTAATCAAGAGATGTGAGGACTAATAAGTGCTAATTTTCTAAATTTGAAGAAAAAATGATGAATGAAGTGAAAAGAAAAAAATAAAATAAAATAAAAATATAAAAAATGATTGCAAGTGGAATGTAAAGGAAGATATGGAAGAAAAAATAAATTGAAAAGAAAAATTTGGAAAGCAATGAAAATTAAAAATGAAGATTTAAAGGAGAATGAAAAAATTCAAAGCTAAAATGAAAAAATTATGGAAATCTACAAATGGAAGACTTAACTAAAAGAGTTAAGTTAAAAGGAGAAACTTGAAGCCAAGTATGTATGAGACTTACTCATTAAAGAGGAGAACAATGGAAAGCAAATAAAGAAAATCAACAATTCTTAGAGAATAAAGACAAGTAAGAAGAAATCTATATGGAGCTTAAAGAGACTACAAGAAAATGATAGAAATGAAGATGGAGTGCGAAAGATCAAGTTCAAGGACAAAGGTCGTTGAAGTCGACGAGGACGTCTCCAAGCTAAGAGGAGGGCTATGAAGAGCCAAAATGACAAAATTAGCTTTTTTCCAAAAATTAAGTGTAAAAAGGGTTGTAGATATATGAAGAATTAAAAAATTAATGATTAAGTTACACTAAGTAGTTAATTAAGTGGAAAGTACCTATTCATATCCAAGAATAAGGAAATAATGGGAAAAGGGTTGAACTTGCACCCTTTGGGTAGGGTGTACCTTTTCATGAATAGATATGAAGAGATGTGAAGATTTAGTGGAATTAATCTTAATGGTTAATACTAGGGAAAACCTCTTTCCAAGAGGTGTACCTCTTGGATGTTGAGTTGAATGACTAGCTTGAATTTTTAGCATTCTTGGCCATTACCTCGAGTGAAGATGGAATGAGCCCTAGCTCGTGTTGCTAGTATGAGAGATCTTATGGTTGTAAGAATCTCAAGTTAATTGAATATTGTTGTTTACTTGTTTTGTGTTGTGAATGTAATTAATTTATAATTGTAAATTGCATTGCATCATGTCTTGATTGTGAGTCAAGTATTATGCATAGATGCATTACATTTTGAACTTCATGTTATAGATTAGAGAAATACTCTAATCATTGTGGATTAATTATGTGATATTATGTACTTCATGAATAAATCATAATTGAATATGTGGAATTAATGTAACATTGAATTAATTATTGGGATTGAATTAATCATGCATAATTATCTTTAAGTTAATGTAATAAGAATTAAAGATAAGCATGTGAATGATGGAGAGTCATCATTAAATATTTGAATGTTAGATTCTAAAGAAGATAGATGTGTGTGAGTGTAGTTGTTGCCTTAAGTCCTTAAGTCTTAAAGAGTAGTTCTTAAGAATAGAGCACGGGAAGTGCTTGTCTTAAGATCACTTTTACTTTGTGTAGTTTGTGAAACTAACACTTGCTTAAGAACGTATCTGCACGGGCCGAGTGGACGGACGTGTAAAGTGGAGCAATTGTTGCATGAGGTAAGAATTTGAATTCTTAAAGACTGTAATTAAGGAACCAATGCAATGAGACTTAATGGAAGTTTCCATTAGCCCAGTGAGGCATATGCTTAAGAATTAGTGGCATAAGCACAATCTTAAAAGGACTAATGTACCTTTTTAAGGCATGAGAGATCCTTGGATTTTAGACTTTGTTGTGGGCCCCTTAAGAGTGATGCTAACAGCCCTAATTTCCTAAGAATAGATAGATAACCTTAAGAATTAACCAAAAGGATAGCTTTCAACTACACAATTAAGCTCTAATTACTTAAAACTAGGCGTATGATCATCCCCATAACGAATCCTATGAGAGGTGGGTATACTTGGATATTTCCTTAGAGTGGTGAAAAATCACTCTACACCTCCCTTCCTCAATCCCAGAGCCCTTGGTGGAATTTTCTGTGGCCATATTGATTGAGCTTAAGGAGACTCCACGTGTATCTATAGATACACCCAACCTTCCGGTGGATACCGCCACTCCACCGGTAGACCTCCCGGTGGATATTCCCAATCCACCGGTAAACCTCCCGGTTGAGACATCCGACCTCCCAGGGGATTCTCTTGACCATGTTGGTACTTCCAGACATAGTGCCAATCCCTATATGTCTCAATCGGAAGAGTCTTCCGGTTGAGTCTTTGTTATATGTTATGTGTTGGTTTACTTCACCGGTTGGTGAGATGTTGTTTTAAGTTGCTAGAATTACACACTAGGGTGAGAGTAGTGATGTTGATGGGGCCCCATTGCGCACCCGGTCACTACCACTTGAGTGGTTTCTCCGGCTACTTATTTTTGTTAGGAAAAGGTTCACCGGTTCCGGGACCGCCGGACCGGGAGTCTTCCGGTCTACCGGTCTTCTAGTTTACCGGTCTACCGGTAATCCGCCGGTGACTAGGCTACCCTTGATTTTAGGATCTAGATGCCGTTTTGTCCTGTAGTGGAGCTACTTTTGGAGGGTAGCTATTGACTTCAGTGCACCTCTTAGATGCCGTTTCGTCCTTTTGCGGTCTAGTTTTGGAACGTAGCTATTGACTTTAGTGCACTCTTTAGATGCCATTTCCACCTTTTGGGGATCTAGTTTTGGAGGGTAGCTAGTGGCCTTTGTGTGCTTAAGGGCCTTGGGCTCTTGTGTTATATATTCTTCTCTTTGTTGATCTCCTCGTGTCTTGCCTTCATTGCTTGTGTCTAGAGTCTTTATTGAGCTTGTGTGAGTTGACCGGGAGAGAGTTGAGTCCTCCTAGTGTGTCTTTGCTAGGTGTGCAAGGTTGTGACTTGTTGTGTGTTAAGTGATTAAATGTGAGTAGAGACATCCCAAGGGGCTAGGATATCCGGGTTAGATAGGTAGAGTGAGGTTCGGGACTTGTGCTCTAGACTTTTCACCGGTGGGACCGGAAAGAGTTGCTTTATCGGATGGGATCCGGGAAGCCCACGGCTATTTATGATAGCCTCCCTTAAGTGGGAAGTGTTTGGATTGGTGGGGAGTAGGGGGTGACATCCCCCTTCTCTCGGTACACCGGGAGACATCCCGGCTAAGCCTGAGTCCGGAAAATACCGGGATTATTACCCTTGCAGTGGATGAGTTCCGACGATCCCCGTGGAAGGTTGTTTTGCTCGTATGATTTGCTTAGTACTAACTTGTTGTGAGTCTTGTATCTTCTTGCTTTGATTCATTGGGTGTGGTTGTAGTTGGAACCCGGGCTTGCGTGACCGGTTTACCGGGACAAGTTCCCGGAAGATTGTGAAGACCGGTGAACCGGCTGCGACCTTTATAACTCTTTCAAGGTGTAGGGTTAGATTGTGGATATTGTGGCCTCTGGACTGCGAGAACGGAGGGCAGTGACTGTCCGGGCACTGTAAAAACTTACCGGAAATCTACTTTGACGCTCAACAGAGTTTAACTGAAACACATATGGTTACTTGTTACCGGTTACTAAGGTACCGGGGAAGCCATCCTCCGGGATGTGCCGAGGTATTATGTGTGATTTGTTGTTAAGATTTAAAGAGTTTGATGCACGATAAAAATCCCTGGAAACGATCTGGTAAGGTGGGCTTGCTTAAGGTTAATTTCGGTTAATTTTGAGAATAACGAACCACTAGACTACAACAAGTCCCCCTGCCAACGCTCCGGATTCCGACCTCATCTCATGAGCCTCCCTCCTCGAACCCACCTTCGGAACCTCTCTCGGAGGGGCACTTACTACAGTGGCAACACCAAGTCCCGACTCCGCCCCCCACGCACGAATTGGAACCACAAACCGACCACAAGAACTGTAGTTATTCATAGAGTACAGACTCAGAACCTTGTCTACTAGAACAACCACATGAGCTTTGCAACACGAAGCACCCCTGTAACAAGGAAAAGAGCAGCCTCGAAAACCCGGATTGTTCCCACGGTTCCTCAGCCAAGTGCTCCACCCCTTGAACCACCTCCGAAGCGCTCAAGCACAAGGAAGAAGACAAGTTCACGGCCTGCCAAGACAGTAGGCGACAAGCTCACTGACCAAGAACAAAAGAAGCAACCAAAGAAACCTCCCCCCCCCACTTACTTCTGCTCTTGGACGACACAGACTCCGACTTGGAGTTGGGCCTCCTTGCTTGGTCGGTCTACAAACGCCCCTTACCAAGCCACAAGCACCCAAAGGTGATAGACCTGAGTGGCGATACGTGTGCTGCTACCTCCCCCTCACAAATGGCGAGTAGCACACCCCCCCCAGCCTTAGTAACCCTTAGAGACCTCCTTGACCCTCATACTCTGTTCTCCTAGGAGCACAGGGTGGTAGACATGGAGGTGGAAAGTACCTCAGAGAGCTCCAAGAGGATTACAGAAGCCTAGGCTAAAACCCCTTCCATTGAGGACGCACCAACCCCTTCAAAGAAAGCAAGAGGTAACTTCCCCCCCCCTAGTACAAGTCTCTACCCTTGACCTCTCCTCTTTTCACTTTTGGTTGGGCTCCTCCACCATGGAGAAGCTTGCCATTGATGCAGGGCAAGAACCTCTATTTAGTGGAGAAAGTATCATAGACATGATCACACGAGGAGTGCCCAAAGAGGAGGCGGAAGAAGCTTTTGGAGTTGAGGTGGCTTATCCGAGGATCCCACAACTATTGTATCCCTCAGTACGGCAAGACAACATTGCAGGGCAACACTATAATCTGACACAAGTACCATTTGACATTCCCACCTCCCCTGTGACTGGCCTTTCCGTTGACTTCCACGTGGCAATTCATTTTGAATTGCCACAACACAACATGTATCATGATGACGTGAAGATACTCACGATTGCTAGACTTTAGCACATGGGGAACCCTCTTGGCACTAGCTTAATGGACCCCGTTGCAGTCCTATGCAGAGGGGTCAAAAAGCATGGCATGGGTATATGGGCAGGGATAATTAAGCTCCACCTCCTCATGCCAGAGGTGGATGTTATATCTCTACTTAGAGGCACCAGGTACTTCATATTACAATTAGACCCTCTAGGCCCAGCTTCTATGGAGAAGGTATGTAAGACCTTCCACGCAGTAGCACGGAAGAACTTATCAGTGAGGATCAAAAGTGACAATCTCAAGGATATTGCGGCACACGCACTCTACCAGGACATAGTTGCAAACAGATTCACTAGGAAATTGGAATTTGAAATAGTCGACGTACAGAAGGTGCTAGGAGAAGCACACGCCTTCATTGTTGCCCCAACCCTACAACAAGCCAAGGCCAAGAAGTGATTCCAGCAAGGGCTACTAGTTCAGGAGGATTTTCAACCACTGATCGGGCAAAAAGGGATGCTCTCATGGTCACACTTTCACAACTTTCCATCCTTATGGGTGTTGAGGAAACCTCCGCCATCATCAACAAGGTGTTTGAAGAAAAGAATGTTATATTTATATGGTTCCACAAGTAGGAAGGGGGGAAGCACAATGGTAGTGCTAATGTGCAACTTGTCAATCCTATTGTCTACAGGAAGTTTCTAAACAAGACATTCACAGTTGATAGTCACCATGTAGAAATTGCCCCTCACCGAAGAAGCCTTGAAGGCATTGCACCCCCCACCCCCTCCCTAGTCGAGAAATGGGGTTTCAATGACATCAACAAGGCTCTAGTCAACACCGTTGCTTCAATTCAGGTCACACCCGCCCCTGCCGGCATCACCAGGTCGGAAATGGCAGCCATCATGGAAGCAAGTAACTAGTGATTATGCAAGAAGCTCTCTACTCTCCGCGAAGACATCATCAAGGAAACCCGAGAGTATACCAACAATGCCACTGATGAGCTCCGCACCAAATTCACCAATGTCGAGAGTTTTATGGCTTCCACATTGCTCGCATTGCAAGACATCTCGAGGTCCAAGCTTCCCGCCCCAGGTGATCCTACAAACGTGGATTGACCACGGACCACAGACAAAGTTTCCACCACCATGGAACTATATGGTGGATTTGTAATTTGACCTTCTCTCCATCCATCACCTCTATTCATATTTGTCCTTCTATCACCACCATAGTTGTCATTATGACTATTGTCATACCCTCATCTCAACTCCTCTCTCCATATTTGCCCCATAAGTTATCTATGTCACCTATATGTCCTCACCTGTCTTCTTTGGAATAGAAAGATTTCCATCCATAACATGCCCCATATGCCCCTCAACGGACCCCGACACATGGCTCCATGTTCTACTCAAGTGCCAAAACCACCACATACACTCTCTAATTGTTAAAAGACATAATAAAGCGGTATGGGAAGTCCGCAAACTAATCACCTCCTACAATAAATCGAGATGTTTCATACTAATGAACGCCGGCACTTTTAATAACAATCCACAAGAAAATACAGTCCCCCCTTGGCTACTCCCATGCTCATGTATGACCCAAAGATGTCATTGCAACGCTAGGCTCAAACCGGACATCCTTTGTGTTAAAGGTCTACCATATAATGACCCACCACCCGATAACATCAACCTAGAATACACCATTCAATTCATTGAGTTCACATATTGCAATGATAGATTTTCCCCGGAAACAATCCAAAATAAAATAGATAAATACCAACCCCTTATTGACGACATCACCGCCCTCGGATGGAATGTCGACCCCCTTATTGTAATCACATCCGGCGCTCGTGCCACCACCTTTATCCCTTCTATGAAATCTCTTGAAGATACCTTCAAGATACCCATTGAAACAATTAAAACATCCTTTAAAAACATTAACACCATTGCTACTCAATATGCCATGTCCATTCTCCTACATAAACGCAAAATCAAAAACAATCAAGCCCTCCCCGATACACATGACCCCCCTTAAATTTTTTCCCCCGCCTTGATTTATCATGACTAGTTGGTTTTGAGGTTTTTTGATGAATTGCTTGATTTGTGGTTGGTTCGTTGCCTCGTTGATTAGTTAGTGGCTCGTGGGTTGGTTTGTGATTCCTTGGCTACTTGTTACATAGTGTCTACCCTCAAGAGAGGGAAGTAGTTCCAGTTTACTTATTCCTTGTCCTCTGGGCATGGTCTTAGTAGTGGAACGAACAGACACTTTATTCACGCCGGTCCCCTTCGGGAACGGGCGTTCTTCTTCCTCACATGTCCCTTAAAATCCCCCCCCTTCTAACACACTACAATAGGCCCCCCTCAATAGCTCCACCTTGCCTCTTAGATGCACCTACCCCCGCATTTCTATCCACTTACCTCCACAATACCTACTCTATTCTTTACACCCCGTTGCTAGAAATCTACCTCATAGATACCCATCTCCCCCCACCCCCCTCAAGACTTAGTAACCTTCCCCTCCCTCACCATAGTCTTCTTCTTCACTAGTGTTCTTGAAAAAAATGCATATATCACAGAAGAAGAAGAACACCGGTCCCCGAAGGGGGCCGGCGTGAATAAAGTGTCTGTTCATTCCACCACTAAGTCCATGCCCATCGGGCATGGATTAGTAGTATGGAACTACTTCCCCCTTTCGAAGGTAGACACTATGTCCAAGGTAACAAGTAACCAATAACAAAGGACCCTAGGTCCCAAAAGTCTTTTGAAAAAAAAATAAAAAAAATAAAAAAAATAAAAAAAGTAAAAAAAAATAAAAAATAAAAATAAAAAAATTTAAAAAAATTTAAAAAAATAAAAAAATTTAAAAAAATTTAAAAAAAAAAGAAAAAAGGGGGGAGGGCGTGTACGGTGAAGTGCAAATATAGGTCTATGGAGGGGGGTTCGATGTGACAGGAAGGGGTTGGTTGTTTTCAAGTTTACGTTTATGCAGGAGTATCGACATAGCATGTTGAATTGCAATAGTGTTAATATTAGAAAAAGTGGTTTTGATTGAAGTGATGGGAATTTTGAATGTATCTTCAAGGGTTGTCATAGAAGGAATGAAGGTGGTGGCTCTAGCACCCGCTGTGATGACAATGAGGGGGTCTACTTTCCATCCTAGTGCTTGAATATCGTCAAGTAATGGTTGGTATTTGTTTGTTTTGTTTACAATAGTGTCCGGAGAGAATCTATCATTACAATATGTGAATTCAATAAACTGAATAGTGAGACTCGGGTCAATGTGGTTAGGTGGGGGGTCTTTGTATGGAAGTCCTCTAACACATAGTAGGTCCGGTTTGAATCTTGCATTGCAGTGGCATCTTTGAGTGTGACAAATGCATGGTAATAGCCAAGGGGGGACCGTATTTTCTTGTGGGTTATCATTAAAGGTTCCGGCATTCATGAGAATGAAGCACCGGGATTTGGTTGATGAAATAAGTAGTTTACGAATAGCCCATACGGCTTTGTTATGTCTTTTGACAATTAGTGAGTGTATATGGGGGTTTTGGCACTTGAGTAAGACATGTAGCCATGTATCTGGGTCCGTGGTGTTGCAAATTGGACATGTTATTGTAGGGAATCTTTCAATTCCGAAGAAGAGTTGGTTGCGGGCATTTCCCATGTATTGTCCGGTGCAGAATTTGATTAGGCATGTGATTTGTGAGTCCGTAATAATGGGGTTTTTCCAAAAATTATTGGACATTGCGTTGTGAATATTTGGGTTGCTGGTCCATTTATCAATATTGGGGAAGTTTTCTGTCAGTTCTTCTAGGTTATTTTTAAGATCATGTTTTTTGAGGTATTTGTCCAAGAATCGTATGGGGCCTTTATCGGGGGTTTCGCCCATATAGGGCCATTCATATCTATGGAAGTAATATGGGGTGGCGTGGGCGTGTTCATATGGGTGTTCGGCATTCTTGTGGGTTTTTTCTCTTCCTTCCTTTGCTAGTTTGTCGGCTTGTTCATTGCCGTCGATATTGGCATGAGCTCGGACTTTGTGGAGTGTAGTAATCTGTGTGCGTTTTTGAAGCATTTCAATCATAGATGTAAGGATAGTTTTATCCGGGTGACTGTTGTGAAAAGTAGGGTGTTTAATGTGTGTATTAAGGAGATATAATACATTTATGCAATCTGTAAATATGTGAGCCGGTTCGTTGGGGTATTGAGTGGTGACTATCTTAAGGGTTTTATGTATAGCCATCATTTCGGCTCGTAGAATATTTTGGAGACCATGTAGTCTTTTGCCTAATTTAATTTGTTTGGTTGAATTATATATCCCATATCCGGCTTTTTCTCGGTGCCAATGTCCCGGGCTTACTTCGCTTGGTTCTTTAAAAGAGCCGTCAGTGTAGTAGCTAAGGTTGGGGTCAAATTTAAGGTCTGTATTAATTTGGTAGTAGGAGATGGGGAGGCTCAATTCGGTAATTGGTAATGCGGAGATGTTTGTATGTGGGGTTTTAGACCATTTTTTGTTGCGGTTTACGTGGGTTGGAATAGGTGTGGGAGAAGCAATTGCGGTGTATACCATGTTAATGTTTAGATTTTTTGCTATCAAAGTGAGATGAGTGAGGTTTTCTAAAGTACCTATTTCTCGAGTTTGTTGATGTATACATAGGATACGTAGGGTTGCTGGTTCAAGTCGGGGTGTTTGTATTTGCGGTTGTATAGTGGGTTCTTTGTAAATCATAGAGTCCGCTTCAAATAGAGCTATGATGTGGGAGTCCGGGAATGGACCTAAGTGTGGGTTAGAGTTGTGGTACCAATGAGTGTCGGGAGTGATAATAATGGTGATGTTGTGGTTGAGATCATTATTTGCCGCAGGCGTGCCCAATGTGTTGCTTGTTGTGTTTCTTCTTCGTTGTGAGGGTGTGCGAGGCCTATTCCGCTCCACTTATAATCAAAAGCTTTACCAAGAGAACCAAAAATCTTATCTCGTTCAAATGGGGAGTAAAATTTTGAGATTTTTGTGGAGCATGTAACGGGGGATGAAAAGTATGAATGTGTGATATTCAGAGATGTAATAAGGTAGTCTAGGATAGGAACGGGTAATGTGTAGTGTGCATTTTTAAGGGGGTCATTTCTGGGTGTTCGGTAGTTATATCTTTGGTATAGCCAAACAATTTCGGTTTCAAATGTTTGGGGTATTGGTTCAATGTTAATGTGGCTTTGGAGTGCGTTGTGATATTGGTTCCACAGCCATTGTAGTCTGTTGAGTGGTATGGTTATTAGGTGTCTACCATTACCTTCGTATATGTGGGCATTATCTTGTTGTATTTTGATTTTATTTGTTTGTGCTAGGATGTCCGTTTCGGGGTTACATTCGGTTGTAAAGATGTTAAGAAGGGGGATAATAAGAGGTGGCGTGACAAATCTTCTATCTCGAGGTTGTGTTTGAGGGTGGTGTACTTGTATGATATTTAGGTAATAATTGTTTTGAGTTCTAAGGTAGTATTGTGTGAGGATTTCGGTGTTATGTAAGGAAGTATTTGGGTTGTGCCAGGGGAAAAGATTTCTTTGTGGGAGCCATTTGGCGTAGGTGTTGTTATTGTGGGACCAATGGCATAGGTATGATGTGTATTGTTTGCTTATGTTGTTAGAGTCAATGTACTTTCTATGTTTGTGCGCGGTAATGTTATTTATTGGATGTATGACAAATTTTTTTAATATATGTGGTGGGGGGGCATATGATCGTGAATGTGGCGGGTTTGGAGGGATTAATGGAGGGTTGATGTTGGGGTGGGTGTCATTGTGATCGATGATGTATGAGTCTTTGAGTGTGTACGGTGGGGCGTGAGTGGTGCAGGGGTTGGGGCATGTAGGGAGGCATGGGGGATGACAAAATAATTGTTTGGCAATTTTTAACGCACTTTTTATTAATTTGTGAGGGGTACCGTAGAATGCTTTGTAGTTTTTGTCGTCCATAAGTTGTGTTCCATTTGGTAGTATGATTTGTTTAAGATCAGTGATGTTTGCGGAAAAGAGTTTTTGTAGGAGTTTGGCGGATAATTGTCGGTCAAGTCTAGGGAGATTGTGTAATTCATTTGCCCAATTTTGTTCTAGCGGTGCGGGGTCTAGTAGAAAATCTTCTAGTGTGCTCTATAGGAATGCTTGGCCTTCTGTTTTGAGCAGGGTTGTCAGGACGCTCGACGTCCGTGACGTCAGGACGGAGGACGTCCTCCGGCCTATCAGGACGTCCGGTGACATAACCCGTTTTGTCAATTTACCCGGGGGTAAATAGCCGTCCGCAGTCCTGGCCGTCCGACCATTC
>OZ020517.1:22827914-22860748 GCA_963971425.1 Bryoerythrophyllum caledonicum | reverse complement strand
CCTAGGACGCCCTAGGACGCTCTCAGACCCCCAAGGACGTCGGATTGGTAACCCTGGTTTTGAGTAGAAAAAGTGTGCGGGTAATAGGTGACCGAAGGCAATCGGATTCTTTAAGTCTTTGGAGGTGTTGTGCCCCTCCATATATGGCAAGGATGTGCCGAAGGAGTCCACTGTAAATTAGCCCTAGTCGTCCCTTGTCGTTAAGTGCGTTTTGGAGTTGTTCTCCAATACAACGTAGATAGGCATTTTTGAGGGAGAAGGCTTCTAATCCAAATAGTTCGTGAGGGAGTTGTGTTATGACATTGGGCGTGCACTTAGGGAGTCCACATACTTTCTTTTGTATGGCTATAATTTTTTTGTCAAGTTTGTTTATGGCGGGCATGGAATAAGGGACCGCATAGAAACTGTATGCGATACCCGATCGTATAACGGTATCAATCATTTTTATTTTTTGTTGCAATGTTGCCGGACATAGTGCGAGTTCATTACATTGTTTAATAAGTTTTGTAGTAGTAGCGTGAATTTGAATTTTCCATTTTAAAGATGGAACTAGTTTTATTCCAAGGTATGTGTAGGGTTGGTTTTGGTTAAGTACCGGAATTGGTTGGTTACGATATTGGATGTTGGTAGCTTGGATAAGGGCTTTGAAGGCGGTCGGATTTATTTTGGATTTGTTTGGGCATCCAGTTACGGCACATTTCTGGACCCCAAGTTCCATCCCGGTCCATAGACAAAATTTATCTATTTTGACTAATTGAATTTGAAGTGATTTAAGACTCCCGGAGATGGCCGCTAGATCGTCGGCATATGCGGCCGAGTTTATGATAACTTTTGAAGTGCCAAATGTGTAACCATTATTACCTCTTTGGAGCCATCTTAGTAGGGGTTCTAGAAAAATAATAAAAAGGTATGGGCTTAGTGTATCGCCTTGGATGGTACCACGTTGGATAGGGATAGGGCGTGTATTACCAAAGAATTACCCAGTGTATGTAGTGGTAGATTGGGAGTATATATTGCCAACCAATGTGATTGCGTCTTCCGGGTATCCAATATCGCTCATAATGGCTAGCAGTCGAGGATGGTCAATGGATCCGAATGCGTTTTTGAAATCGATGTAGAGTATGTAAATGTCTTTATTAGTAAATTTTGCATCCTCAAGAGCGGCAATGAGGGTTTGAAGTTGCCGTGAGGTACTTCTCTCGGCTCTAAACCCTTCTTGGCTTTCGTGTAATATTTGGTGTATTTCTCCATAGGCCGATAATATTGATGTTAGTGTGCTAGTATATAGTTTGTAGATGGTGTTAGCTAGGGCAATGGGTCGGTGGTTAGGTAGCATGTATGGGTTGCCTTTTTTGTATAATAAGATTGTTAAACTTGTTTTCCAAGATGTGGGAATGGATTTTTGTTTGTAGCAATGAAGGAAGAATAGTGATAGAAGGTCATGGAATCTTGGGGGCATGTTTTTTAGAATTGAGTTAGGTATATGGTCCGGGCCAGGGGCTTTATTGGTTCCCAAATTTTTTAGGCACATGTTGTATGTGTCTCTGTTATAATATGTGTGGAGAGGTGTTGTTGGTTCGCCTCTTTTATCAATGGTAAATCCGTCCAAATCATGCCACGGATATTGCCTGACTCCACACGTGCATGTTGATGAATGTTGTGGTTGGAAGTGGCATGGGGGGGTGGTTGGTCTATTGTTTATGGATTGTTGAATATGTATTTCGTTTGCGATGTCATCTGGGCTGGTTAGTATGTTGTTGTTTTGATCTAGAATGCAGTCTAGTGGCAGGTTTGTGTTATTTTTGAAGACTTTTCTATTGATCTTTTTTGGGCTAGTTTCGTATAGCTGTCGATATTTAGAAATGGCTTTTTTAACACATTCTCTAGCATATTTTGTAGTAATTTTCCGAGCTTCTTTGTTGGCAATTTTTGCAATGGTTGCAATGTCTTTTAGCCAATCTTCGTGAGGGGTGTTGGGTAGTGGTACCTGTGGTATTTGAGGGTGACGGTTGTTTTGTAGTTCAGAGAATATGGGGTGGGTACGCCAATTTTGGTTAGTTTTAACAATATAAACTATTTTACGAATAGTGTGGTATGTGACAAGATGTTGTTTCCATTTTTTGGCTAATTTTCTCGGAAGATACCCTCCTTGTTTCGAGGTTCTAGGGGTGAGTAGTGGAATCGGGGGTGCTTTACAAGTCTTTTCTATTGTAGTAGAAATTTCTTTAATAAGTTTGTCAAGAGTTGTGCAAGCTTCTTGCCATTGTTCGTGTGTGAGGTGTTGGTGGTTAGAAAGAGTATCTGTAAGGGAGTCTATTAGTAGTGAGTTTTTTTCAAAGAACATTGTGTTAAAGTTATCAAGATTTTCTCTTGGGATGGGGTTAAGTATTTTAATATCATTTGAGTTGATGGTTGTGGGGGGTCTATTTATAAGGGTGTTGTGAGGTATGTTTAGTTGGATTGGGAAGTGGTCCGAGTTTAAGTTGGTTGTGGTATTGGTAAAAGATGTGTATTGGATATGGTTAGGTGTTTTAATGTAAAATCCATCAATCAGGCTTGTTTGTGTGTAGTTAGGTCCACCTTGACGAGAGTATTGTGTATTGGTTGGAATTAAGTGTAATTCTAGGTTATCTGTATAATTTTGCCATTGATAGTCTATGTCAAGTGGGGGGGTACAAAACCCTCCGTTTTGTCTTCCAATAAAGGCAATATCTCGGTTAAAGTCTCCGCAAAGTAATATTGTATGGTTAGTGTGTGTGTTAATTTGTGAAGTGATGGAATTTTGGATTTCCGGAATAAGCTTAGAGTCTTCTATATGTGAGGGCATGTATAGGTGAAGAATGAGCCATGGTTGAAGGGGTCTGTTAGTGATTTCAATAATTTGAAGATATGGTGATATGTTAGCCGGGGTAGGGATTTTAGTAATATTCCCGGGGAAGGCATATGATTGGTGTATGAGCATGAGTATACCTCCTCTTGCCGGTGTATATGGCCTACGTTGTTGGATGCATCGTGTGAGGAAGTGAGTATTATTGAATATGAGTTTGTAATCGGGAAATGTTTTTTGGATGTATTTTGTGGATTTAGTAGCGGTTAGTTTAGTTTCTTGTATGGCAATTATGGCGGGTGGTGTGTTGGTGTGGGCGATAAGATTGTGGATGCATGGTAAAGCAGTGTTTAACGTTGACGCGTTCCATGTAATTATATTTGTATTTCTATTGTCTATATAGTCGTGGTTACAAAGTGGACGGGAAATGTATGCAGGTGTTGGGGTGGGGTGCGTGTAGGCATGGATTGGTTCAAAGCATCTGAGAGTTTCAAGGATAAGATTATGCGGGAAGTAGGGAAATTTTTGTTGTAGTTCATCGGGGGAAGGATGTGTGGTTTGGTTATGGATAAAGTTATATAGGTCATTGTGTAGAGAGGTTTTGTGTTCAAGAAGGTGTTGGTTTTCTTCTAGGAATTTGGTGTATGGGTGGAGTGTATCTATATGTCTTTCAGGGAGATTATGTAGAGAGGATAGGGTGTTTAGTAGTATATTTGTCCAATGTGTGGGGTTTGTGTTGGTAGAGTGTTGGCTAGTGATATTGTTGCATTCATCTATTGAAGGGTGGAGGGTGGTGATTATGGCGAATAATATATGTGTGGATGGGTGATTGTTTTTTTGGTGTATGTAGTGGGATATGTTGGGGTAGAGGGTGGAGTATGTTTGGTGAAGTGTGTGATTATTTTTTAGAAGTGGTGCGAAGGAAGATGCTAGGTGTTGATATTCGGGATGGAGGTTTATAGTATTTGGAATAAAATATATTTTTGATAACCTTTTGTGTGTTTTTGGGTGGTTGCGGAAGACATTTGGCATTGGGCCGGGGTTAGTTTCAATGTCTCCACAAAGTAAAATTGATATTTTGTAATGTATAATGTTTATGGCCGTTAGTGGGAGGGGTGTGGGATATTGTTGTTGTTGTTGTTGTTGTTGTTGTTGTTGTTGTTGTTGTTGTTGTTGTTGTTGATGTTTATTGTTGTTATTTTTGGTTTGTTTGGTAGTATAATGATATATTATGTTTTGCTTTTGATGTATTTTTTGGTAGAATATTGGTATGACAATAGTATATATATATACTATATTATATCTTTTTTTGTTTTTGTTTATATTTTTTTTGTAATTGTTGTGTTTAATAGTATATAAATATACTAAAGTTTTTGTTTTTGTTTTTGGTTTGTATGAGTTTTTGTAATGTTTTTTCTAGATTTTTATATTGTGTAATATAGTATACATATATACTGGTATGTATTGATTTATTGCAGCGTTGTTTGGCAATATTAGTTTGACATGTCCATCTTGCCTTCTATCGCACGTTGCTCCCGTTCCGATGCTTGTGATTCGGCCGCCATGATTGTTTGGATGAGTTGAGATCGGAGAGTTGACATTTCTCCCCTAAGGGACTTGACGGTATTCGCTTGTACCATATCCGCATATTGTCTTGCCTCGTGTACGATCTCACCTTTCATGGTCTTCATTTCCTCTCTAAGTTGGTCAAGGGTAACTCCGTTCCCTTTGTTCGGTCCATTCTCCATGGCAATCACAGCGTTTATTACTGCCGAGTTTACATCCGAGAATCCTAATCTCGTGAGTTCCTCCGTACTTGGTTTATTGCTTCCATCTAAACTCTTAGGATGAGGGGTGAACATGACATACTTACCATGTAATTTTTTGCTTTGTTTGACATACTTTTTATATACAGCAACATTTAGGCATTCAATGTTACATGTCCCTACATGCCGCCCATGTTCGAGTTTGAAGAATATATTAACCACATTCTCCTCACCAAATATGGATTTGATTCCATTTGTAATTTCTTTTTCATTTTTTGTTTTGTTAAGGTTTTTAGCAATGAGAATGAGACAATTCTTTTTTGCGATTTCATTTTCATCCATCTTCCTAGTGGCAAACATTGGCACAAATATCTCATTAGAAAATGAGATTTTGTAATCTTTGACTTTGGCTGCTTGCTCTGGGGAGGGAGTTTTTATCCATGCAAAATCAGCGAGTCCCTTTTTTTCAACCCCGGTTATTTCAAACTCATGACCCCTTGCAAAACTGTCCTTACTATCTCTTCATGCAATTCAAAAGATTCTTTGTTGGCAAGATTAGGGCCGGATATTTTCACTGATAGTAGGTGTGAAAAGGCAAGGGAGTCATATGATTTGCACACTTTACCCTTGTGTGGAATCCCTTCATTCAAGATGAGAATGAAGGGTCTCTTGCCTTTCAACAATCCACTAGCATCAATATCCGGATTCTTTAGGTGTATTTTAATGACCCCATTCCAATTGTTGGTTTGGTGGTAGCAAAATACGGCTATTGGCTCACCAATGCCTGCTCCAGTAGGTATCCCCATTTCGTTTAGCCTAGCTTTCACCATGTCTAACACGTTGTCTTTGGTCCAAACTTGGGTACCGAGTTCGAAGTAAATCGCCACTTGGTAGTCCAGTGCATAGCCACTAGTATCCACCTCAACTTCACTTGGGAGTTGGGTAAGATTAAAGTGGTTACCCAATTTACCATCTATTCTTTCAGATGGCCATTCGTTTTGGGGGACGAATGGAAAAGCAGGCATGGCATTAAAACTTTCACTAGCTTCTTGAATATTCAGTCCACTTTTGACCAAGTCTTCTATGCTAACTATAGGTATTTTTTGATTCCCATTCTTTTTTGCAATCATATTCATTGCATGAAAGCCTAGCCAAAATTCGGTGCAAGGCAAACTTGTTGCCTTCACTTTTTTCTGGCTAGTGTTTGTGATAAATAGGAGGTTTTGACTAGTATTTTTTGGGCAAGGATTTTCTTCAACCACATCAACAAATAGCCGCTTGGAGGAGGAGGCAACATCTTGGCATTGCGACATACTGTGACAGTCAAAGTGAAGAATATTAATCGATGGAGTAGATTGTCTTGGCTCACTATTGGCCCTTATCATCTTGTCCTCAACTTCTCCCTCCAACATACGTTGAAGGCTTTTTGAAGTTAGAGTTACCAAGAAGGGTTTGAAAGTAATATGAAAGGTATACCAACAATCGACCGACTTAATATCTAAGACTTGGACTTTAGAGGGATTATCATAATACAATACATTGACATTGACTCTTGCGCATGCACACACATGGGAGGTGCCAGAATGTTGGTCACCTCCCCAAGTAGCTGGCTTAATTATTATATGTTGTTTACATGCCCATAGGATTGCATAATAATCCCAATGATGGCAAAAAACAGATAGTTGTGATAAAGAAGTGAAAGAGGTATGGCCTGAACAAATTTTTACCTTTTGTACGCTATGATGTGAGGTCTTGGCTTGAGGGGAACAGTTGGTGGTGTTGTAATTGAGGACTGCACCTCTTGGTCTACTCTCAGTCTTCTCCTGGTCTCCTCTTCGTTCGCCAAAACTGGTCGTTGTCACGCTGGTGGTTTTGGAAGAGGTAGGGAGTTGGGTCCCTGGGGTCGGTCTTGGGGGAGGGGGCTGAATGTAGCAGGTTGGCGTCTTCACTGTATCTCCCGCGTGGGCGCGTGACTTCACATTCAGCTCTCCACACCGTTCTGGTTCCACCGGGGTTTCGAGCGCCTTCCGAGATGGGCCCTTCCGTTGGCTGCCTTCTGCGAAGATTACGCTCGGTAGGTCTTGATCCCACCAAAAAGGAAGTGCGAATCGTCTGGGACTGGTGCGAGGGTGCCGGCTTCGGGATATTCGGCGGGTCAGTGGCTTAACAGAGTCGTTGTGTGTGACTCGCGCTTGCCTGTGCGCAGTCTCCGGGCGCTGTGTTTGTCTGTTGATGTGGTTACTCGGCGGGACACTGATGGGCTGGCAGCACGATAGGTTACCAAACGGTGGGCATGATTGTTGAGTGTAAACTTCACTTCCGACCGCGTGTAGGGTTTGAGCTTGGTTGCGGGCTGCGATCTGCACGGCTCTGCGGTCTGATTGTGGCCTGTCTGCGTGGCTCTTCCTTCGGCTTCTGTAGGGTTTGGGTCTCCAGGGCTGGGCTTGTCCGATCGCCTGGCTTGGGGTGGTACTCTGCGTTCGTCTTTGCTGAGATCGGTATCGGGGTTGGTAGGCAGCCCTCTGCTTCGGGAGACGGCGCTTCGTGCGGATCTGCTGCGCCTTGTACTGGTAAGTCGAAGTGCCTTCGATCTGTCTGACCACTACTTGTGTGCGTGCTAACTTGTGACGTCGTGCATTTGTCTGCAGGTACTTTTCTGTCTATGGAGGGCACTTCAAGATCAAGTTAGAGTTGATTAGTACACAAATAAACCACAAGAGAAACAATAAGTCCACAGGGGGAGAGGTAGCCTGTTCTTTGTTGGTGCAGGGCGTTCGGGCTGGATTTGAAGATGTCTCTACTCTCCACCGCCAATGCTTCGCGGCCGCTGGCAGGTACGTGAACACACTACTCCGCCAATGCTTCGCGGCTGCTGGCAGGCACGTGAACTCTACACGGGTTGAGTAGATATCGCGGTGTTGCCTCAGCGCATGGAGAGAATGGCTGCGCAATAGAACAATGTGAGAGGATCTGAGAGTGGAATGAGGGCGTGATTTATACCTTGTATTGTGTTGGTGTTTGTTGGATGTAGTTGAGGTTGATGAACGTCGTCGTTTTTTTGGTCGTATAGGGTTAGCTCCTTCTGGTAGCCGTTGGGTTGTGGCTGGTAAGTTGTCATGACTCAGATGGGCGTTTTGATCTTGCTTTTTTGTGGATTCGTCATTCTTGTTGTGGCGGCTAGGGTTTTGCTTGTATGGTTGTGGCTGGTCATGGTCTCCTGTATGTTGTATGGCCTTTGGCAATCTGTCAGTATTTAGTAGTGTTTTACTAGCAAGAAAGAATTGAGATGTGGTGGTGGTAAGGTTGCTTACCTGATTGTGCACATACCTGATGCTTGTTTGCTGTCTGAGGTCTTGTTTGCTTTCAGTTGTCGAGTTTGGCATTGGGAGTGGTGTTGTTGCTGTATTGGTCTTGACGTGGGACTATTCAAGTTGTAGGGTCGAGAGGCCTGATCTTCCTTCGTTTTCGGTTTTGATGAGTTCTCGTATTCTGCTGTTTTGTCCTTTTTCAGCTCCTTCTTGTTTTGTTGGCATGTCTCATTTCTTCTCGCTGATCTGCTGATGTGTTCTACGTTCTTCCTAAGGTCATGGAAAAAAAAATAAGTGGTGTTGAGTTTAAGGTTAGAAGGACGTACCTTGGCCGGGTGGGCTGGAGTGTCGATGCTTGTTGTATTCCCTGCGGTGGTGCTCTCTAGCAGGTACTGCTGCTCCCTTTGTTGTCCTTGTTGATATGACCCTGGTTTCCTTGGACTGTGTCGGTTTTGAAGCTCATCGCTCTTCCAACGAGTGTTGCTGCTCGTGCCGCACCTTGCTGTGTGTTTCTGCTCCTTACGTCGTTCTCGTAAGGGTTGATCCCTGTAATACATCACAATGCTGATCTTCTCGGGCTGCTGGACTTGACTGTTGCAGCTCCTTGTGTTGTCCTCGGGGGGTGTGGATCCTTGAGCTTTGTTGCTGATCTGCAGCAGTTGATGAGTTTGTTGACTGCGGGGTGCTACCACTAATTTGTTGCTTTTGTCGCAGGTGTCTTGGCTTTCTTCTCTGGGTGTTGTTGCTTCATGCGTTGTCCTCAGGAGTACCTGCGTTTCAGTACCAATCTGCTTGGGCTGCTCTTGTGACTTCTTGCAATAGGGATTAGACATGCGTATGGCAGCATCAACAATTTCTAGCATGTACCTACTACGTTTGTATGAGCAATGTAAAGACTTTCCTAAGTACAGAATACATATATGTAACTTAGCTGATCCTTGAGAGTGTCGGCCCTTGTGGATAAATCTTGTATCTTGACTTCGGTGTTGTGCGTATTGTTGGCAGTAGTCAATCTTCATGTAAATGTGCTAGTGTTCTGGTTGAGGAGGTGCTAGGTGTGGTGTTTCTAGCTGTGACATGGTATCCAGATCTAGATCTACTTGTGCATGTTTGATGTGGGTAGTGCAGGATCTAGAGCTAGATCTAGGCCAACACAGAGCCCCACTTCAGATCTACTCTCCCATTCTAGTGCTAGATCCTTTGCAGCCCACATAAACTTATGACATCAAATCAAGATCTTGCAATCCCTGCCAACACTCTTCACATCTTAGAAACAACTTCTAGCAACAAAAATGAGGTGCACAATGGGATTTGCAATGAGGCCCAACATCTCTCATTGCCTTGTGCTTCGTTTTTGCGACTAACACCTAGAACCCCTCCTCACCAGGTTTTGCGGAGCTACTCTCTAAGCATTCTCAAAACGAAGGATCCATGCATGCATCACACACATACATAGATGCAAGTCACGGACCTACAAACTCCCCTACACTCTATGGCTCCTTGTTTCCTCTTATTATCTTTGGAATTTTATTCCTAATACATACACACTTTGTCCACACAAGTGTATATGGAACACATACCTCCTCCGGGAAACCACATACAAACCACACTCAACACTAAAGATTGCATACCTACTATCTACAAAATGGAACTTTACTCTCCCAAAAAACACATTATACCTCCACAAACATACTTGAAACACACATCCCACCCCCCGGGTAAACACACACACTACATACAGATCTTACAAACATACTTTATCCACCCCAACTCCCTATACCCCAAGTGTCGTACCACGAATTTTTGTTTTTTTTAGTTAGATAGTTAGGGATGATTAAACATGGACCAATTAGTTTAGTTTGGCGGATTAGTTACGCCAGAATTGACCTTTAGATAGAATTAGGGTTGGGGGAATAAATGACTGCTCTAGGATCCTTAAAAAGGATAATGTAGACCTTAGGGCCCGAATCTAACTTAGAGCCTCCCCCTCGATTTCCAAGCTGGGGACAACCGATCAACCTCAACCGGAGGCAAATGGGTACCCCAGCTCGGGGTAAAAGGCTCCATAGAGATCAGTTAAGCAGGAAGTTAACAGTTCGGAGCGGAAACCCGGAGCGGAACCTCGGAGCGGAACCTCGGAGCGGAACCCCGGAGCGGAACCTCGGAGCGGAACCTCGGAGCGGAACCCCGGAGCGGAACCCCGGAGCGGACCACCGGAGCGGACCCGGATGAGGAAGACTCAGAGAGGAAATCCACACGGCCAAGACGAAGACGAGGAACGCCACAACCGAGACAACGACTGGAAGTGGATACCCCAAGGCCGTGCTCGGATACCCCAAGGCCGTGACGGATACCCCAAGACCGTGGGAGAAACTCCACCTGTCCAAGAGCGCGGAGGTTCTCATCAAACAAGGTAGAGGAGGGTCTCGGTAATACCGAGGAATGGTTAAGCAGGGAAGGCGGTGCGAAACCAGGGAGCGGAGATTAGAGGTAGCAGTAGCTGGGACCAAAAGCCAAGAGCGAGGAGCTGGAGGAGACGGCAGTACACGAGGAGCGTGGAAACCCCTGCGCGGACCTGCGTGGACACCTTGTGCGGACCTTGCGCGGCCTTTGTGCGGAAACCCTAGCGGCTGCAGACGAGCACGATCATCACGACAAGCAAGACCAACACCAGCTGAACCGACACGATGAACAAGACCAGCAGGACCAGGAGCACCATGACGACCAGCACGTCCAAGAGCACCGTGACGACCAGCACGTCCAAGAGCACCGTGACGACCAGGAGCACCGTGACGACCAACACGAGCAAGACCAAGAGCACTTTGACGACCAGCACGACCAAGAGCATCACGCTGAGCACGACCAGCGCAAGCAGGACCTCATCGGAGCCGGTGCGCGGGCCTCACAGGAGCCGGTGTGCGGACCTCACAGGGAGCCAGTGCGAGGACCTAACCGAGGAAAGCACAAAACTCACCAACTGACTTTGTGCGTACCAAGGAAGGGAGAGGAAAGCATGGCTCTTTCAGTGGTAAGGGATATCTCCCCTATTGTCCCGAAGGATCCTCTTGAGCTCACCGAGCTCAAGGAGGACCTTCTCCGCATGGGATGTCTCTCTCTCCTCGAGTTTTGCTGGGGATTTTGTATTGAGTCTACGGTACAGGAGCTGCGTCAGGACCCCTTGCCAGAGCCGGAGGGAGATAGTATCCGCGCTTGCCCCGAACGGTGGACCATGGGGAGGTGGCAGGAGGTATACGGATTTCCACGCCAGGGCGCGGGGTGGACGAGTTTAAAGAAGGAGGAGTATGCCAAGGGGAGGTTCGGGGCCAAGGACGCCAAGAACGGCTACGCGTTGTAAGACTGCGTGGACCCCCGTGCTAGACGGGTCTTCTCATTCCTTGTACCCATCTTGTACCCTGAGAGACCCACCCGGGTCACCGTCACTTTGGCTAATACATTGTATGGAGCTTACTTGGGGGAGAGGACGGTGAACTGGGCCATCATCGTGAAGGAGATAGTGTTGAGGTTGGCCAAGAGTGTGGGGAGCACCAGGCGTTCTCCCATCTATCCAATCCTGATCCATCTCTATCATCACTTCAAGGAGACCACCCCAGATGAGGACGTGGTGTATCGTCATATTCATTAAATTGAGACATTTTAGAGTCTTAAATGAGTGACTTTGAACTCGACAGTACTAAGGATGGAAGTCTTGAACTTTGTGAAAGGTCTCAATTTAATGAATATGGCCATGTGTATGGAACTCAGCTCATGTTGAGGAAGTTCGAGGGAATAGAGTCGGAGCACGAGCAAGGATCGGAGGGAGGGAGCAGCTCATCCCAGTCAGAGGAGGAGGCACCACCACCCCCCAAGCGACAGAGGCAGCACCAAGGTGGAGCTCCTTCGACACGGACCCGTGCAGCTATTCGAGCAGCAGCCACCGGTTCAGCTCTACTTGGAGGTAAGACTTAGAAGGCCTCCGAGTTGGTTGAAGCTCTCTGGGTGTATGTGGACGACGTGGAGAGGACGTTGGGGCAGGTGAGTGGCTTGGTGGGCAATCCACCTAGCCATGGATTGGTGGCAGCAGTCAAGGAGAAGATGGGAGGTGCTAGTGACCTCCGCATCACGGAGCAGAAGGTGGACCGGCTCAACCTCGACATGGCCAAGGTGAGGAGTCGGGCGTTGGAGGCAGAGAAGGGTTGGAAGGAGGCATGTTTCCAAGCCAATGCCTCAGCATCAGCGTTACAGCAGGTGGAGGAGGCCTTGCACTTTCCAGCGGATGCAGTGTTGAAGGCCAAGATGTTCGATGCCAAGTTGGAGAGAGATGGCCATATCTCCAGCAAGAGGGTCATCGCTTTCATGGTGGAGCAGACGGTGAAGCTGGAGACAACTTATGCTAACATGAGGATGTTGGTGAGTAACCTCACCCTCATCTTGCCCAAGATTGTGGAGGATTCAGATGGCGCGGGCCAGGATGACGATTATGGTTCGGAGGCTGATTCGGAGAAGAAAGACTCGGGTGACCAAGGCCTTCCAAAGGGGAAGGGTGTGATTGATCTGGATAGCCCGGTTCAGCCCTCACGGACTCCACTTGTGGGAGTTCCTGCCTGCCATTCTCCTTCAGATGTCACCACACAGGTACAGAGCGTGACGAAGGAGCGCACGGGTGCCACGATGGAGCCTCCGCGCACAGCTCTTCCTCTCCAGTTTTCCCTTGGAGACCCCGGTCGCACCACATCGACCGCTGCCCCTTTGCAGGGTATGTCTCCTTTCGGGAAGACTACTAGTGAGAGCTCAGCTTACTTGCACCTTCCAATACGGACTGAGGGCAAGTTGGGACACACCTCCGTTCAGGAGGTCTTCATTGGGACTCCGAGCCAGGTACCGGTCCCTCCGGTCCTGTCTGAGCCCCACCAGGGCACGACTTCCGTGCTACTCACTCCGGGTGGCCCGGACGCCACGTTGACTTTGTTGAAGGGCTTGCCTCGATCATCCATGGCCGGATCGGCACCCTCTTCATCCACAGATATGTTATCCCCTCTTGGGACGCTCGCGACGGCCGTGGCTCTCCCGACTTCAAGCAAGAGCACGAAGAAGCGGAAGAGGAGGGAAGAGAAGAGAAGACTTGAGGAGTTGACCCGGAAGTAGGGTCAGATTCTTTGTTTGTAGGTTATTGTTCACTCTTGGACTTGGCCCCCAGTTGAACGTGGATTGGACTTGGTTTTTGCCTTGGGATTTGTGTTTAGATGCCTTTGACTTTGCACGTAGAGTTGGTGGGACGGTGGCTGCGCCGGCAAGGGTAGTTAATGCTGCCAGGTTTAGTAGAAGGCATCCTTTGTGTTTGGACGCTTGTGTGTGTTTGCTGCAGTATAAGTGAGGAGCCTCGGGGCACCTCTCTTCAGTGCTTGTTGTGTGTATTTTGCTTTCAGTTTAATTCTAAACCTATGCTCTCTGAAAACCTTCTATGGTTGGGAGAGCTCGGATTCTATATGACTGTGAGTACCATTTCAAGTAGTCCACTCCTCAAGTCCGTACTAACCGTCTAAGTTGTTGTTTCCTTGTTCCATCAAGTAGATTAGTCCGGGTGGATGGGAATAACAGGTGAGACGGGTAGGTGGTTAGTCGGGCGGGACTCTAACTCTGACCTTTGTGACTGTTTCCTTGTTCCATCAAGTAGAATAGTCCGGGTGGATGGGAATAACAGGTGAGATTACAAGTGGTTAGGGGAGGACGAGGGGGGAGTGACGGATGTGTAAGGGTCCTAGCGAGTCTTGAGTGACCTTCCGGCTTTAGATTGGCGTCGGTTGTGAGGGCTCGGGTCGGTCCCTTAAACATCTTACCTCCAGCCGCATTGGATGTAGAAGGAGACTAGGAGGAGGACGGATAGTGGGCGGGTAGGCCCCTTTCACTTACATTACATACCTCGTAGCCTTGGAAACACGGGTCTAACATCCCTTCGGGGGTATCTCAGTGACACCATATCCATCCAAGTGAGTGAGTAGAGTTAGAAGGAGAGAACGGGACAAAGAGTAGCTAGTACTTGTGTCAAACACTAAAATCTCTTTGAGTCCATGAACCCTTGTTCATGGTGAAAAACCTTCTCCGGATACGAAAGTACCTGGATGTCTATAGTGTACATAGTGTAAAGTCATGCCCGTCCAAACTCAGTGAGGAACCCCAGTGAGGACCGCAATGAGGAGACCTAGTGAAGAACCCCAGTGAGGACCGCAGTGAGGAAACCCAGTGGGGAAACCCAGTGAGGACCGCAGTGAGGATACCTCCCTCCCTTTTGGTTATGGGGAATGAAGTTTTGGTGTAACTAAGTCTAACCTTTGTAATTTATCTTTCTTCCTTTGTCTTGTGATGTAATTATTGTGGTGAATAGAGTACTGTATAGTTATAGACTTGTAATTAGTCGTTGTAGTTCACGAGGATTCTCTGTGGGAACGAATACCTTAGGGTATCTTTTGTGTTAAGATGTGAATACTTGCCAACGCGTACTATGACACCAAGCAACACATATCTCACATCAAACACCTGCTAATATATACCGACATACTACTCAATGCCTACAAAACCATGCACCTTTACATACACCATACGCATCAATCCCTATCACCCACCCTAACACCAAAATATATCACCACCCTCCTTACCCACGTAAACTCCCCCCTAACTCACAACAACTCCTTACCCATAATCCCTGGAAGAAAACATACAATTGTCGGGTCACAACACTCACTCCATATTCTAGAAAACATGCGAATAGAAATATTGACACAAATACCCATACTGTATATCCATATTGTATTAAAAATAATAATAATAATAATAAATACGAATACTATACCAGATAAGGTGTACACAATACATATACAAGCTCAAATACATATACATACACAGTACTCGACAAAAATATTGACCTCTATATAAGTACAAATACGAATATAAACACTAGTATAGATATTGAAATACATACTATTATACACATCAAAACAAACACTAGTATAAATTCCAACATATATACTAACACAACTGCATATAAAAATGACTAAAATTCTCCCCCAAATACCAACATAAACCAATATACAAATATTCTCACACATAACAATCACATACACACATGGCCAAACACAAACACTAAAATATACAAACAAACATCCTCACACCTATACATCATTAAAACAAAAACAACTACGCAAATAAACACATGGACACATAAAAAAATAATGACAAAAATAATTGCACCCACTATAAAAATGAATAACAAAAAATTCATTACCCACATACAAAACTCAAACACCCACCTACCCCCAAACAAACAAGAATGTAATACCATAACAAAGCCTCAAAAACTTATACATACAAAAAAAACTTTAAAATACAGCACTAAACATATACACCACAAACTCCTACTACTTCTAGGAGGAGACATAGAAACCAACCCGGGACCCATGCCTAATATACTAAAAAGACACCCCACATTACATAAGAAAAATGCCAAAATATACTTCACACCTAATACCATAAAAATTCAATCGGAACATGGACACATTGTAAAATCCTTCGCACCTTTCTTAAAAAACACACATACATTACACCACACACATAACACTACATACCCAAACATTGACCAATACATACAACAAAAAAATACGCATCCACCACCCCACATTCTATATGCCCTAGTAGTCACTACCCATCCACACATAGATAAATGTAACCATCTCCTAAACCCACAAAATGTGAACACAATTACATGGACCAATACACTTCTACAAACTTTACTAAACTTACAAAACCCACCAGAACGACACATTCACACTCCACACCCTAATATAAAGTTTCTTGAAGACAACCAAAATATTATAAACCATGAGGACTCAATACATAAGGAACTATATGACTTTGCACATAGTCAAACCATACCTCACTCAACTGAAACAATAAAACTAAAATTCCCTTACCTCCCTAACAATCTCATCATTAATCACTAAAATGTTTAGACCCTATACCAGAATACACCCACCCACCTACACCACCTCCCTACATCCCTCCACAAAATCAAAACATTATATCAAATCAAGTAAATACATACATAATCACGTAGAAAGCCTTCTCTCTAAACACTACCCTTCCTAGCTTACAAAATTTGGTCACGCACACAGACACACCACCAGTCCTCATAGTTATGCAAGAAACAAAATTATCCGCCACAAAATCTACAAAATATATACAAAATATATTTCATGACTATAAACTCATTTTCAACAATACACATGCACTTACTAGATGCATTCAACAACGGAGACCATACACACTGGCCGCGGTGGCCTCCTTACACTAATACACAAAAAATACGCCTTCCCGGGCAACATCAACAAAATTCCTACCCCAATGAGCATATCACCTTACATTCAAATAATCAAAATTACTAATCACCTACTACAACCATGGTTAATCTTTCACATGTATATGCCATCTCATCCCGAAGATACTAGATTTATCATAGACATACAAAATACTATTACATTTCAAATTAATAATAACCCCAATCACACATACCTATTATGTGGAGACTTCAACAGAAACATAGCATTAATTGGCCGCCAAAATGGAAATCATAACACCCCCCTCAAACCATTGATTACCAATGGCGCCGCTTCACATAAAACTTAAACTTCACTTACATCAATACCGATACACAATTCTCTGGACAAGGTGGCTATAATTATAGTGATTGGAGTCTAATAGATGGATTCTATATAAATACAATCAACAATACACAATACACCTCTACAACAAACAAAGATATTATTCTCAACTCGGACCACTCACCTATACAATTGCACATACCAAATAACACGTTAATTAATAGAACTCCTACAATCCTAAGCAATGACACTATACGCATACTCAACTCCATTCCAAAAGACAATATAGAAAAATTCAACACAAAATTCTTTGAAGAAAATTCTATACAAATAGACTCCCTCATAAACACTCTTGAAAATAACAGCCAACTATCACAAATGCAATGGCAAGAAGCATGCCACATCCTAGTCAAACTCATCAATGCAATCTCCGACACACTAGAACAAACTTGTGGAGCCCACCCAATACCTCAACTGACAAACATAACTTCTCAACAAGGCGGTGATTTACCCCGCAAACTTTCTAAAACTTGGAAACAACACCTAACTACATACTATGTTATACGAAAAACCATTAGAATTATAAAAAACAACCCTCAATGGCGTAACCACCCAATATGCAACGAACTACTAACTCTACAAAACACCCAAATTTCTACCCCGTCGCCCCCGGATCTACCCCACGTTACATGGTTAAAAGATATTGCACTAATTGCAAAAAATGCCAACATACAAGCCCGAAAAATAACCTCAAAATATGCTAAAGATAACATTAAGAAAGCCATCTCCAAATATAGACAATTATACGAAATTAGCCCCAAAAAAATTAACAGAATTTTTTTTAAAAACCTTCAATTCCCGCCGATGGATTGTATCACAGATCAATATAATAATATTCTAACTAGCCCCGAAGACATAGCGAATGAAATATTCAACCAACAAACAAAAAGCAACAGATCAACAGTACCAACATGTAATTACCAACCACAACATCCAATTGAATGTACATGTGCAGTACGCCAATACCCATGGCATGACCTTGATGGATTTATCCTCCACAAACAAGGAGAACCAGAAATTCCTTTACATAAATACTTCAACAAAGCCACATACGACACATGCGTTCCAAATCTTGGTAACAACAAAGCCCCAGGCCCAGATTGCATACCACATTCAACACTCAAAAACATGCCTCCAAGATTTCATAAATTATTATTCCTATTCTTCTCTCACTGCTATAAACAAAAACAAATACCGACCTCATGGAAATCAAGTGCAACAATTTCACTATACAAAAAATGAGACCCGTTTATACTAACCAACCATAGACCAATTGCACTAGCTAACACAATATATAAACTCTTCACTAGTACACTCACCTCTATACTATCATCATACAGTGAAAAATTCAAAATCCAACATGATAGTCAAGAAGGATTTAGAGCAGAGCGAAGTACCGCTCGACAAATACAAACTATAATAGCCGCACTAGAAGACACAAGATTTACAAACCAAGATATATACATATTATACATTGACTTTAAAAATGCCTTTGGCTCAATAGACCATGCTCGACTACTAACAATAATGAAGGATCTTGGTTACCCAAAAGATGCAACTACACTTGTTGGAAACATCTACTCCCAATCATCCACTCACTATATCGGTGAACACTTTGAGAAACAAAACCTATACCCATTCAAAGAGGAACTATACAAGGGGACACCCTTGCATTCTAGATAGGTAGAGTCGATGGATTTGCTGGTGGTTGCCTCGGGTTGGATTCTCTATCAACGACGGTGTAGCTAGAAAGATTGGTTCAAGAGTTGGTTGAGTGAAATCAGCTTTCTTTCTTTAAAAAATTCAATCAAAGTTTAGTAGACCTGATGGAGACACTCAGTATTCGGTGTCTGTTGTAGCCTCCTTCCTTTCTGTAACTTCTTAATCTTCTAGTAGGAATTCTCTTCCACAAAACCTCATGTCATTCGGTTTCCTCGTAACTAGTTAGTGCAGATGATATTTTGCTTCTTGATCTTCACACATGTTTTAGAAGAGCTTGTTTTGAAGCAGCAAGAGGTGGGTTTTGCAGGTGGCCATAATGTCTGTTTTTGACTTGAATCAAGCTGGCTCATCTGGCAATGCACTTCGGAGAGATGAGCTTTTGCTTTACGAGCACTTGGAGGTTCCCCCATCTCCCACAACACCCACTGACTTGTTTCAGATTGAACCAGAGCATGTAGATGCTGCAAATGTTGTCCCCATGAAGCTCTTGAATCAGGATGTACAGGAGAAGTCCGGTAAGTATGATAAACCTTCTTCTTTTTCTGACTTTATCCTCTTGTTGATGGTATGAAGGCTTTGAAGTGGTTGTAATATTCCTCTTCGTTTCTAGTACTCACACTGGTATTTCTGATTTGCCTTTTCATTTGGTTACAGAGGACATGACTCTGATGGTTGTTGGATGATGCAGATCTTCTGTTGGTATATCCGCACGCCCAAGTCAAAGGCACGTGCATCACAACATTCCATTTCATTATCATTGTGAAGCTATTCTTGTGTAACCTGAAGATATTTGAGAACCGCTCCCGAGGAGTGCCTCACCGGGAAGAGTTTGCTCGCCTTCTGTGCCGGTTAAGCAGAGAGCTGATTTCCGTGCCATCGTTTGAGTCAGTCCCTCTCTCGGATGAGTTTTCAGATCCCACTGATTACGACGGATGTCTAGGTGAGATGCTGAAAGACATGGAGGACTACATCAAAACCATGGCGGACACAGGATCATTGCTGGATGGATATGTGTATGTCCGCAGGGAAACCGACACATACTCGCAGTCTCTCTTTGCTGCGGCTGCTGCTCTTAATCATTCTGCCATTTCATCAGGTAAAAGCACCAGTACCCAAAATTATCTTGAGGCATCTTTCATAAACTCCAATGGTATGATTAATCCTGATGGTATGGCATGTCATGTCATGGTATGCCATGGTATGGTATGGTATGGTATGGTATGGTATGGTATGGTATGGTATGGTATGGTATGGTATGGTATGGTATGGTATGGTATGGTATGGTATGGTATGGTATGGTATGGTATGGTATGGTATGGTATGGTATGGTATGTCATGTCATGGTATGGTATAGTATGGTATGGTATGGTATAGTATGGTATGGTATGGTATAGTATGTTATGGTATGGTATAGTATGTTATAGTATGGTATGGCATGGCATGGTATGACTAAGCTCTATATTTGGTATGGTCTCTTCACAGGTTTCTGAGGTCCATGACTGTCTGACAATTTACAAATCTCCAGCATTTTGATCAGTACTACTACATTGATCATTCCATCTGTTTACTCTACTGAGCATGTTTTTCCATACAAAATTTTGTATTGGTTTTTGTAGCCTAGGTAGGTGGATGCAGAGAATAATAGTGATGGCGCTGGTTGGTCGCCCTTTCCTACACTCAGGAAATGAGATTTGAAACTTTATTTTGAATATTTGTTTGTAGGAGACTCTGCATTGTCTTGTGATTGTTGATCTCTCTCAACACAATACACAACTTATCTTTTGATTTGGAACATCTCTGTGTACTGACGATGAAATTTCATGCATAAACGTTTACTTCACGTCGTATGTGCATGTGAAGCTATCAACAGAGTACCTCTTCCATTCAAGGTAAAAACTTTCTTGTAAGATTCAGACTATTGAGTAGTTAAGTAGTACAATCTTCAAAATCCATAAATTTTCACTACTAGTAAAACTTCAACCACTATAATCTACTCCAATGGATGTTGTGAAAGTTTTCCCCAAAGTTCATATCATGGGTTAAGTATTGTCAGATACTAAAATTTGACATTGTATTTCCATCAGATTTACATTTAAGAAAAAAATCAGCACAATTCTTGGTTTCGCAGGAACATGTTCAAGCCAAATATTGAGTGTACTGTAAATATCACGACTGAAGTTCTCATCTTGGCAAGCACAAACCTATTATTTACTCAGTATTGGTAGATCAATCTCCTGTGAACCATGACGTACATACGCATGGAAAACTGTCTATTCGAACCCTGCTCTTTCTCGTCTAAGATGTGATAGTTCACAAATAATATTCGTGGCGTTGTGGTCACACCAAAATTCTACAGTGATAGCCCACTTTCTCACACATTACCTGTCAACTGACAAACATGTGAAGACACTTCTACACTTGTATGCACATCTCATCCGAAGTGTGACTCTCCTAGACATAAATAATCTGCCAAGGTGATGCACCTTGGTCTGAAGCTGGAGGGTTGGGTTATATACACCAAAGGATTGGAGTCATTGGAAGGACCTTCTCAAAGGGCAAGGAAGTCAAGCTCCGACGCCAAAATTGCGTGATCATGTCGCAGTGTTTTCTGGGAGCATTCAATGCCAATTGCATCGTGCCATGATCAGTTGTACAGACAAATATAATATAAGGAAGTCTAGCCGTTACACAGACAAACGAAACTAACAACTGTTCAATTGTCTGCACAAACCCACAAATGGCTCCATGACTTGCTCCAGAGATCAAGTGAACACGTCGCTAGCAGAAGCCTTGACCCAGCTTCCTTGGCCTCCGTGTTCATTTTCTCGAAGGGAGGGTTGAAAATGTTCGAGTCCGTTACGTAACCCTTCAATATTTTATACAAAAGTCTGCTTGCTGTAGCCAATATTATATTGTTCAGTTGTCTGTACAAGAAGCGGTCACGCGTCGAACTTTCTTCCTTCCTCCTTAGTGGCTTGTTAAGGTTGCTTTGTCCGGATATGAAATGGTCAAGCTGCTACCGAATCCCATGTTTGCAGGCGAAGCTTGACTTTTAGGGTGCAAGGTGAAGCTCCTGATTGTAATGGGGGCCCGGGATATAAACACACTCTCTTCACAGCAAGCACGACTGTCAATCTGTGATTTGTGACCTTCAGGAAACCAGTCGCATAGGATGTGATCACATGATATACTCCGGCTGAAACATGCACTTAGTTTGATTTTAGGTTACAGATCATGCTTCAAGATGTGAGACAAAGAGATTGCATGAGTTGGGACACGTTTCACAGATCACAAACTTGGTACCTCTGTTTGTTGTGCACTTTAGTACTTACAAAGAGGATAGACAAATGCTGACAGTGCGTGTGTGCATGGATAGATGACAGGAGAGTGCTTCACATTAGAGTTATTTGTACAAAGATACCACTCTTTTCTCTTTTTTTTGGATCAGTCCTAAATAGCTCTCAATTTCTATCATCAGCAAAAATAGGAGAATGGTGGCAAAGACTCTTGGTACAATCAATGACCTCTCTCCCATTAGCTCTTCCATTGATCTAATAGCTGTCAAGAGTGAGTAGATACTAATATTACAGATCAAATGATTGGTTGAAGCTTTGGGTGAGTTTGCAAAAAACTCTACACTCACCTCAAGTATGAGTAAGCTACCCCCTCTTTTCTCATTTTGAATGAAACTAAAACCGCCTCTAAATACTTCACACTTAATGTGAAGGAGAGAAAGCCAGCTAATATTCATCGAGGAATCTCATACTTTCTGGGAAAGGAAAGATAGCTAGAACTTGTGCAATAACTCAAAAGTTTACTGAACACCACGATTTATAGGTCCATGCCTAATGAGAGACCACCTAAGCTCTTCTATTCAAATAATAACTAATGAGAGAGGAAAGAGTAGCATAATAACTCAAAAAGAGGGGGTGTCTTATTCAAACTTTGGGTGACTTTACAAATAACTCTAATGTAGAACAAAAACTTCCCAAGATACATCTCAAAGTACCAGGTACTATAATATACGTTGTAAGAGACTGCGCCACCACCATAATCTACAAATATCCTCGTGGGTACTCACAGTGTCATTTGCCCCTGATCTGTAACACTCGCCATGTGTGTTGCGTAGAACATCCACCCATCTGCATGACCACTCATTACAGCAAGCAATTTCGAACAACAAATAATCCAGAGAGTGAAATTACAACAAACAAGGACTATAACTGAAGAGTTATAAGCTTGCTTGTTTTACCTCAGCACTGGTTCAGCGCATCAGCCGCACCCAGCAAGCATTGGGCGTAGTTGTCAGTCGCCCTACGGACATAAACCACAACATCTGGACCCCATGCTTCTCTCAGTCCTTTCATGAGTTCACCATCCCTCTCGAGCACCTTCAAAGTCTCGTCCATGTCTGTGAGCATCTCTCCCAGACATTCAGCAACGCCAGCAGCAGGGTCCAGCAAGGAATCTGCGTCTTCAAAGGAGTACGTTCCCAGCTCCCCACTCAAGCGGCTCAGAAGGAGAGCATATTCTTTAGGGTGCGGCACTCCACTGATACAGGACTCTGAAAAAACCAAGTTCCATAGAAACATTTTCATCACAACCATGTAGTGCATGGTGGTGATGCGACGGGTTTTCACTTCGGCGTTCGGATATATCACTTTGAGAGCTGCCATGTACAAGGAGATGTATTCAGTCCATCATTACCAGGCAATATTGGTCACAAATAAACACAACTGGAAATGGCAGCACTAGATAGAAGAGTGACATTCCAGGCACAAAAGAGTGACAGAAGATCCTGGTGAAGTACACGCCATATCAAATTAAGAGAAATTATACATCATTGGTTCACCATAATATAACGTACTTACCCGCTAGCTCCAGATTCTCCTTCTGTGCAGCCTCGTCCACGAGCTGCCCAAACGCAAAAGTTGCCGAAGCCAAGTCTCCATCCTGAGAAGTCTGAAGAAGATCCGTCGCCGGTGCCAACGGATATGTAGGGTCATGGACCTCCAAGTAATCATATACATGGCTTTGTGATGCAGTGTGATCAGCTAAGCCATTATCCACATCGAAAGAAACCTTTTCTTCAACTGCTTCAACACCGACTCTGAAAACAACCCTGAGGTAAGAAACCATTTCCTCTAGTGTAGACCATTGTAAAACGTAACAAGAATGTCGAAAGTGGTGCGAAAGCTTACATAGAAAACCCATACATACGAAAGCAAGCAAGTTCATTCATTCATCTCGAGATAAAATGAATCTAGCTCCCCCGTCGTAATTACCTCATAACAACCGTTTCAATTGTTTTATCCTTGGAAGGAAAATTCAGAACTCTGAGCCTTACTCAAACTAAACCAGAATTTGTTTTCAAAAAATGAGAAAGGGCGACTCATACAAGACGAAAACTCAGAAGATGGACTACGTACTTGGCGCCATTTGAGCTGCTTGCCATTGCTGACTACCCTTGCCAGCGAATGAACCAGTGACCACTTCTGTTCACATCCAAAAACGAGAACATCAAACACATGGACAAGGGAGGGAAAATTCAACATCAGAGAAATAGGGCAGAGCCTTACTAGGGGTAAAGAATTAGGATAGAAAGGGCGTAGTATTCCTCAACACTCCAGCCTGAGCCTGAAGAAACCGTAAAACCTCTGTCGCATCAATCAACCAACCTTCTGCGTGCCCAGTTAAACTGATCGAACCCCTGTAACAAACAACAAACACCGCATTAGGTTAGGCGGCTATGTCCTGCCAACACGTTCAAACCAGCTTCTAGTCTAACTATAAGCATAAAAACAAAAAACGAAACTCCTGGAAAACTCCTCACTCGCTTCCTTAAGCACCGAGGCAGCGAGAAGAAGCTACCTGTCCGAATCCAGTAGTCTGCAACTAAGAATCTGACGCTCCAGACAGGAAACTTTCGTTGATCGAATCTGCTGGCCACCTCGTCCGCTCTCTCTCTCTCTCTCTCTCTCCCTCCTCCCCGGAAACGGAGAGAACTCGTGGTGTGGAGAGGCTGAAGTGGAGCAGAGTGCGGCCGGACGGGGAATGCAGGGTGTGAGGAAGCAGCGGCGGCGGCACTCGCCACAAATTGGGTATGAATTCAGTGGTCGAGGTTGGAGTTTTGGGGGAGTTTTGGGGAGGGACGATGGTTTCGCAGAAGGCGTTGCAGATGCGGAGGACGGCGCAACAAGTAGCACGCAGCGGCCGCGGCGCGGGTGAAGGCCGCGGCGCGGGTGAAGGGCACGGCAGCGTCGCGGAGGTGAGGACAAGGCTGCGCAATGAGGGGATGCGAACGGGGAACGGGGAACGGGGAACGGGGTGGGCGACCGGGGGAACAGGCGGCTTATATTCCTCGACCGGGATTCTCTTAACTGACAATGTCAGCTGACCTCCCCCATTTCCAACCCTCTTCCATCCCGTTACCACTATTGAAGGATAGAACTTGTGTATCTCCGGGAAGGGGTATTGTTATATAGATAGTAAGTACATGCACCCGTTAACAAGGCAGGAATCGTACTTCGAGGTGGAGCCGCCACTCGGGCTTTAATTGTAGTTAACTAGTATTGATGTCAGTATCATTGGTACTGATACGGGTAGTTGAACTACAATGACCCGGGAGTTAATTAATGGGCGTCTATTCCAACACTCCTCCTCGACCATTAGATTATCTCATCAAAAACTTTTACTAGGGAAGAATCTCAAAGGAAAAAAAAAACTAATAATAGAAAAGAGTGTAATCTTCAAGTAGCTAATAACTCTTGGATGGTTCTCATTCCTACGTCGTGGATCAGTTTCCTATGCTTGTACACGGGTAAGGCTTTTGTCAACATGTCTGCTATGTTGCGGGCGGATTCGAATTTTCGTACTTCGGTTTACCGAGAATTTGTGAGGTCTTGTGTAAATCCGAAGATGTGTGGACTGATGTGCTTGATGCGGTCAGCCTTGATGAAGCCGGATGTCAGTTGATCAATGCACGCAACATTGTCTTCAAAAATAATCGTTGGTTTCTTCTCTAGGGTCAGGCCACACTGATCGGAGATGACTAGGTGCATGGTTCTCAACTATACGACTTCTCTTGTGGCTTCATGGAATGCTAGTAGCTCTGCGTGGTTTGTAGACGTTGCGGTTACAGTTTGTCTGACTCACTTCTATGAGATTGGTGTTCCATTCTTCATGAAGATGTAACCACTCTGTGACTTCCCGGAGATCTCATATGTCTTGAATTCGGAGTCAGCATAGCCGATGATTTCAGCGGGCTCGTCTCTCCTGAAGTGCAGTCCGAGGTCCTCGGTGCCTCTCAGGTACTGTAGCAGGTGGTTGACGCCGTTCCAATGTCAAGTTGTTGGTCTTTGACTGTGTCTCGCCAAAACGTTGGTGGCAAATGCGATGTCTAGACGTGTGTGGGTGGCAAGGTAGAGCAAAGCACTGACCGCCGTGAGGTACTTTGATCTGTCGACTTCTTCGTCCTTCTCCTCTCATGGTCGGTAGGAATCCTCACTGGTCTTGCTTCGTCCTATCATTGGTGTCGCCAATGAGTGAGCTTGGTCCATGTTGAAACTACGGAGCAACTTCTTGACATATGTTTCTTGATGGAGTAGAATGCTTCCATCGGGGAGATGGCGAATTTGTAGTCCTATGCAAAAGGTAGTTTTTTCCAATAGTTTCATCTCAAACGTTGATGTCACTATACTTTCAACAAGTGAACAAAGAGCCTTTGTTCCTACCAGGTTTAGATCATCTACACATACAGCTAGAATGATAAAATCCGAGTTGTCTCGGATTTTCACAATCACATAGGAGGGCCGGATGGTTTGTGAAACCAGGAGAGAACAAGAAGGTAAGGAGTTGGTGGTACCACATGCACCCGGCTTGTTTGAGGCCATACAAAGCTTTGTGCAGCTTGAGTCCTGAGTGTTTGCATGGTTTAGCGAGGGTGTTTTCAGGAAGGAAGTCTGGGGGTGGCCAGATGTGAATTTCGGCATCTAAATTTCCATACAGGTATACCGTAATTACATCAAGTAGTTGGGTTCCTAGTGATAGTTGGACAACTAAGCTCAAAATATATCTAAATGAGGTGCTATCCATCACAGGAGAGAAAGTCTGTTTGAAGTCTATCCCAGGTCGTTGTATAAATCCTTGGGCATCTAATCTGACCTTGAATCTCACTACTTCACCGTGCTCGTTTCGTTTTTGAGTGAAGATTAGCTTGTGGCCGATTAGTTTGACAGAAAGGTTTGTAATCAAAGGCCCAAACACTCCTCTTTTTAGGATGGATGTGTACTCGGCTTGAAGTGTTGCCTTCCATTGTGGCCATTCGGAACTAGATTTTCTCTGTTCAAGGGTAGCTGGTTCATGCTCCAAGCTTGTCAATTGTGAGATGAATGTGGCTACCAGTTCTCCTCCTGGAGATTCTGACTCTTTGGGTGTAATACCGGATATGCGATCAGTGTGCAAATTGGCAGGTCCTATACGTCGAGCTCTCGGGGATGGGATTTGTGCATGTGTCTTCTTCTTTTTAGGTAGACGAGGTATTAGCTAATTTCCAGTCTCAAGGAGGGGATTTCTGATGATCCGAGGCCCTGAGTTGAGTCCGTCCGAGATCTTTTCTGCGAGTGCCCGGATGTCCAGTATTTTCATGACTTTTATGTCGGCCAGAGCCATTCTAGGATCAGGATTTAGAGTAAGAGTTTGGAGAGCTCTAAAGTTGAGCTCGGTGGACTGGTCTGTCTGAACTATCTTAGGGAAGATGGATTCGACGAATCTACAGTTCTCAAACCAGACCTTGTGCATCTCATCTATTTCCGGGAATATATACCGGTTAATACTTGGGGAGTCATACCTCAAGTAGATAGCATGTTTTCTATGAGCTGAGATGGTTTTCTAGTGGGGTTCCGGAACAAGAATCCAGACTTGGCAACCAATTGCGCGTAGGTGGGCTACATTCGGGGTTCTACCTGACATTAGTTCTAGTAGTGACTAAAAATTCAACAACGTTGGACGTAGTCTGAGAAGCATGGTCGCGTGAAGTACAGCAGGATCCCATTGGTGGGTGAAAGTTGAGACTGAAAGAGTAAAGGTCTCATTACTAACTATATTTTCTTAATAAAAGCTTCTGCTAGTTCATTCTGTGAATGTTCGTAGGGGATTGAGTATGTCAATTCTATCCCTGAGGTTGTACAATAGTACTCAAATGCATGGGATCTAAACTCTCGTGCGTTATCCATTCTTAGAAAATGAATGGGGTGATCCGGGAAGTGATTTCTAAACCTCATAATCATTGCTAGGAGTTTTGGAAAAACTATGTTCTTGGTAGTCAGGAGTGAAACTTCCGCATGTCTAACGGAGGCATCAACTAAGACCAGGAAGTACCGAAACTGACGTGATGGAGGATTTATGGGACCGCATACGTCCCCTTGGAGTCGCTGAAGTGCCGCGGGGAGCTTTGTTAGCAGCTTCCACCGGGAAGGGCGTCTGATCGGCTTGCCTTATATGCAGGTTGTACATTCGTTGACCTTATCCGCTTCATTTTTGCACATATTGTGCCTCATCAGTGTCTGCAGCATCCTCTGGAACATTTTTTTCCCTAGATGTCCTAGGCGCTTGTGCCATAGGTCTGCTCGAATTGATGCGGTTAGGAACACTGTTTTTCTTAAATTGTGGTTGTAGTCCCTAGTCCTGAGCCTTTCAGCTCGGGCGGGTCTACCATTCCCTTCATCATCTTCGTATGAGATGTAGCTACTTCACATTGCTTTGATGGGAAGCTCATATAAACCCTTGGCTCCCGCATTAGCGGTGGCAAGGATCCTCAGCCCTTGCTTGAGCTCTAACGTTTCTTCATCTTTCTCCACCGCAGTGGAGAAGTGGATATCATTTGTCTGTGTATCCTTGTAGCTGATCAGGCTACGGGGGGCACTAGGTGCATACATGGCCGTGTTATACTTGAGGGGGAATCCTCTGGGCAATACAATAGTTGTCCGGCCCTCTCGGAACTTAAAATTCTGACTTCCGGCAATCGTGACAATGTCATAGGTTTGCCAGGGTTCGTTTCGAGTTTTGAACTCAAAGAAATTATGATCCTGTAGTATGGTATGAGTAGATGCGTTGTCAAGCAAGGCAATTTTAGCCGTAGTTGCCGGCCTCTCATTTTCAACCATAAAATTTTCAAGATCTAATTCCGTGAGGGACGATGCATTAAGGGTGGGAGTTTCCCTCTTCTCGCCCCTCAGCTTCTGGAGTTCTTTGTATAGCTCTATAAAGTAAGTAGGGGTCCTATATTCTTTAGCAAAATGTCCTTTACAGCCGCCCTTACGGCATGAACCCTTGATACCTTTTTAATTTGACGAAGTTGACTTGTGAACTTTGGGTTTAGATGCATACCTCTAAAATCTCGGCGATGACCGGCCTCTGTCTCCTTTCTGTCTTCTATTTGACGCTTCAATGTCGTGAGTCTCGCGCGGTTGTGACTTGTCATGTGCTGCTCCTTGTAGTTCAGTATCATCACGTTGTGATCTGCTAGCCCACGGCACCTCTGTTATGTGTGTTTCTCTTGATGGCCTAGACTCAACATTCTTAAGGAGTAGCTGTTGCTATCTTTTGGCTAGCAACAAGTATGACATCAACTGCGAATGTTTCTCAAATTTCATGTTCCTATACTGTTGAGCAAGAATCGCACATGGAGGAGGGAAGGTTGAGAGAGTCTTATCAATAAGTTCGATGTCATTGATCATGTCACCGCAGAGCTTGAGTCGAGCTGTAATTCGGTGTAGGTCCGCGTTGAAAGATAGGATGTCGGGATGATCAAGGACCGTGAGGTTGATCTAGTCGCTCCGTGCTTGAGGGAGTAAAATGGTCTGCTTGTGGTGGAGGCGCGCCTTCAGCAAGATCCATAACTCCACTCGTTCGTCCACTTGAATGTACTATGGCCACAGGGAGAGGTCTAGGTGTCGACAGAGGATGAGCACTGCTTGCCATCTGTAGGACGTCAATTATTCAATCGTGGTCTTGGGATGAAGCTCTCCGTCCAATTCCTCTACACACATATACGCTTTCATGTCGTTGTGCCATTCTAAGTAGTTTGTTCCGTCAGATTCTAGAGGATCAAATAGTAAAAGTTGGATGCGTGTATCGCGCGCACGGGTGTGTGTTGTCATCACTGTTCTCTTTAGGTCTGTTTCTGTCAATGTGTGCATCTTATGGTCTCAATTGTAGTGGATTGTCATGCTACCTTTGAGATTGTGAACAGTGCCCTATTTGCTAAAAGCCTGTAGCTGATGCTTGTGAACAGTGACTAAAAAAATTTTGTGTGTGTCTGAGTACTGAAAGCTTTTGAAGAGACTGTAGATAGTCAGAAGATGAAGATTACTCATAGCTAGCGGGAGTCGTGCAGATAATATGTTGAAGGATAAAACTTGTGTATCCCATAGAAGGGATATAGTTATGTAGATAGGAAGTACAGGCACCCGTTAACTCGGCTGGAATCGTACTCCGAGGTGGAGTTGCCACTCAGGCTTTAACTGTAGTTAACTAGTATTGATGTCAATCTCACTGGTACTAATACGGGTAGTTGAACTACAATGACCGCGGAGTTAATTAATGGGCCTCTGTCCCAACAACCACCAACTCAGCTCCAAATGGAGGTTTGCTATTTGTCAAGATCCTTACTTTTGATAGTTGGTTATAGGGGGGTACCTACTGCTGGCCACCCACTAAACATGGTTGCATAGTTTGAAAATTCATAACTAATTCAACTTTCATTGAAAAAATATGAAATCACTTGGATTGGAATTGTAATTCTATTGGCTATCAGTGAAAAATAATAGTATAATTATCTCTTCTCTCCATATATGCACATTCCTTAACTTGTCGGTTACAAGGGTGCTTACCTTGCATGATGGCAAACGAGCATGGTTTGCCACCTTACTCGGCTGCTACGGGTCCAGGTTTGGGTCCCTAAGGTTCGCCCAATTTGCTGGTTGGGTTGCCAACCAAACCATTTGTCTATTCCACCAAATTCACATTTTCTTACCACTTCGATAACATCCATCCATATTTGTAATCCCATTGCATTCTCAATACGTTCCTAATACGTCATATGTGCTTCCATTATGTTCCCAATTGTTTAAAAGACGTTTCAAATGCATACCCTTGAAGTTCCCACCGTGTTATCAAGATATTCTCAAGACGTTCTTGTTTATTCATGTCGAGTTCCCAATGAGTTCTCACTACTTTTCCAAAGCTTTCCCATTGGCAACCAATTTTTACTTTTTAACCTCTAAGGTACCGTGATAGTTTCACACCAAAAACACTTCAAAATTGTTGGATTCTAGTGCACTGATCAAAGATGGAAACAAATACTTTCATTTTTAGTTTTGAGTGCAGGATCTCAATTAAGGCTTATTGAGAAACATATTCACAAAATTTCATAAACTTTGACCGCACATATTGAAAGATTATAGTGTTTGAAGTCAAGCACATGATTCATTTTCTTCCCTGCATTCAATGGATCAGCAGACTTTGACTTCACTTGGTGTCAATTTTTTGCACTACACAAGGTCCAAATCCATTACCATCTTGTAAAGCATGATATTAGTTCCATGAAAACCAATTTTTAGAGGTAGAAGAGGGGTGTAGCATATTCAAACAAATTGTGCAAGGAATTGAGGTTCAAAATTTGCCAATTCACACTTTAATTTTTTGTGAGCTTAATATGTTTTAGATTGATAATCCAAATGGTCAATAGGGAGACTTACCCCACATATTGTTGTGGAAAAAATAAAAAGTCCAAAATATGAAGATCTCTAAGTTTTATGTGGATAAGAAGAAGTTTTATTGTTCCTTGTCCGACAATGTGTGACAATGTGTGAAAATGTTTGACTTGAATAAAAATGCTATTTTTCACTAAAGACAAGAACCTTTTTTGACATTACAAAGGAAAATAATGTAACTTGCGAGTATTGAAAATCTCACATTCAATAGAGTGTCCTAGCAAAAGTATTTGAAGGTGCCCGAGGTGCTTACTCTCCCCATTTGAAATTCAAAACCCTATAACTTTTTCATCAAATGTCCAATTAAAAAAAAAATTGTTCTCCCACTAAGGTCTTGGTAATGCTCTTCTAACACGCAATTAAGCAATTATGCACTTGGCCAAGTGCATTGGTTGGTGGTAAAAAAACAGCATGTTTTTGCTCAAAACTTTTTTTTTAATTATAAAAATTATTAATCGTTTTGAAGTGAATTTACATGTCTTTTGTATTTAACATTGGCATTTTCATGTGCACGTAAGTGACATGTTTTCTTTGTTTTGGTCTAAAAGACATCTTGAATGTTGTCATACGTAATTACACAAGTGAATTTGCTATACAAAAACTAACTTGATTCTTATTCAAGATGACTTGTAAGGCGATGTGTACATTTGACTATTTACTTTCTTGTCTAAGAAATAGATCCTGGATGCATCTATTGCAATTTGAACCGCGTAATTGCAAGGGGTCTTAGAGAATTTTTACATTGTTTCCTTGAACATATTGTTGACTAAAGTGGTTTGAGTTTCTACACTACATGGAAATCAATATGCAACCATTGACTGGCACACACTTGCTTATAAATGAATATGCAATGAGAAGTTGACATGCATGTGCTTGATGTGAAGTAGTGTGGGTGATCCACATCAATAATGAATCCTCACTATACAAAGTGAATGGTGTAATGGCTAAATCTATTTGGCAATAATGAATCCTCACTATACAAAGTGGAGGCTTTGAGGGAAGCGCGTCATCGACGGTTGGAATAGATGGCTTTTGAGACATCTTTCGACGTCACAAATGCCACTACAATCTAACTAATCCGAAACACAAGTCGCGGAAGTAGGCGCTCAACTCATCCACTTCTGCGATCCACCAGTCATGGCTCTCCCAAATTCTGTCAATTTTTGGTGGTGCCATAACGCTACACTCAAAAAACCTGTATATCATTACAAAATGATAGTCACTATTAGTATGGAATAAGAATTTTTGAACCTCTACTCATTGCACAATTTTTTTGAATATGCTACACTCCTTGTCTACCTCTCAAAATTGGTATATAGAAAACTAACATCATGATTAACATTATGGTAATTAATTGAGAATTTTTATAGTGCAAAAATTGGACACCAATTGAAGTCAAAGTCTGCTGATCCAGAAAACGCAGGGAAGAAAATGAGCCTTTTTACTACTTCAAACATTATAATCTTTCAATCCGTGCGGTAAAACTTTATGAAATTTCGTGAGCATATTACTTAATAAGTCATATTTGAGATCCTACGGTTAAAACTACCAAAAAAACTTCATTTATTTTTCCATGCTAATTGCACTAAAACAAGCATTTTTAACAAGTTTTGGTTGACATATTCTCTACATCAATTATGCACCAAGTTCCTTAGGGTATCAATAGCAATGGAATCACCACTAGGGTATGTTGTCCCGGGTACCACAACCCGGTTATCAACAGAGGTACC
>OZ020517.1:22717868-22827714 GCA_963971425.1 Bryoerythrophyllum caledonicum | reverse complement strand
CACTGCGGGCGCTGCCTGTGCGCGGCCCTGGGGGCGTTGTTGCTGTGGCGGCCGTGCGCGCGCAGCCTAGGCATAAAACCAACATTTTCAGTGCACAAGACCCTCCTCTTTGAGTGCATATAACCCTCCTCTTTGTGTGCATACAACCCTCCTCTTTGTGTGCATATAACCCTCCTCTTTGTGTGCATATAACCCTCCTCTTTGTGTGCATATAACCCTCCTCTTTGTGTGCATATAACACTCCGTTTTGTGTGCGTAAAACTCTCTTCGTGTGCATATCTCCTACATTTTCATACAAACTCTCTTTGTGTGCTGATCTACTAATGTTTTTGTGTTGGAGGGGGAAAGAGAGTGTTGGAGTAGAGGGTTTTGAGGCGGAGGGAGGACGAGGTAGTTGTGAGGTTGAGGGAGGTGGGGGGGAGGGTGTGGAGGAAATGGCTATGGGGTTTTGGGGGAGAGCTTTTGGTGGATGTGCAGATCTACGAATCAAGAGGACATTTCAGAGATGCTAGGTGGAGGAGCAGTTGTTGAGGGTGTGCGCGCGCACACCTCCAGTCTACAACACTCCATGGGATCGTTTAGGATCTCATGGGAACGTAGCGGCTAGGGTTTTTTAGTTTAGGGTTTGGGTTTCCAGTGGCGGCGGTTAGGGTTTGGATTTGTGGCGGCTAGGGTTTGAATAGTAGGCTGATTCATGTACAAACACTCAACTTTGTTCGAATTTGATTTTTTGAACATATTATATGTGTCTTTTGAGTGCACATAGATTGATATTGTCTCACTAACAATACTGTAAGTTGTAACTAATATTTGATTGACTTTCAACTATCATGAACCTAAACTTTGAGTTGCCTATTTCTAATTCAGCAATGGAATAAGAATTTAGGGAGGCTTACCTTGTTTTCAAAAATTCTTTCTTAGCACAACGTTCGTGCTCCAATCTGCACACCACATGCAAAGCCCACATAAATTAGTGTAAGAAATAGAAACTAACATGGTTTCAACATGTTTGCGAGAGAGTTAACCTTTGAAAGTGGGAAGAGAAAGAGACCTCTAAGGTTTCCACGATCCACAAGGCTTCCACGTGGGATATGTCTTATCAACTCTTTTGCAGACAACTACACCAAACATTGCATATAGAGGGCCAAACTATATCGAAATACCTACACTAATTCCAGTACACATGCTGAATTGTGTCCACATCAATTTTCACCCACATTACTAATGAATCCACACTATATTCAGTGTTTGGTGTATTGTGTTCATGTGGGATTAATCCCTAAAGGACCACAGCCAAATTTGCTCAAAAACTAGTCCAAAACTGTCATTGTCAAAAAGAGGCATGAGAATCACATTTTAAAGTGAAATTTTAGACTTTCAATTGGAAGATCTTAAAATAGACTTCTATGCCTTATTTTTCTGGTTGCAATCCACCACACGGATATGGAGATTATCATAATCTCCATATTAAATACACATTTATCTAGTATTAACGAGGGGCCACGACAAATTAGTTGAAAATGCCAAAAAATCGATTCCAATATTAACAACCATGATTGTAAGTATTATTGTTGTAGAAGCTCAATTTTTTTTCCTTTGGAAAACATTTTTTTTCTTTGATTTTTTTTTTTTTTGCAATTTTGCCACTTTTGTTCGCAATGGCCGCCGTTGTACCCAAGTGCACTTTTAAATGGCCAAGTGCATAATTGCTTAATTGCGTGTTTTCTACAGTAAAAATTCCAAAGAGGAATGTCAGAATTTGACACCATAAGAATCTAACCGAACATTCAAAAAGCTCATTTTTGACACATGGTCCTTTAGGGGTTACATTACATCCAAATTTACTTTATTGTTTAGTAGGGCCCACCACCAGCCGTGTGCGTGAGTCTATTGTGAGCTCTTCGACTCTGCAAACCATCACTCACCTGAAACCCTCAACCCTTTAGCGACAAGGCCATACACGCCACCCTGAAAATTCTTATGATTTACTATATTGTGCACAAGAGAATCTACACGAGGAGTACATTTCAGTGTGTCCATTTTCCACAGAAATCATCGTAGTTCAACATTGCCTCAACAAATTGGAGATCAGGAAGCTGGATTAGATGGAGGACAACATAGAGCACAACCACGACAACAAGTGCAAAATCAATCCAACGATTCAATCAGCCGTGGCTCCCGGAAAACTGGTCTCATCAACCACATTCTGGTGCTAAACCCAGGGCTAACCCCCATAGCCGTGGCTGTGTAGATTCGGATCCTACTGTGGACTTCCTAGACGTGGCCAGCCGCAACGCCAATCAAGCCCATGTGCTCCACTGCTGCTGCTGTGTACTCCCAACCTTTGACTGCATTGGTTGAAGTTCAGAAGAAGTTGCTTCCCACTTGCACTTCACCCGAAGTTGCTCGACTGCACCGTGAAGGGGGACAAGTTGACAGAGTCATCGAATGCTTTCGTTGATTGGAAACAAGGAATGTAACCCGTTGGTAGACCCTGCGATCACGTCTGCCATTGAACTCCGGCAGCAAACGCCATCATATCTCTGACTGCTTGTCACCTGAAAAGTTCCAAACTTCGGGTGACACGGTGAATTGAAGTGCATCTACAGTGAAGCGGCAGCTGTGGCAGCTTATATTACAAGTGTAGCACCACCTGTTTGCCCAAGTTTCATTAGCTTCCAGGATTCATTCTCTTGCCTCGATCGTTTTCTCAAGTGCCTTGTTTCGATCTGGAAGCGCTCCCTCAACATCTCACTCCGCACGAGCTACATTCACACACCACGCCTCACTCACACTCTCATCGGTTCAGCTTCCATAACCACCAGCTCTTCTTTCGTTCTCCAGGCGCTTGCCATTGGAATCAAAGTCTGTTGAATGCCTATGATAGTCAGGTGTTTTACTTCGTGAAAGTACTGATCGAGAGTTTTTTGAGGGCGAGTGAGATTGGACGTGCCCGCGATTTGCAAGCTTTGATTCATTCAGTCGGTTTTGTGCGTCCCTGTGTTGACTAGTTTCAGTGCATTCTTCACCTCCATGTGCAATAATGGAAGTAGTATTTGGTAGTTTTATGCTTGCCGAAACGAGAGTTTGAAGTCTTAAATGGGTTCGGAATTCCCTGTAGAAAGTCAGGGCTTCCTAAAGTACCAAAGTTTGGAGAATAATTGCACAATCCCTTTGCTTGGTGCACATTGAGTCTGTTTCAACCTCTCCCTTGTACTTACGTTCTTGCTTTTGTGGTTCTCACAGGACGAGAAACCAGGTTCCTAACAGCAAAAGACGGTTGAAATGGGAAATACTTCATCTCTGAATCTCTGCGTTTCCCCATGTATTGCTGAATGTCTGTACTTTTGTGGTTGAGATCCAGCAATATTAAAGGCTTGACTTGCCTTGATGGTATAATTTAGTGTTGTTTTCGTGTGTGTTACATATTTCCTACAGAATCACATCTTTGCATTTAAGCAAATGTTTCTAGTGCCTTTCCTTGAGTAGGCTAGAACTGAAGTGATTGATTTTACTGCACATGTTGGTTTTGCAGGGATGGTGTTGATGCAATGTTAGAGAACTCAGCTGGCATGCCACTTCGGAGAAATGGTCTTTCGGTTTATGAGCAACTGGAAGTTCCCGAACGCAATGAGCCCTCAATTCCCACAGCACCCACGGACTTGTTTCAGATTGAACCAGAGCATGTAGATGCTGCAAATGTTGTCCCCACGCAGCTCTTGAATCAGGATGAACAGGAGAAGTCCGGTAAGTATGATGAACCTTCTTCTTTTTCTGACTTTATCCTCTTGTTGATGGTATGGAGGCCTTGAAGTGGTTGTAATATCTCTCGTCTTTTCTAGTACTCACACTGGTATTTCTGATTTGCCTTTTCATTTGGTTACAGAGGACATGACTCTGTGACGGTCGTTGGATGATGCAGATCTTCTGTTGGTATATCCCAAGGCCAAAGTCAAAGGCATGTGCATCACACCATTCCATTTCATTGTCATTGTGAAGCTGTTCTTGTATAAACTGAAGATATCCGAGAACCGCTTCCAAGGAGTGCCTCACCGGGAAGAGTTTGCTCGCCTTCTGTGCCGGTTAAACAGAGAGCTGATTTCCGCGCCATCGTTTGAATCAGTCCCTCTGTCGGATGAGTATTCAGATCCCACTGATTACGACGGATGTCTAGGTGAGATGCTGAACGACATGGAGGACTACATCAAAACCATGGCGGACACAGGATCATTGCTGGATGGATATGTGTATGTCCGCAGGGAAACCGATACATACTCGCAGTCTCTGCTTGCTGCGGCTGCTGCTCTTACTCATTCTCCCATTTCATCAGGTAAAAGCACCAGTACCCAAATTGATCTTGTGGCATCTTTCATAAACTCTAATGGTATGATTAATCCTGATGGTATGGCATGGTATGGTATGCTAAGCTCTATATTTGGTATGGTCTCTTCACAGGTTTCTGAGGTGCATGACTGTCTGACAATTTACAAATCTCCGGCATTTTGATCAGTACTACAACATTGATCATTCCATCAGCTTACTTTGAGCATGTTTTTCCATACATAATTTTGTATTGGTTTTTGTAGCCTAGGTAGGTGGAAGCAGAGAATAATAGTGGTGGCGCTGGTTCGTCGCCCTTTCCTACACTCAGGACATGAGATCTTAGACTTTTATTGAATATTTGTATGTAAGAGACTCTGCATTGTCTTGTGATTGTTGATCTCTCTCAACACAATATCTTTTGATTTGGAACATCTTTGTGTACTGACGAAAAAATTTCATGCATAAATGTTTACTTCACATGTCGTATGTGCATGTGAAGCTATCAACAGAGTACCTCTTCCATTCAAGGTAAAAACTTTCTTGTAAGATTCAGACTATTGATTGGTAAAGTAGTACAATCTTCCAAATCCATAAATTTTCACAACTAGTATAACTTCAACCACTATAATCTACTCCATCAATGGATGCTGTGAAAATTTTCCCCATAGTTCATGTCACGGGTTAAGTGTTGTTAGATACTAAAATTTGACATTGTATTTCCATCAGAATTACATCCAAGAAAAGAATCAGCACAATTCTTGGTTTCGCAGAAACATGTTCAAGCCAAATATTGAGTGTACTGTAAATATCACGACTGAAATTCTCATCTTGACAAGCACAAACCTGTTATTTACTCAGTATTGGTAGATCAATCTCCTGTGAACTATGACGTACATACGCATGGAAAACTGTCTATTTGAACCCTGCTCTTTCTCGTCTAAGATGTGATAGTGTACAGATGATATTCGTGGCGTTGTGGTCACACCAAAATTCTACAGCGATAGCCCACTTTCTCACACATTACCTGTCAACTGACAAACATGTGAATACACTTCGACACTTGTATGCACATCTCATCCGAAGTGTGACTCTCCTAGATATAAATAAGCTGCCAAGGCCATGCTGCATCACCTAAAGGTGATGCACCTTGGTCTGAAGCTGGAGGGTTGGGTTATATACACCAAAGGGTTGGAGTCATAATTGGAAGGATCTTCTCAAAGGGCAAGGAAGTCAAGCTCCGACGCCAAAATTGCGTGATCATGTCGCAGTGTTTTCTGGGAGCATTCAATGCCAATTGCATCGTGCCATGATCAGTTGTACAGACAAATATAATATAAGGAAGTCTAGCCGTTACACAGACAAACGAAACTAACAACTGTTCAATTGTCTGCACAAACCCACAAATGGCTCCATGACTTGCTCCAGAGATCAAGTGAACACGTTGCCAGCAGAAGCCTTGACCCAGCTTCCTTGGCCTCCGTGTTCATTTTCTCGAAGGGAGGGTTGAAAATGTTCGAGTCCGTTACGTAACCCTTCAATATTTTACACAAAAGTCTGCTTGCTGCAGCCAATATTATATTGTTCAGTTGTCTGTACAAGAAGCGGTCACGCGTCGAACTTTCTTCCTTCCTCCTTAATGGCTTGTTAAGGTTGCTTTGTCCGGAAATGAAATGGTCAAGCTGCTACCGAATCCCATGTTTGCAGGCGAAGCTTGACTTTTAGGGTGCAAGGTGAGGCTTCTGATTGTAATGGGGGCCCGGGATATATACACACTCTCTTCACAGCAAGCACGACTGTCAATCTGTGATTTGTGACCTTCAGGAAACCAGTCGCATAGGATGTGATCACATGATATACTCCGGCTGAAACATGCACTTAGTTTGATTTTAGGTTACAGATCATGCTTCAAGATGTGAGACAAAGAGATTGCATGAGTTGGGACACGTTTCACAGATCACAAACTTGGTACCTCTGTTTGTTGTGCACTTTAGTACTTACAAAGAGGATAGACAAATGCTGACAGTGCGTGTGTGCATGGATAGATGACAGGAGAGTGCTTCACATTAGAGTTATTTGTACAAAGATACCACTCTTTTCTCTTTTTTTTGGATCAGTCCTAAATAGCTCTCAATTTCTATCATCAGCAAAAATAGGAGAATGGTGGCAAAGACTCTTGGTACAATCAATGACCTCTCTCCCATTAGCTCTTCCATTGATCTAATAGCTGTCAAGAGTGAGTAGATACTAATATTACAGATCAAATGATTGGTTGAAGCTTTGGGTGAGTTTGCAAAAAACTCTACACTCACCTCAAGTATGAGTAAGCTACCCCCTCTTTTCTCATTTTGAATGAAACTAAAACCGCCTCTAAATACTTCACACTTAATGTGAAGGAGAGAAAGCCAGCTAATATTCATCGAGGAATCTCATACTTTCTGGGAAAGGAAAGATAGCTAGAACTTGTGCAATAACTCAAAAGTTTACTGAACACCACGATTTATAGGTCCATGCCTAATGAGAGACCACCTAAGCTCTTCTATTCAAATAATAACTAATGAGAGAGGAAAGAGTAGCATAATAACTCAAAAAGAGGGGGTGTCTTATTCAAACTTTGGGTGACTTTACAAATAACTCTAATGTAGAACAAAAACTTCCCAAGATACATCTCAAAGTACCAGGTACTATAATATACGTTGTAAGAGACTGCGCCACCACCATAATCTACAAATATCCTCGTGGGTACTCACAGTGTCATTTGCCCCTGATCTGTAACACTCGCCATGTGTGTTGCGTAGAACATCCACCCATCTGCATGACCACTCATTACAGCAAGCAATTTCGAACAACAAATAATCCAGAGAGTGAAATTACAACAAACAAGGACTATAACTGAAGAGTTATAAGCTTGCTTGTTTTACCTCAGCACTGGTTCAGCGCATCAGCCGCACCCAGCAAGCATTGGGCGTAGTTGTCAGTCGCCCTACGGACATAAACCACAACATCTGGACCCCATGCTTCTCTCAGTCCTTTCATGAGTTCACCATCCCTCTCGAGCACCTTCAAAGTCTCGTCCATGTCTGTGAGCATCTCTCCCAGACATTCAGCAACGCCAGCAGCAGGGTCCAGCAAGGAATCTGCGTCTTCAAAGGAGTACGTTCCCAGCTCCCCACTCAAGCGGCTCAGAAGGAGAGCATATTCTTTAGGGTGCGGCACTCCACTGATACAGGACTCTGAAAAAACCAAGTTCCATAGAAACATTTTCATCACAACCATGTAGTGCATGGTGGTGATGCGACGGGTTTTCACTTCGGCGTTCGGATATATCACTTTGAGAGCTGCCATGTACAAGGAGATGTATTCAGTCCATCATTACCAGGCAATATTGGTCACAAATAAACACAACTGGAAATGGCAGCACTAGATAGAAGAGTGACATTCCAGGCACAAAAGAGTGACAGAAGATCCTGGTGAAGTACACGCCATATCAAATTAAGAGAAATTATACATCATTGGTTCACCATAATATAACGTACTTACCCGCTAGCTCCAGATTCTCCTTCTGTGCAGCCTCGTCCACGAGCTGCCCAAACGCAAAAGTTGCCGAAGCCAAGTCTCCATCCTGAGAAGTCTGAAGAAGATCCGTCGCCGGTGCCAACGGATATGTAGGGTCATGGACCTCCAAGTAATCATATACATGGCTTTGTGATGCAGTGTGATCAGCTAAGCCATTATCCACATCGAAAGAAACCTTTTCTTCAACTGCTTCAACACCGACTCTGAAAACAACCCTGAGGTAAGAAACCATTTCCTCTAGTGTAGACCATTGTAAAACGTAACAAGAATGTCGAAAGTGGTGCGAAAGCTTACATAGAAAACCCATACATACGAAAGCAAGCAAGTTCATTCATTCATCTCGAGATAAAATGAATCTAGCTCCCCCGTCGTAATTACCTCATAACAACCGTTTCAATTGTTTTATCCTTGGAAGGAAAATTCAGAACTCTGAGCCTTACTCAAACTAAACCAGAATTTGTTTTCAAAAAATGAGAAAGGGCGACTCATACAAGACGAAAACTCAGAAGATGGACTACGTACTTGGCGCCATTTGAGCTGCTTGCCATTGCTGACTACCCTTGCCAGCGAATGAACCAGTGACCACTTCTGTTCACATCCAAAAACGAGAACATCAAACACATGGACAAGGGAGGGAAAATTCAACATCAGAGAAATAGGGCAGAGCCTTACTAGGGGTAAAGAATTAGGATAGAAAGGGCGTAGTATTCCTCAACACTCCAGCCTGAGCCTGAAGAAACCGTAAAACCTCTGTCGCATCAATCAACCAACCTTCTGCGTGCCCAGTTAAACTGATCGAACCCCTGTAACAAACAACAAACACCGCATTAGGTTAGGCGGCTATGTCCTGCCAACACGTTCAAACCAGCTTCTAGTCTAACTATAAGCATAAAAACAAAAAACGAAACTCCTGGAAAACTCCTCACTCGCTTCCTTAAGCACCGAGGCAGCGAGAAGAAGCTACCTGTCCGAATCCAGTAGTCTGCAACTAAGAATCTGACGCTCCAGACAGGAAACTTTCGTTGATCGAATCTGCTGGCCACCTCGTCCGCTCTCTCTCTCTCTCTCTCTCTCCCTCCTCCCCGGAAACGGAGAGAACTCGTGGTGTGGAGAGGCTGAAGTGGAGCAGAGTGCGGCCGGACGGGGAATGCAGGGTGTGAGGAAGCAGCGGCGGCGGCACTCGCCACAAATTGGGTATGAATTCAGTGGTCGAGGTTGGAGTTTTGGGGGAGTTTTGGGGAGGGACGATGGTTTTGCAGAAGGCGTTGCAGATGCGGAGGACGGCGCAACGAGCCGCAGGCAGCGGCTGCAGCGCGGCTGAAGGCCACGGCCGACGCGCGGAGGTCAGGACGAGGCTGCGCAATGGGGGGATGCGAACGGGGAACGGGGAACGGGGTGGGCGACCGGGGAACAGGCGGCTGATACTCCCCGACCGCGATTCACTTAACTGACAATGTCAGCTGACCTCCCCCACAACCAACTAAAACCCTCAGCCAACGCCTATAAAATTGGGGTATATCCAACCCTCTTCCTTCCCGTTACAACTGTTGAAGGAGCATACTTGTGAAGAAGGGGTATAGTTATGTAGATAGTAAGTACATGCACCCGTTAACTGGGCGGGAACCGTACTCCGAGGTAGAGCTGCCACTCAGACTTTAATTGTAGTTAATCACACTAAACACTGAATATAGTATAGAGGGATTATTGATGTAGGCCACTCACACTAATTTCCATAAAAGCATGTGCATGCCAAGTTCTGATTGGGTATTTGTTCTCAAGCAAGTGTGTGTCAGTCAACAATTGCATGTAAATTTTCAATTAGTGTAGGAAATTTCTAATAGTCTGGTCTATACTATATTCACGGAACGGTGTAGTATTGATGTCAGTATCACTCGTACTGATATGGGTAGTTCAACTACAGTGACCCGGGAATTCATTAATGGGCTTCTATTCCAACACTCCTCCTCAACCATTAGATTATCTCATTAAAAACTTTTATCAGGGAAAAACCTCAAAGGAAAAAAAAACTAATAAAAGAAAAGAGTGTAATCTTCAGTTACCTAATAACTCTTGGATGGTTCTCATTCCTGCGTCGTGGATCAGTTTCCTATGCTTCTATGCGGGTAAGGCTTTTGTCAACATGTCTGCTATGTTGCGGGCGGCTTCGATCTATTGTACTTCGATTTACCGAGAATTTGTGAGGTCTTGTGTAAATCCAAAGATGAGTGGACTGATGTGCTTCATGCGGTCAGCTTTGATGAAGCCGGATGTCACTTGATCAATGCACGCAACATTGTCTTCAAAAATAATCGTCGGTTTCTTCTCTAGGATCAGGCCGCACTGATCGGAGATGACTTGGTGCATGGTTCTCAACCATACGGCTTCTCGTGTGGCTTCATGGAATGCCAGTAGCTCTGCGTGGTTGGTGGACGTTGCGGTTATAATTTGTTTGACCGACTTCCATGAGATTGGTGCCCCATTCTTCATGAAGATGTAACCAATCTGTGACTTCCCGGAGATCTCATCTGTCTTGAATCCGGAGTCAGCATAGCCGATGATTTCAGCGGGCTCGTCTCTCCTGAAGTGCAGTCCGAGGTCCTCAGTGCCTCACGTACTGTAGCAGGTATTTGACGCCGTTCCAATGTCAAGTTGTTGGTCTTTGACTATGTCTCGCCAAAACGTTGGTGGCGAATGCGATGTCTGGACGTGTGTGGGTGGTGAGGTAGAGTAGAGCGCCGACCGCCGTGAGGTACTTTGATCTGTCGACTTCTTCCTCCTTCTCCTTGCATGGTCGGTAGGGATCCTCACTGGTCTTGCTTCGTCCAATCATTGGTGCCGCCAATGGATGAGCTTGGTCCATGTTGAAACTACGGAGCAGCTTCTTGACATATGTTTCTTGAGGGAGTAGAATGCTTCCATCAGTGAGATGACAAATCTGTAGTCCTATGCAAAAAGTAGTTCTTCCCAATAGTTTCATCTCAAACGTTGATATCAATATACTTTGAACAAGTAAACAAAGAACCTTCGTTCCTACCAAGTTTAGATCATCTACACATACAGCCAGAATGATAAAATCCGAGCTGTCTCGGAGTACAAAACCACATGGGAGGGCCGGATGGTTTGTGAAACTTGGAGAGAACAAGAAGGTGCGGAGGTGGTGGTACCACAATATGGGCCCGACTTGTTAGAGGCCATACAAAGCTTTGTGCAGCTTGAGTCCTCAATGTTTGCCAATTTCGGCGAGGGTGTTTTCAAGAAGGAAGTCTGGGGGTGGCCGGATATGAATTTCGGCATCTAAATTTCCGTACAGGTATACCGTGACTACATCAAGTAGTTGGATTCCTAGTGATAGCTGGACAGCCAAACTCAAAATATATCTAAATGAGGTGCTATCCATCATAGGAGAGAAAGTCTGTTTGAAGTCTATCCGAGGTCGTTGTGTAAATCCTTGGACAACTAATCTGACCTTGAATCTCACAACTTCTCCGTGCTCGTTTTGTTTTCGAGTGAAGATTAGCTTGTAGCCGATTGGTTTGACAGAAAGGATTGTAATCAAAGGCCCAAACACTCCTCTTTTTTGGAGGGATGTATACTCGGATTGAAGTGCTGCCTTCCATTGTGGCCATTTGGAGCTAGATTTTGCTTGTTCTACGGAAGTTGGTTCATGCTCCAAGCTTGTCAACTGTGAGATGAACGTGGCTACCAGTTCTCCTCCTGGAGATTCTGGCTCTTAGGGTGTAATCCCGGATATGCGATCAGTGTACAAATTTGCAAGTCCTATACGTCCAACTCTTGGGAATGGGATTTATGCATGTGTCTTCCTCTTTTTAGGTAGTGGAGGTATTAGCTGATTTCTAGTCCCAAGGACGGGATTTCTGATGATCCGAGGCGCTGAGCTGAGTCCGTCCGGGATCTTCTACGAGTGCCCGGATGTCCAATATTTTCATGACTTCTCTGTCGGCCAGAGCCGTTCTAGGATCAAGATTTCAGCTGAGAGTTTCGGAGCCTCTAAAGTTGAGCTCGGTAGAACGGTCTGTCTCAACTATCTTAGGGAAGATGGATTCGACGAATCTACAGTTCTCAAACCGGACCTTGTACATCTCATCTGTTTCCGGGAATATATATCGGTTAATACTAGGGGAGTCATACCCCAAGTAGATAGCATAATTTCTATGAGCTGAGATGGTTTTCTAGTGGGGTTCGGGAACATGAATCAAGACTTGGCAACCAAAAGCGCGCAGGTGGGTTACATTCAGGGTTCTACCTGACATTAGTTCTAGTAGTGACTAAAAATTCAACAACGTTGGACGTAGTCTGAGAAGCATGGTCGCGTGAAGTACAGCAGGACCCCATTGGTGGGTGGAAGTTGAGACTGAAAGAGTAACAGTCTCGTTACTAGCTGTATTTTCTTAATAAAAGCTTCTGCTAGTCCATTCTGTGAATGTTCGTAGGGGATTGAATATGTCAATTCTATCCCTGAGCTTGTACAATAGTCCTCGAACGCATGGGATCTTTACTCTCGTGCGTTACCCATTCTTAGAAAATGAATGGGGTGATCCGGGAAGTGATTTCTAAACCTCATAATCATTGCTAGGAGTTTTGGAAAAACTATGTTCTTGGTAGTTAGGAGTGAAACTTCCGCATGTTTACCGGAGGAATCAACTAAGACCAGAAAGTACCGAAAGTGACCTGATGGAGGATTTATGGGACTGCATATGTCCCCTTGGAGTCGGTGGAGTGCGACGGGGAGCTCTGTTGGTAGCTTCCACTGGGAAGGGCGCCTAATAAGCTTGCCTTGTATGCAGGTTATACATTCGGCAATCTTATTCGCTTAATTTGTGCCCATATTGTGCCCCATCAATGTCTGCAGCATCCTCCAAAACATTGTTGTCCCTGGATGTCCTAGGCGCTTGTGCCATAGGTTTGCTCTAATTGATGCAGTTAGAAACGATGTTCTTCTTAAATCGTGGCTGTAGTCCCTTGCCGTGAGCCTTCTTGCTCCGGAGGGTCTGCCATTCCCTTCATCATCTTGGTACGAGATGTAGCTACTTCTCATTGCTTTGATGGGAAGCTCATATAAACCCTTGGCTCCCGCGGTAGTGGTGGGAAGGATCCTCAGCCCTTGCTTGAGCTCTAACGTTTCTTCATCTTTTCCCACCGCAGTGGAGATGTGGATATCATTTGCCCGTGTAACCTTGTAGGTGATCAGGCTACGGGGGGCACTAGGGGCATACATGGCCCTTTTATACTTGAGGGGAATCCTCTGGACAATACAATAGTTGTCCGGCCCTCTCGGAACTTAAAATTCCGACTTCCGGCAATCGAGACTATGCCATTGGTTTGCCAGGGTTCGTTTTGAGTTTTGAACTCAAAGAAATTATGATCCTCGAGTATGGTATGAGTAGATGCGTTGTCAAGCAAGGCAATTTTAGCCGTAGTTTCCGGCCTCTCATTTTCAACCATAAAATTTTCAAGATCTAATTCCGTGAGGGACGGTGCATCGAGGATGGGAGTTTCCCTCTTCTCGCCCCACAACTTCAAGAGTTCTTTGTATAGCTCTATAAAGTAAGTAGGGGTCCTATATTCTTTAGCAAAATGTCCTTTACAGCCGCCCTTACGGCATGAACCCTTGATACCTTTTTAATTTGACGAAGTTGACTTGTGAACTTTGGGTTTAGATGCATACCTCTAAAATCTCGGCGATGACCGGCCTCTGTCTCCTTTCTGTCTTCTATTTGACGCTTCAATGTCGTGAGTCTCGCGCGGTTGTGACTTGTCATGTGCTGCTCCTTGTAGTTCAGTATCATCACGTTGTGATCTACTGGCCCACAACACCTCTGTTATGTGTGTTTCTCTGGATGGCCTGGACTCAACATTCTTAAGGAGTAGCTGTTGCTATTTTTTGGCTAGCAACAAGTATGACATCAACTGCGAATGTTTCTCAAATTTCATGTTCCTATACTGTTGAGCAAGAATCGCACATGGAGGAGGGAAGGTTGAGAGAGTCTTATCAATAAGTTCGATGTCGTTGATCATGTTACCGCAGAGCTTGAGTCAAGCTGTAATTCGGTGTAGCTCTGCGTTGAAAGATAGAAAGTCAGGATGATCAGGGACCATGAGGTTGATCTAGTCGCTCCGTGCTTGAGGGAGTAAAATGGTCTGCTTGTGGTGGAGGCGCGCCTTTAGCAGGCTCAACAACTCCATTGGTTCGTCCACCTGAATGTACTATTGCCATAGGGAGAGGTCTAGGTGTCGACGGAGGATGAACACTACTTGCCATCTGTAGGACGTCAATTATTCAATCGTGGTCTTGGGATGAAGCTCTCCGTCCAGTTCCTCTGCACACATATACACTTTTCGTCGTTGTGCCATTCTAAGTAGTTTGTTCCGTCAGGTTTTAGAGGATCACACAGTAAAAGTTGGGTGCGTGTATTGCGCGCACGACTGTGTGTCGTCATCATTGTTCTCTTTAGGTTTGTTCCTATCGGTGTGTGCATCTTTTGGCCTCAACTACAGTGGATTGTCATGCTACTGTTGAGATTGTGAACAGTGCCCTAGTGCTAAAAGCCTGCAGCTGATGCTTGTGAATAGTGACTAAAAAAATTCGTGTATGTCTGACTACTGTAAGCTCTTGAACAGACTGTAGATAGTCAGAACATGAAGAGTACTCATAGCTAGCGGGAGTCGTGCAGATAATATGTTGAAGGATAAAACTTGTGTATCCCATGGAAGGGATATAGTTAAATAGATAGTAAGTACATGCACCTGTTAACTCGGAGGGAATTGTACTCCGAGGTGGAGCCGCCACTCGGGCTCTAATTGTAGTTAACTAGTATTGATGTCAATATCACTAGTACTGATACAAGTAGTTGAACTTCAATGACCTGAGAATCAATTAATGGGCCTCTATCCCAACAACCACCAACCCAGCTCCAAATGGAGGTTTGCTATTGGTCAAGACCCTTACTTTTGGTCGTTCGTTATGGGGGGGTACCTACTGCTGGCCACCCAGTAAACATGGCTGCATAGTTTGAAAATTCATAACTAATTCAACTTTCATTGAAAAAATATGAAATCACTTGAATTGGAATTGTAATTCTATTGGCTATGACTAAAAAATAATAGTATAATTATCTCTTCTCTCCATATATGCACATTCCTTAACTTGTCGGTTACAAGGGTGCTTATCTTGCATGATGGCAAACGAGCATGGTTTGCCACCTTACTCGGCTGCTACGGGTCCAGGTTTGGGTCCCTAAGGTTCGCCCAATTTGATGGTTGGGTTGCCAACCAAACCATTTGTCTATCCCACCATTTTCACACTTTCTTACCACTTTGATAACATTCATCCATATTTGCAATCCCATTGCATTCTCAATAGGTTCCTAATACGTCATATGTGCTTCCAATACATTCCCAATTGTTTCTAAGACGTTTCAAATGCATTCCCTTGAAGTTTCACAAGGTTACCAAGATGTTCTCAAGACGTTCTTGTTTGTTCATGTCAAGTTCCCATTTAGTTCTCAATAATTTCCCAAAGCTTTCCCACTGGCAACCAATTTTTACTTTTTAACCCCTAAGGTCTCGTGATAGTTTCATACCAAAAACACTTCAAAATTGTTTGATTCTAGTGCACTGATCAAAGATGGAAACAAATACTTTCATTTCTAGTTTTGATGCGGGATCTCAATTAAGACTTATTGAGAAACATATTCACAAAAATTTCATAAACTTTGACCGCACATATTGAAAGATTATAGTGTTTGAAGTCAAGCACATGATTCATTCTCTTCCCTGCATTCAATGGATCAACAGACTTTGACTTCACTTGGTGTCAATTTTTTGCACTACACAAGGTCCAAATCCATTACCATCTTGTAAAGCATGATATTAGTTCCGTGTAAACCAATTTTTAGAGGTAGAAGAGGGGTGTAGCATATTCAAACAAATTGTGCAAGGAATTGAGGTTCAAAATTTGCAAATTCACACTTTAATTTTTTGTGAGCTTAATATGTTTTAGATTGATAATCCAAATGGTCAATAGGGAGACTTACCCCACATATTGTTGTGGAAAAAATAAAAAGTCCAAAATATGAAGATCTCTAAGTTTTATGTGGATAAGAAGTTTTTTTGTTCCTTGTCCAATAATGTGCGACAATGTGTGAAAATGTTTGACTTGTATAAAAATGCTATTTTTCACTAAAGACAAGAATTTTTTTTGATAATACGAAGGGAAATAATGTAACTTGCGAGTATTGAAAATCTCACATTCAATAAAGTGTCCTAGCAAAAGTATTTGGAGGTGCCCGAGGTGCTTACTCTCCCCATTTGAAATTCAAAACCCTATAACTTTTTCATCAAATGTCCAATTTAGAAAAAAAATTGTTCTCCCACTTAGGTCTTGGTAATGCTCTTCTACAGTTAAGAAATCCAAAGAGGAATGTTGGAAATTGACAGCACCCTGAACATTCTTATGATTTAATAAATTCTGCGCAAGAGAATCTACACAAGGAGTACATTTCACTGTTTACTTTTTCCACAGAAATCATCGTAGTTCATCATTGCCTCAACAAATTGGAGATCAGGAAGCTGGATTAAATGGAGGAAAGCAGAGAGCACAACCGCTCCATCAAGTGCAAAATGAATCCAACGATTCAATCAACTGTGGCTCCCGGAAAACTGGTCTCATCCACCACATTCTGGTGCTAAACCCAGGGCTAACCCCATAGCCGTGGCTGGCTAGATTCGGATCCTACTGTGGACTTCCTAGACGTGACCAGCCGCAACGCCAACCAAGCCCATGTGCTCGACTGCTGCTGCTGTGACTCACAACCTTCAACTGGTTTTGGCGAAGTTCAGAAGATGTTGCTCAAGTGGTTAACCGTGAAGTGGAACAAGTTGACGGAGTCATCTATTGCTTTCGTTGATTGGAAACAAGGAATGTAACCTCTTGGTAGATCCTGCGTTCACATCTACCACTGAACTCCGGCAGCAAACGCCATCTCTGACTGCTTTTGTCACCTGAAAAGTTCCAAACTTCGGGTGATACGGTACACGGAAGGTCAATGGGAAGGTGCATCTACAGTAAAGCGGCAGCTTATATTACAAGTGTAGCACCACCTGTATGCCCAAGTTTCATTCTCTTGCCTCGATCGTTTTCTCAAGTGCCTTGTTTCGATCTAGAAGCCATCTCACTCCGCACGAGCTACAATCACTCACACTCTCATCGGTTCAGCTTCCATAACCACCAGCTCTTCTTTCGTTCTCCAGGCGCTTGCCATTGGAATCAAAGTCTGTTGAATGCCTATGATAGTCAGGTGTTTTACTTCGTGAAAGTACTGATCGAGAGTTTTTTGAGGGCGAGTGAGATTGGACGTGCCCGCGATTTGCAAGCTTTGATTCATTCAGTCCGTTTTGTGCGTTCCTGTGGTGACTAGTTTCAGTGCATTCTTCACCTCCATGTGCAATAATGGAAGTAGTATTTGGTAGTTTTATGCTTGCCGAAACGAGAGTTTGAAGTCTTAAATGGGTTCGGAATTCCCTGTAGAAAGTCAGGGCTTCCTAAAGTACCAAAGTTTGGAGAATAATTGCACAATCCCTTTGCTTGGTGCACATTGAGTCTGTTTCAACCTCTCCCTTGTACTTACGTTCTTGCTTTTGTGGTTCTCACAGGACGAGAAACCAGGTTCCTAACAGCAAAAGACGGTTGAAATGGGAAATACTTCATCTGGCATGTATGTCTTTCTTCTCTCTGAATCTCTGTGTTTCCCCATGTATTGGTGAATGTCTGTACTTTTGTGGTTGAGATCCAGCAATACTAAACGCCTTGAAGGTATAATTTAGTGTTGTTTTCGTGTGTGTTACATATTTCCTACAGAATCACATCTTTGCATTTAAGCAAATGTTTCTAGTGCCTTTCCTTGAGTAGGCTAGAACTGAAGTGATTGATTTTACTGCACATGTTGGTTTTGCAGGGATGGTGTTGATGCAATGTTAGAGAACTCAGCTGGCATGCCACTTCGGATAAATGGTCTTTCGGTTTATGAGCAACTGGAAGTTCCCGAACGCAATGAGCCCTCAATTCCCACAGCACCCACTGACTTGTTTCAGATCATGCAACCCGAGCACGAGAATACGGCAAGTTTCGTCCCCATGCAGCTCTTGAATCAAGCTGCACAGGAGAGGGCTGGTGAGTTTTTTTTTTAAATCCTGTGAACAGTTTCCTCGTCTCCTTTATACTCTGTTGATACCATGAAATGGCATTCGTTTTACATGTCATTGATCTCAAATTCTGCTTCAGAGAGAAGTCTTGCTCGTGTTATACCTGGTTTGAGAATATTATAATTTCCTTTCTATATAGTAAAATGAATACCTCTTGTGGGTGAAATTGTTGGATGCAGATCTTATGTTGGTATATCCGAAGGCCATAGTCGAAGGTACTTGCATCACAGCGTGTCACTACCGTGTCGTTGTGAAGCGCTTCTTGTGTAACCTGAAGATATCACAGAACCGCTTCCAAGGAGTGCCTCACCGGGAAGAGTTTGCTCGCCTTCTGTGCCGGTTGAGCAGAGAGCTGAAATCCGCGCCTTCATTCGAGGCAGTCCCTCTGTCGGATGAGTTCGCAGATCCCATCGATTACGACGGATGTCTAGGTGAGATGCTGAAAGACATGGAGGATTACATCAAGACCGCGGACGCGGCGTCGTTGCTGGATGGATATGTGTATGTCCGCAGGGAAACCGACACATACGCGCAATCTCTGCTTGCTGCGGCCAGTGCGCTGAAGTCCGCCATTTCATTAGGTGAAGCACCAGTGACCAACCCTTCTTTCGTCTGCAGCAACGAAACGAATGAGAGTCTATCTGTGTGATTAATTCCTTTACAGGTGGATGATATCATGATGGAACATGCGAAAGACTCTGGTGTTCCCCCTCTACATCTACCACATGTACCAATCTTGATGTAGTGCAATGCCTCTTCTCGTACAGAAAAGTTATAAGAGATACCGTTTTGAGTACAATGGCAGTGGCGAAATTACTTGTCAACAGCTTCTGTACTACAGAACAGAACATAAAACTGTAACTCCTTGTCACAGCTTGTTGGAAAGTAAAGTCTCTCATTTGCTCTACTGTCATCACCGTCCTGTGAGTCTTGTACTCCAAGTATGGAACCTATCCACATTCACTATCTCTACAAATTCAAGTACTGTGAGAGACTTACGAAACTGCCATGTGCAATGGGCGTTGTGGTCAGTGAAACCATTCGACCACAAATTAGATGCGACTCCGGTGAATGTTGCCCTGCGTGTAAACTGAGAAAGGTGAATGGGGTGTGGTGTTATATGATGTGATCAGAGGTCGACGAGAGAGCTTCCTAGAAGTGAGAGAAGAAGCTTCTTGCGGACCGACTGAGCGCAGGATTTGCAGCGTGACCACATCATTCTTGGAGAGCGTGAAGCCAGTGAAAACATGCCGACTGTTGTACAGACAGCTTAAAATACTGAGGCTGCCCACTTTTGACGCCGGTTCGAAGCCTTGAATCAAGAGCCCAGACTTGTAATTAAGAAATAATTCTTTTACTGGAGTGTTCCGGAAAAACTAAAAGTCTTAATAATCAGCTGCATATTCATAAGATGATATTAATAATAAATAAAATAAACAGTAAGTAAACAAATGAACATTCTCATTCATTATTGAGAATTCAGTCATCGATCACAACGACGTCACACGTGGGTTGGTAACAACTCATCAATCAACTGCTTCCACTCGCTCTGGGAACAAGTCACCGATTCAAGCGTAGTAGTACTTTTCTGAACAAAGTTTTGTACAAGTTGGTTAGTGCAACGTGAGAATCAAGCAGTCGGACGTGGAGGTTTCGAGCCCATGAAGCAGCCGTGTCACTCGCCTTCATGTTGGTAACAACATTCACCCCTCATTTTGGGATCGATCAGCTGGGTTTTGGGAAATTATATCTGATTGCGAGCAGGTGATTGTGGTGTCGGGGTTTTTTTTTTTTTTGTGATTTTGTTAGGGAGGTTGAGAAATCGCTCGTTTTGTCGAAACCAGGATTTTTCAGGGATGGAAATGAGTTGAATGTCAAGTCGACTGATCGGTAACATGATTTTCAGCTTGGATCCATGGTAGGTCAAAGCTGAGTTGGTTGGGAATTAGGTCTAATTGCAAGCGTAACTTTCTAGTTGAATGATTGCTGTGGTTTTGTGATCGGTGCTAGGGCTAATGGGGTATTCGTCGGTGGTTTTGAGGAAATTAGGGTTTAGGGGCAGGCCGGTACTGTACTGATGAAAGTGAGTTTTGGATAGACACTGAGAGGAAATCGCTGTGTTGATGAATGCACCCCAATAGTGAAGCCATGTGAGATAGCAATGTGGAGAGGAGAAACGATTTCAGGCACCAATAACATACCATTTCCTCGCTGTGAGTAGTTGTTAGATTGATAGAAGAGCTTGGAGGTCAATTCCAGTTGAGAGTGAAGAAAGAGTTCATGTTAAGGTACTTACAAGCATGTAGAGATGTGGTGTGCAGGAGTTGTGCATGTGTCTGAGAGCTAGGTTACTCCAGAGACCAAGACTCAGATGGTTCCTAGTCCGAGCAAGGAGGCGCCTCTCCGCGCTCTGGACAAACGTGCTCACCCTCTTCCCTTGCTTCCGCGCCATCCAGGAGGAAAAACCATCATCTCCAGCCATGGCCGCCGCCTCTCCTCCTGCAGCGCAGCCCATTGAGAGCTTGGAGGATCTGAGCGCGCGCACGCTGCTCCTGTCCCCGAACGTGGAGTTTCTGAGATCCTCGGTGGGCCTCAGAAACTCCTCCGAGGTGGAGTCGAAGCGACCGCGGCTGCTGGTGTGCCACGACTTCAAGGGCGGGTACCAGGAGGACAAGTGGGTGCAGGGGATGCGGGGCTCTGCGCAGGGGTACGTGCTCTGGCACTGGCACCTCGTCGATGTGTTCGTCTACTTCTCCCACTCGCTTGTCACGCTGCCGCCGCCCGGATGGATCAACGCCGCGCACAAGCACGGCGTCCCGGTAAGAGACAGGACATTCATCAACACCTTAGTGCAGCATGGGAGGCATTCGTAAAGTCGAGCACATACCCCCTCTTTTTACTATTCTTTCCTCACTCCCAGCTCGTGGTGATGGTGACGATCTTCTATTCACCGAGTTTACATGAGATCAACCTCAGCCGCCTTTCTCTCCTTTGTATCTCACGATGACATGAGAAAAGAACTCTTATGTTTTTGCATTGGTGGCTAAACCCTTCGGACATGGCGACAGGTTTTGGGGACGTTCATCACGGAGTGGGCGCACGGCGCGTCAGTGTGCCGCTCACTCCTGGCGAGTGCAGAGATTTGTTGTATGTACGCGTCTCGTTTGGCGGAGCTGGCGTTGGAGCTCGGCTTCGATGGCTGGTTGGTACGCTAAAATCCTCCCTTCATCACTCCTGAATGTGCAGACTCTGTGCTTGAAACAATAACTAATCTGGTTGATAACTCTTGCAGATCAACATAGAGAACGACGTGGATCAGAAGGACCTTCCACGGCTTCATCTGTTTGTGCAGCATTTGCGACAATGTATGCATTCTCAGTCGCCCAACTCTTACGTCATCTGGTAACGACCTCTATCATGTTCTTCTACTTTTACGTGCTTTTCAGGTTGTATGTGAGATTAATGTTTTTACGTTACAGGTACGATGCTGTCACTGAAGAAGGAGTACTGGACTGGCAGAATTGCTTGAATGAGAAGAATCGGTTCTTTTTTGGTGACAGCGATGGTCTCTTCGCAAACTACCATTGGCGTGTAGGTCACTGAATGTTTTTTCTTTCTGTGTTTGATTCTGTCCTTGCACTGACAACATGGGAGATGTGGGGGGCCAGGAAGACATGGCGGAATCCAGTGCACATGGTGCTGGGGAGCGCGCCAATGAAGTTTACATGGGAGTGGATGTGTTTGGCCGAAGGACGTTTGGTGGCGGAGAGTGGAACGTAGGACTATTATTCTCTCTTCATTTCCATGGGATCATCGCATGCATCTTGGGGGCAGTTCTCTCAGTTCTTTCTTCGTGTGCGCAGTGTGATAAAGCCCTGAAGGTGGCGCGGAAGGCGCACGTTTCAGCAGCTTTATTCGCACCAGGATGGGTCTATGAAACCAATCAACCGCCTTCATTTGAAGTTGCACAGACCAGGTTCTTCTGTGCACCCAACTCCTTTTGCTGCTTTACTTGTATCAGTGTCTTTTCTCATGATTTTTTTCGATGCAGGTGGTGGAGAACCATTGAAGATTGTTGGCCAGTTGGTCGGTGTAGTCCAATGCGACTTCCCTTCTTCACCGACTTCAATCGGGTGAGGAATTCTGCACATTCTGAAGTTTCTAGAAACACTAAGAAAGCATGATGGGAGAAGTGAGTTACCCCACTGAATGGCGGCAGGGTTGTGGAGCTCGGGTGTCGGTGGAAGGAAACGAAGTTTCATCTCAGCCATGGTTTAACCTATCATGTCAGAATTTGCAGGTTCAGTTTTCTTCCTACCCTTGCTTTAAATTCGCCATTCTGTCCGTTAAAAAAAACACTGATTATTGCGATGCTGTGAGCAGCCAATATTGAAAGTGACCGCACAACCCCCAGATTCCTTGGAAGTCGATCTAAGGTACCAAGCACAGGTTCTAGACACCTATTCATGTCCTTCATCAATCATTCTTCCAATCAATGCATGTCATGGATGAGAATCTCGGAAGGCTCTAGAATCCTCAGAATTTCAATGATTGGTAGCTTTGCGTTTGAATGTCAACCTACTCAATTTCAGAACTGGAATTGCAGCAGATCTGGTGGAATGCATCTTTCTAATCATCTTTCTTTGACTATTGTGGCAGTCATGAGACAGCCTTCAGCGGAGCGTCTTGTCTCCGAATCTCAACCTCTCAGGGCGCTCTTGGTGTGGTGCTTCTGTACGAGTCTCACATTCCTGTAAAAGGAAACCAACTCCACGTCTCACATTCTGTAAGTGAAAGCATCCTCTCAAACTCCTCTTCTCCACCATCAATATTTTTTCCTGACAAACCTGAATGTTTTGCTACAGGTACAAACGCCTGAGGGTCTCAACATCTGTCTTGCGCTTCACATTCAAACGGAGACGTCAAAGCGCCTCCTAGTGTTACTGCTCACTGACGAAGAAGACGCGCCTCCACCCTCACCCTCGTGCATAATCAAACGCTCCCATCCCGTCTCACGTAGAAACAAGTGGCTGGTGCGCCAACACACCCTGGAGCTCGGATTCGCGTGCACCGTCACGCAAATCCACGCCGTCGCGTACTCCCACACCTTCGACATCCAAAGCCTCACGCCCTTATTCAACAGAAACCACCAGAGGATCGCCCACACTCCCTCACAGGATTCTCTCCTGGGGCACCTCCGGATCGCCACCGACCCAGGCCACGACAGAGCCCTCCCTGAGATCCTCTTCGAAGGTAGCCCCCAACCGGAGTGCACACCTCTCTCCGAGACCTCAAAAGCGGTGAGCCTCACCCTCAGATGGGGCCTGTGTGGTGCTCCCGGTGATGGTGAGTGCCAGTGGGTGCAGTACCATGTGTATGTGAGCAGGGATGGAGATGGATCAGCGAGAGAGCTCTTGGGAGTGGCTTCGGCTGCGCAGGCCTTTGTGGTGCATGAGCTGGTGGTGGCGGCCTCGTGCGGCACCGTTGCGTTCCGTCTGCAGGCTCAGTGTGTGTGCGGCTTGCTCGGCGCGCTCTCCCAAGCTTGCGAAGTTGATGTCTCGCGCCGCGACTGGAGCGACTCAGGTTCTCATCCTTCTTCACAACCTCTTCTTCTCAGTGAGGATGTGGTGTAATAGCAAGTGTGATTCTTTCTTGTGATTCTTCAAGGCACAGCTCCCTCTACAGCTACCCTGTTTGTTTTACCAAAGTGTGCCTGCTGCTGATGATATAGTGGACAGGGTTGATTATGGCTGTTACATGCTATGGATGTCACGAGGAGTGATTTTCACCTTGATGGATGTTGTTGTTTATATGAGAGCAAATATTTGTTATGGATGACTGTTACAATAAAATGGCTACTGTACTCGGCGCTTGCAAAAGGAGCTGACTGTACTTGGCGCTTTTGTTTTATGTCTCTTGCCATGTTTTATGTCTCACAGCTTTTGTTTTATGTCTTTTGTTTTATGTCTCTCACAGCTTTAATTTTTTATGTCTCTCACAGCTTTTGTTTTATGTCTCTCATAGCTTTTGTTTTGTGTCTCTCACAGCTTTTGTTTTATGTCTCTCACAGCTTTTGTTTTATGTCTCTCACAGCTTTTGTTTTATGTCTCTCATAGCTTTTGATTTGTGTCTCTCATAGCTTTTGTTTTATGCCTCTCACAGCTTTTGTTTTGTCTCTCACAGCTTTTGTTTTGTCTCTCATAGCTTTTTTTTTTTATGTCTCTTAGAGCTTTTGTTTTTTATGTCTCTCATAGCTTTTGTTTTTTATGTCTCTCACAGCTTTTGTTTTTTATGTCTCACCGCTTTTGTTTTATGTCTCTTGCCATGTTTTATTTTAACTTTTGTTTTATGTCTCTTGCCATGTTTTGTCTCACAACTTGTTAGTGAGGATGTGGTGTAAAAAGTAGAGTAGTACTATTATATGTGTAGCGTTCAAGTTTGATTCTTATGACCACTACTCTAAGAATGATGTTTAGTGTATCCGTACTATTTGATTTATAAATGCTATAAGTTTTTACTCTTTACAAATATTATTACTATGTTCACAATCATCTGCTTCTTTGAGTAGTTGTGCTCTTGGTAAAAATCTTCATCAAAAGTAAAAAACTATAGCACTTCCAAATCATATAGTGTGGATACACTAAACATCATTTTTAGTATACGTCATGTTCATTGTCCAACTCATGATTAATTTTTTGTTCGTCCCTTTATCCTAAGGTTCTAAGTAGTAGGCAAGGCAGTTGTAAGGTTCACCTTTGAAAGGTATGAGAAGTCATATGTTTTTTGTATATGACACAGAAGGTGTGAGAACTGATGTATACAAAAGTTATAAAAATGTTGAGTCTGATCCAATGACACATGGCATTTCAAATCTAAACCATTCGATTGCACCTACTACATTGGTTATGAGAAGTTGCAAAATGGTCAAGTATCCACCATGTATGGTATTGTATTTGAATATGATAATTTGAGATTTGATTGAATCGACCTCCAATTGAAAGATGTTAGTTGAAGAATCTTTAATCCAAAGGTGTAAGTCTTGCTAAACTTTAATACATTTTTTTGTATTCTACTAAGAAAAATATATGCATGTACATACGATTTGCGACTGACCTTTAAGGCTTAAGGGTAGTATCGTTATTGATTCATGCGGGTGTGTAGGCTTATGTTATTTTCTCTCTTTAATTTTTATTTGAAAGGCACACTGTAATGTTGTTTATTACTAGATGATTGCTCTTGAATGTCTATTTCATAACCTAAAAAGATAAGCCATGAAACCAAAAGTTACATTTCTATCCTAAAAGGGTTGTTGTACACTACCTAATACAATCAAATGTCATGTGGTGGTGTCAAAGCAACCAACCACTTTGGTAGAGTATTTTGGAAATGTGAATTTATTGGTTAATAATATGTATATTACCTGTAGAAATAGGGATGTATGTTTTTTGCATAACAATTTTAGAGTGGAACTAGTCGGGTATAATGATTGGGATGATCTTAGTTTTGAGTTTTCATGTTAACTATAATTTAAAGTTATTATTGTAATTGGATCTTATCTTATGCATTAAGCAACACTTATCAGCATATATGATTTTAATGACATGGGTCAAAATAAATTTGTATACATATAAATTTGAACCAACACCTCACTTTTATTTCTAAATTTTAAATTTTAAAACACTCATCATATCTAGATAATCAACATGACTAACTCTTTATGTTTGCCTAGATTTTTTTGATTGTATTACAAATGAATGAAAGGAAAGTGGACCAGATTATACTTGTCACCGATAGCACACTATAAATGAGTTGTGCAGAAGAGGTTGCCATAGAGTTCCAATATCAATCTACTGAATATACCGATATTTGTTTTGGTGTAAATTTGGCATAGATACACATGTAAGTATTAAAATATCACAATGAGTTCTGTTGCGTGTCTAATCATCAAAAAAACACCTCTCTAAAGGCATCCTCAACACACACACGGAATATCCACCCTGAAGTGCAACATTCAGTCAGGTGTAGCGAGCACGAGCAAAATTTGGAGAAGGATGGAAGGAACAATGCCTCAATGCAGCACGACCATGTACATGCGCTTCACACCCTGAATAGTTGCTTCATTTCGGACGTGGCAGCAAGACCACACAACAAAGAACGGAGTCAATGCCTAAATTTTTGGCTCCTTTGTTCTCAGAGAGATGTTCAGGGCTTTGAAAAAGTGGCAATGTAGCGTGTGGGAGGCCAAACTTAGCGAGCTCTAAAATGTTCAGGGTTTGTTTACGAGTGAGGCGGGGTTTGGTTCTAACCCTGGAAAGTTCAATGTCAGGGACTTATCCAAGGAATGCATTCAGGATGCATTAACCTTGTAACCCTTTAGTGCCCATGAGACCCAAAATGAGACTCTAGAGGTTTTAAAACTCAATTTGCACAAAATCCATGAGGAATTAGGTTGTGAAATTTGAGGTTCAGATTTGCGCACACATTACATGAACACTTTGCAAAAATCATAACATGATTTGGAGTTATACAACTCATGGAAAAGCTAGGAATACAACACAAAATACAACAAATCCACTAAAATACAATGAATACCATGTTGCATACTATGTTGTAATTCATACACATTTTGTATCGCAAAATGATCTTGGTCTTAAATTTTGATTGAACTTTGTCTTTTAGAGATTCTTCATTGTTTTTTTGTTTGTCTATCTCTCTCATTGCATACAAAATTTTGGTTTTAATTTGTATAAGTTTGGAACATTTTTGTATACAATCAAGTAGACAAAAGTAAAAAAATTGTTAATGATCATATATAAATGTTTTCTTCGGGTAGGATATGGCAATGGACCTAGTGCACATGTGAACCTCTTTTATTCAAAGTACAAAAATTCATGCAAGAATGTATTGATGGATAAAGTAGTATACCTCCAAAGTCCACAATTTTCATTACCAAAAAAATAGAGTAACTTTAAACACTACACTCAATTCCACCAACTGTTGGATGTTGTGCCAATTTTCTCAAAAGTTTAGACCATTGTTTAGTTCAATTCTGTAATGTTGGATATTGAAATTAGGCATTATATTTCCATCAAAAATAGTTCAAAGAAAAATCCAACAAATATCTTGGTTTTGGAAAAATTGACTTGGGCACTAAAAGTTTAAGGACGAGAGGCCCATAGGTGGTCACTTTTGGAGTAATAATCAAATTGGTGGAGTGATACTTCATTCCTATTTGATCCGCAGCCTACTTTAAGTTCTTTAGATCCCTACGCTTCCAATGAAGGCGGTGAAGATGCGCGCCGAAGTTTGACAGACAAACTATAGTAATGTTTGTAGTGACCAGTTGTAATGAAATGTACTCATTGTGTAGATGGTGTAGTGATTAGTCGCAATAAAATGTACCCACTTGTAGCATCTCCCACGCCTAGTAGCAGGTGTTATTCTTAACCTTTTAAGGCTGATGAGGTATTCTAGCCAAATAGAATCTACAATCTGTCTACATCACACAAAATGGCATCTACGCACTAATTACATTTTAGCACAAAACTCTACAATTCCACTTCATGGAAATCGCCGTAACTTGTTGATTCTTGCACCAATTGTCGTGGCGATGGTCTCAATATATGCCCATCTTCCTCCACCTCTAAGTCATGGTGTATATTTCCTACGAGGTGCAGAGCTTGCCACAAAGGTTCTTGTGCCAAAACGACCCATATATGGTTGTTAAGCCTTAAAGGGTTAAAAGGTAGATGCTGAAAATGGGAAAAAGGGTCAAGACAAGTTCAAGATGGCTTTCTTGATCTGAAGACCAAAAGCTCCCCGTCCAAGGAAGAAACATTGAAAGACTCATGGATCATTGAAAAAAAAGCAGGTAGTATGACATGCAGCCTGAACCTTAGCATCTTCAACTTTCATGGTACTATGCGCTTACTTGTGGTCTACTTCACTTCTTAATACCTAAAATATCCTCTCTTCTCCTTGGGATTGAAAAGCCCTCTATCTATTTATTTATTTATTTATTTATTTATTTATTGCAGCAGCAGCAGCACTTGTACAGTAGAACCTGTCTACCCAACTCAATAACCCCTGTTAACCCTTAACCCCTAAGGGACCAAACGTCCCCCCGGGGTCATTTTGGATTTTGGGCATGTACCTACAATTCGAAAAAAATCCTTCTTGATTGAATTTTTTTTTCAAGATAGGATCTGATAAGAGCTTTGTGGAGATTTTTTTAAATTTATTTTTTGGATTTGTGGTTTGAAAGTTAGTACCACTTCAAGCCAAAAGTGGGGACTCCGGGCACCTCCAAAAATTTTGACAAAAGTTTTTATTGACATTGAGATTTTTCACACATATAAAGAATATTTCCTTTTTCGGAAATTTTCCAAAAAAATCTTGTCTTTAGTGTTTAGGCATTTTATTCCAAGTCAAACATTTTCACTCATTTTCGGGCAACGGGGGAAAAAAAATTCATCTTTTCTACATAAAACCTAGAGATCATCATATTTTTCACTTTTAATTTTTTCAACAACAATATGTGGTGAAAACCTTCTTTTTGACCGTTTGGATTATCATTCGAATACATACGTAGTTCACAAAAAAATAAAACGTGAAATGGCAATTTTTGAACCTCCACTCCTTGCACACTTGTTTTGAATATGCTACACCCCTTTTTTACCTTTAAAAATTGGTGTGTTGGGAAATAGCATCATGCTTAAGACATCGGTAAAAGATTCAGACCTTGTACAATGCAAAAATTTGATACAAAGTGAAGTCAAAGTCTGCTGATCTACTCAACGCAGGGAAGAAAATGAACCATTGTTTTGACTTCAAACACTAAAATCTATCAATCCGTGTGGTGGATTGCAACCAAAATTTTACGGCATGTTCATAATGAAGTCTATTTAAAGATCTTACGGTTGAAATCCAAAATTCACTTTAAAATGTGATTTTCATGTCTCTTTTTGGCAGTGACAGTTTTGGACTGGTTTTTGAGCGAAAGTGGTCGTGGTCCTTTAGAGGTTAACCCATAAACGTTAGTCGGGAACCGTATAGACAAGCACATGTTTTACATACTTCATATTTTACTTTGTAGAATACAAAAAAGTATTAAAGTTTAGCAAGCACCTTACACCTTCAGTTTGAAGATTCTTCAACTAACATGTTTCATTTGGAGGTCATTTCAATCGATCTCAACCTTATCATGTTCAAACACGACATTATACATGTAGAATGTTGTGGCCACCAGCGGCACCTTATGACGTTTAAGGGTCAACCCTTAAACGTCATCGAGGAACCATATATACATGCCCGTATTTTACTCAGCAGAATGCTTTAAAATGTATCAAGACCTACACCTTTGGATTGAAGATTCTTCAACCAACATCTTTCATTAATAGGTCATTTCAATATCTCATCCGTATCATGTTCACATACAACACCATACACGTACTTGTATGAAGGAGGGGTGTACGTAACAAGGGTTATACGTCGAAAGGTGCCAATGGTGGCCACTACTATGTAGAATGTTGTATTTGAACATGATAAGCTTCAGATTGATTGAAATGACCTCCAAATAAATGACGTTAGTTGAAAAAACTTCAATCCAAAGATGTAAGTCTTGCTAAACTTTAATAAAAAATAATTGTACCCTAAAGGATAAAATACGCGCCTATATGTACGGTTCCGTACTGACGTTAATCAACCAAACAAACAATTCTTACCTGGTTGTTATAAAACCGCCACATACCTCCAAACATTGTTACATACACCCCTCCCTCATGTCAAGGCATAAATTTATCTCCAAAGTACATGTCTCATGTTTTGAGATCTAAAAGGATAAGCCGCCCCATCTGAAAAAGCCAGGATTGGAGCGGTGGACTTTGTCTAAGGAAAAAACACCCCCAAAGACAAACAAAGGGCGGTGGCTTTGCAGGTGGTTTCAATGCAGCTTTGGTGTTGTCTTACCATGATCTGCCTCAAGTTCCGCTTCCTACACGCCATCAAGGAATGCCTTGGTGAATGGAGCATCCCATCCCCCACACACTTTTCCAACCACCCTCCTCCTATCAAACATATCACCCGGATGAGTTTAGGTCCCTTTCATTCCGGAAGACCTCTCCCCGCAGAATATCCTTCCCGGCAAGACTCCCGTCCCAAATCCCTCCCGTTGGATATCCCTCATGCCAAAAACCCGGGGGCAACGAACTAAAATGAGGAGTAAATATTGAACTAAAATGAGGAGTAAATCTTGAACTAAAATGAGGAGTAAATCTTGAACAACAATGAGGAGTTCTCCGGGTAGTCTGCAAACAAGCAAAATCCATCCTGGGTGTTAAGCCGGAAGAGTCCCTCACGAGAGGGACTCTCTCTATACATTTGACTAACTCTATGCTACTATCTTACCTCAAACACATATACTTTACTAAATTAATAGCTTGACCCTTCGAGGACCATTTCCCCTTGGAGGGACGATTTTGATTTTTGGTAGGTTCCTAAAATTTGGGGGGAACAAATCATTTAAATTTTTTAATTATACTAGATTGTCCCTAATATGAGCTTCCTGGAGATTTGTTTTATTTTATTTCATGGTTTGAAAGTTAGTACCACTCAAAATGAGAAATGGAGACGTTGGGCAGTCTAGGCACCCTTGTAAACAATGAAATACATGTGTCAAAGAAGGGTAGTAAGTAGGAGCACAGAGGGTGGAAGAAGGGTGGGGCAGCCGAAACCAATGGGAGATAAAAGTGCAAGGGAAGACCCCACGAAGTCCAAGAAGTATAGACCACAAAATAATAGATAAAAAATAAAAAAGTGGCATGCCCTGGGGCTCGGCAGCTCTTGCATACTGCCACATGGCATACCCAAACTTCTAGGGGGACTAGGTGAATGACCTAGCCCTTTATTTCACGAAGGGCCCCCAATTTCATACCGCCCCTACAATGCTTGAATAATTCAATAAATTCACGAAAACTATAGATTTTATTATTTTAGACAACTAATTTTCTAAATTAAGTGGAAATAGAAATGGCACATTTGAGCCATTGGGATGCTTGAATTTGTAAGAGTTTATGTAGCAAGAAATTTCTTACCACTTTTGTACTCATTTTCATGGTTTTATACCCCCTTTCACTTAAGTATATATGTCCACATGTAATACCCCTTGATTTGACCCCAAATTTTGCACACAATTAGCTAACATCATATGGGTCATATTAGTAATGGGTTTGAACACACTTTAGTGTAAAAGTCACAAGATATGCTAAGTCAAAGTGGGCTGACTTTGCTTGGCAGGGCGGAATTTTGTTTTCTTGCAATTCAAACACTATAATCTTCATATCCGTGCAGCGGATTGCTACGAAAATATTATGGTATACTTGTGTGCAAGTCTATTTTAAGATATTATGGTTAAAAGTCCAAAATGTCATTGAAAATGAGATTTTTTTGCCTCTCTTTGATAGTGGCAGTTTTGGACTAGTTTTTAAGGAAAACTGTCATGGAACTTTAGGGGTTAAAAGAACCTATTGTTTATTTTCACCACTAGAAAGATTCTCATGAGATTATCCTATTTCATTTATTTGTGGAGTCCTTAGTTGAAAAATGAAAATATTATACCATGGAGTAATTTGTAAAGTAAGGTAAGGACACTATGAGTTTTGGCGTCTTTTAAGATTTAAGATTTCTTCTGAAGATTTTTGAGTATCCATATTTAGTTCAAAGAGGAGACTGGCAGCTGAGAACATCATGCTACAACATGAGCTCTAATTTGAGTTCACAAAAAAAAGGCTACAACAGTTTTTCACTTGAAGTTACAGACCCCTAAACTAGTCCATTAATCTCATAGCTAATTGAATTTAATAATCATGAGCTATATTAGTATCAATAGAGGGGTTTCTTCCTGAAACGTTAGGGGCTTTACAAATGAACTACACTAAACACTGAATATAGTGTAGAGGGATTATTGATGTAGATCACTCACACTAATTTCCATCAAAGCATGTGCATGTCAAGTTCTGATTGGGTATTTGTTCTCAAGCAAGTGTGTGTCAGTCAACAATTGCATGTAAATTTTTAGTTAGTGTAGGAAATTTCAAATAGTCTAGTCTACACAATATTCACGGAACGGTGTAGTTAAACTTAAAAAGGATAAAAGAAAGAAGCAGAAATTCAAACAATCAACAGACGACATGGTTTCTCTTTCTTCTTTTTTTTTTTTTTTTTTTCCTCCTCGATGTTGCTTCCCATTTCAGTGTAGTAAAGTAAAACCAATTTAATTTACACTGATTTGACATGCGTAAAACATAGTAATAATTGCGTCAATCTATAATAATGATAGAATCGGTCTCCGTGCATCTGTTCGTGCGGTCAAGCTTATCTACGTTTTGGGAAGATTTGACACTTTTGTTTCTATGCTTCTATTTATAGGCTTTTACTTCGGCTCTAATTTCACTAAATTTGACAAATGATAAGGATGTAAACATGACAAATATATTAGGTGACATGACATGACATAACTCCGGCCGCCTATGTGGTTTGGATTCAACAATGTATAATGCAATGTAGATTAGGTGTGTCACACATATCCAGTGACTGCCAAAACTGAGTACAAACACAACATATTGAAATTCAACAAACAATGTAAGGAAATTGGATGCACCAAAAATGAAACCATAAATTGCTTAGGATTACCCTTGTAATCAGTCATACTTCCATGGGAATTGAGGTCTATTACACACAAGTATGCATGTACAAAAGAAAAGTATGGTGAAGTTCATTCCAAAACTCAGTTGTGCTCACACTAGCTGGAACAAAGTTAAAATTTATGCACCTACCTTTAGCAGCTATAACAGCTGCAATGCGCTTAGGCATGCTTCTACACGAGTTCTTACAGTCATTGGGAGTAAATGAAGCCCAACAATTCTCAACACGCTCCCACAATTCTAACATTCCTTTGGGAGGTCTCTCATATTGGTTCAATCAACGTTTAAATTTGCCTAGAATGTTTGATTGGATTCAAGTCCGGAGATTGCGCCGGCCACTTCAAAAGAGTGAATTCTTGCAAATTTAGCCAACGGCTCACACTATTGGATGTATGTTTCAAGTCATTATAATTGTGTCGAAAAATCAAATTGGCAGGATCTAAATTGTATGCATGCAGTGTATGAATCAATTCTCGCTCTAAAATTTTTCTATATATGTACTCATCCATTCTTCCCTTAATCCTACACATCATACCAGGGCCACTCGGAGTCATGCGACCCCACATCATCACTTCCCCACCTCCAAACTTGACAATTTGTTGCACCATTCCAGCACTTCTACTCTACCCATCACGAAACTAACACCCAACTACTACCATCAAAGCAAAATTGGTTGATTTTTTTTTTATCAGAGAATACTACCCAATCCCAATCATCATCAGTCCAATGGCAATGATGTCTAGCAAATTCTAATTGTCCCTTAGTTTAAAGAAGTGTGAATTTTGGTTTCTTTTGCTTCACTTTACATTTCAAACTTGCTTTTTGTAACACTCTCCTCACAGTACTATCACCCATACCAACATGAAGCTCTTCTCTCAAGTAATTTCCAACTTTGTGTGCACTTTCTAAGCCACCTACAATGATTTCTCTAATACAAGCCTTGCAATGCGCTGCACTGTACACCTGTGGCCTACCACCAAAACTGCAATTCACAACACTCAACTCACTCAAATGTTGCTTACGAAATTGTGCAACCCAACTTTGAGATACTTGCAAATCTCTAGTAACATTTCTAGTACTTTCACCCCTCCTCAACTTCTCTAAAGTAGCTTCTTCTATCTGCTTTCTACTAGCAACAGAGACCTCAATGAAACCATTTTGCTCAATTTACATACATGATGTGCACTGAATAGGGACACAACTATAAATGTAAAGGCCAAGAACATGCCCATCCAAAAAATCAGATCTAGAAAACCACTGGTGCATGTCAGATTTGTAGCATTCATTGCGTAATCCAAGTGTGAGCATAACTTAGTTTTAGAGCTAATTTACTTTGATCTATATCTTTCTCAAATTATTTTTCATTGTTGGACTTGTAATTTGGTAGCCACATCATTTACTTGCATGTATACTTGAGCTGTCAACTAATTTGACATTAAATGCAGTAAATTATAAAATATAAAATGGCTAATGGTAGACTAAGCTATTTCGTACTCAGTTTTGGCAGTTACTGTATTGTAGGATACACAAAATCCCGGGTCACAAATGTGAGTAGACTCTCGAGGAAATTTTGATCATCTATTCTTTCATTTCATGATCTCGATGCATTTCCAGTTGTTTATCACTGATTCTTCTGCTCTGGACGGTTGATGGTGCTTTCAGGTTGGGCTAGCATTGGGAGGCGTCAAATGTACATACACGCTGCTGATCTTTCTAAGGTCATGGAGACAATAATGCTCGGACAGCTGCAAAGATACTGCATTCTTCATTGATTTTATAAAGCCTCAAAGATATCCTCTCCACTGAACCCGCAAAACCATCCCATGCCTTCAGATTAATTCTCCTTAATGCTTAAACGTCAGTCGGGAACCATACATACATGCACGTATTTTACCCTATAAAATACAGTGTGCATGTGTTGAAGTTTAGCAATACTTACATCTTTGGATTGAAGATTTTTCAATTAACATCTTTTGTTTGGAGGTCATTTCAATATTTAAACCTAATCATGTTGAAATACAACACCATATATGTAAAATATTGTGGCTACTAGTGGCACCTTTTGACGTTTAAGGATTAAGGTGTAAGAATAGATGTATACAATAGTTAGATTTTTTTGTATTTGTGTTGAAACCGACCCAATGATACATGACTACATGATTGGGGACGGGAACGTGGGACTTGGGGTTGGAGGATATGGGATTGGGGACGGGGATGGAGTTGGGGGAAGTGGGACTTAACACAAAACAATATTGTGTCTGGAGGACGCGGGTTCCACTAGTATCTCTATGTATAATAGAATTTTTTTTGTCATGTAATTGTTTGGAACATCTGCCGGTTCTACACCAAAGAGTATTCATCCGAAGGTGATATCCTTTAGGACAAAACCTTTTGGAGGAATCACTTTGTCTTTTGAACATTGTGAGTTATAAATCACATGTGCTCTTTTGAGGAGTCAATTCAATGCGCTTTTCATTAAAATTTGATAGCCGATTCATTAATATTGAATTAGGTGATACCGAAATGATTTTTTTAAGTAAAATATTTGAGTATTTTAATGGCAATATGACATATACTATCCCGGATATATAGAGTAAGTAACATATATTTAAAGCAATCAATGGCTATTTATAGTATGTGAGAGGTATATAATCTCCTTCCTGCTATTTCAAAAAATGATTTTCTGATCACACACAAAGATTTTACCTGAAGAAAAGATGATGGTGCACAAAAATATAGAGTAGTGGCTTGATTGCCACTGCTTTGCTAATGTGCCCCTACTTATGTTGATTTTGGCATTCCCGTCAACATCAACATTCAATTTGTAGTTGTTCATGAAGAAGTTCATAAATGCTTTGCTGATGTGCCCCTACGTATGTTGATTCTGGCATTCCCGTCAACATCAACATTCAATTTGTAGTTGTTCATGAAGAAGTTCATAAATACTTCCTGAATTTGCAACTAAATTTTTATATATTCAAAAGCAAAGTCACATCCTATAAGGATGATGTTTTGGATGAAATATTACCGCATTGAATAATTTATAGAAGAATAAGGAGTCTCAACAAAATGAGGCACATTGTATACTAGGGGAAAGCAACAAAGCACATTTGTATACAAAGCCAATTTGGGAAAGCAACAAAGGGGAAAATTGTTTCACAACTTCCAACTTTGACAGCCTCCCTAGGGCTGAGAATTTGTTATTTCAACATGAAATTTTGTCACAAGATCATTGTTATGTTGATAACATGTGTGAAAATTTTCAAGGCCAAAGGATACACACAAAAATAGTTATTCAAAATTTACCAACGTGTATGTCCTCCACTAGCGTCGATCACTACTTGTAACCTAGAAGGCATAGTATGACATAATTGAAGGAGCTTTGTATTACTAACTAACTTCCACTTTCTTTGAAGAACTACCTTTTACGAATCTATGTTTCTAGGACATGCCTTATCACGTTGTACTCCGTCTTTTAGAATCTTCCATAGGTTTTCCAAAGGATTGAGATCGGGAGAGTTTGCATGCCCACTGAGCCACTCAAGAAGGCGCTTTTATCTCCATTTTGCACATATTTTGCTGCAATGGACGGGTGCGCCATCTTTCATGAGCACTGCATGTAGAACTTTGCCCATGAAATAAGATAATTTTCCTTTAAACCATTTCCACGAAATCCTTTGCAGAAAGTCGATTTTTAAGCATAAAAACAAGTTTTGACTTTTTCCCTCCAACAAATGCATCCCAGGAAGTTTGTCCACTTTTAAAAGTAGGAACTATACAATTGGATGAAAAACACTCATATGCAGTTCTTCAAACATGAACTTGTCTCAAAATTTTCCCAATCTCAATGGAAGATTCACTTTTCCAAACAATATGCTCCCAATCTTTTGCGCTCCATCGACGGTACTTATGAGTAAAAGCCAACCTTTGATGTATGTGACGAGGTGTCTAAAAAGGTCTTTTAACTGGAATTTGGCTGAAAATGCCACTTCTACTTAAGAGCCTTTGAATGGTACGTCCTCACACTAGAGTAGGGCATATATTTGCAATCTCTGATACTGACGCGTGACGATTATTTTTTGAATAACACGACACATTACACACATCTCTATCACTAAGTTTTGTAGTGTGACTTCCACCACAAGGTTCGCACTTGTAAATTCCATCTTCTCTAAGTTTTTTTACCAACCTCTCAACCGTTCTAATGGAGACTCCGATAGTGGCTGCGATTTGAACTTGAGTACTCCCTCCCTCACTCATACCTACAATACGTCCATGATTTTCATCTAAAATCGCCATCTAAAATATGTTGGACTTTCTTTTATTAGGCTAACAAAACCTTAAACACTCATTCACAACATTAACAATTTCATATAGAATGAGTCAATCAACAACAATCACTTAATCACATCACTCAATCATTAGGCATAACCACATACACATCACTCAGCTTAGTAGGAATAACCACATACACATCACTCAACAGGCATAAGCATGCATTACTAATTTATGTAAGTTTGCAGGCATAAGCTACATGAATAACCATACACACATCACTCAATAAACATAAGCAAGTATGCCTAAATTAACCAGGCAACACATCACTCCATGTCCCACACAGAACACACTCTTTCTCTCTGCTCTCACCAGTACTCCAACATTCAATGATCACAAATCACACACAACATTCCCTTAAGTTTACACAATAGTGCTCAATTGATATTTAGAGGAGGAAACGTTGTCATGCGTGTATGATGCAAGTGGTTTCTTCTTGATGTGACAACTCCACACTTCAACATTTGGATGATATTGATTTTTTTAAGATGCATTTATAATTAGGCGTTGTGTCACATGGATAAGTTCAATGAGGAAGCATGAGGTGTCAAAGATATTTCAACATTTTCACCATGTCCTTGAATTGGTTATTGTGGTTACATACGTTGGTAGATTTTGAATAGCTATTTTTGTGTGTATCTCTTGGTTTTGAAAATTTGCTCACATGTTATCAACATAACAATGATCTTGTGACAAAAATTTCACGCTGAAATAATAAATTATCAACTCTAGGGAGGCTGTCAAAGTTGGAAGTTGAGAAACAATTTTTCCCTTTCTATACATGTTGATAGATTTGGAATATCATTATTTTTGTGCGTCTTTTTTTACTTGAATTTGCTTATACATGTAATCAACATAAAGATGTTCCACTCCAAAAATCCCATGGGAAAAAAAAAATTCTTCAACCATTGGGAAGGTGCCAAAGTTGGTAGCTGTGAAACTTTTCTTTGTATAAATTTTGTGGCCTTGAAATTTGGTACTCATGTTCTCATCATAATGATGATTTTGTGTCTAAAATTTCATGGTAAAATAAAAAACTTCAACCCTCAGAAGGGTGTCAAAGTTGGCAACAATGTAGATGCTATCCTTGAAATCGCACAAGGCGCCAATTTGCGTGTCACCCCACTCTGACACCCGAAACGAAGCAAAAAATCAAGTGACATGCTTTCCTTTTTTAACTTCCAACTCTCCCTTGGCTTATTGGTTACAACAAGGGCTCCACTCGTATAATCTATATCTATAAAAGAATACAGGATGAAAAACGTGTCAAATGGATGAATGCGTCGATGAAAACGCTTTTGGATGAAAAGCTAAAAGTTAGGGTTTTGGATAAAATAAAAAGCTAAAAGTTAGGATTTTGGATAAAAGGATGGGGATGGGGACGGGGGATGGGAGGGAAAGGGCTAGGGGAGGGGGAGGTGGGGATTCAACACAAAAAAATGTTGTGTCCGGAGGACAAGGGTAACACTCTAGTAATATAATAAAACATTATAATAATAATACATTGAAGAAAAAACACGAAAGTAAAGGGTATCGCCGAAAGTAAAGGCGGTAGGAAAAGTTAAAGTGATAGTAAAGTAAAAGCGAGCTGAGGTCACGTAAAGGTCACGACGGAAGCAGTTTTAGGTCTGATCGATCCCGCGACATCGCCTCGCGCGGATTTTTCTTCCACGAAATGGAAAAGAACGGCGAAGTGGATCGCTGCCGCCGCGAAACGCAGAGCACGGCGGATTGAACAGGCAACAACAACCAGCCTGGGATCCGGCGCCGGAGGAAAAGCAACAAGCAGTCGACTTCGAAGACCACACCCAAGGAAAAACGCGCCTCTCTCTCAAGGTTTAGCCGCAGCAAAAGCTCCCTGATGTGATTTCGTGAAAAACCTCCCAACCGAACCGAAATCCGGACCAGTTTCCCCACCAAACCCATGCCAACATCATCATGATGATGCCCATGATGCCATGCTCATAAGGAGAGAGCGAGAGAGAGAGAGAGAGAGGGAGGGAATCATTCTGGGTGAGAGGAGAGGAGAGCGATTGTAGCGTGTTCGCTCTTCTCTGTCGGTCTGTGGGTGGGAAGGAGCGAGCGCTTGTGTTGTAGCGCTCGTCGGGCGCGTTCTTTTGCGCTTTGGGTCGCGGGGAACGGTGAGGTATCGAGGGAGGGGTGTATGGATTTGTGAAGAGGAGGTCGGAGAGAGAGAGAGAGAGAGAGAGGAGCGCAAGATGGTGTCGGCCAGCAAGGAGATGGCGGTGTACTGCTTCGACACGCTCGTGTCGCATTACACGGGCGATGTGGTGCCGGCGCCCGTCTTCGAGGAGGGCCAGTTGTAAGCTCTCTCTCTCTCTCTGTCTCTCTCTCTCTCTCTCTCTCTCTCTCTCTCTCTCTCTCTCTCTCTCTCTCTCTCTCTCTCTCACACACACACACTCTCTCTCTCTCTCACTCTCTCTCTCGCTCTCTTCTCTCAATTGTTCGTTTTTTTGTGGTTGATCTCTTCCGTGTTTGTTATTTGGCTTTCTCTTTGCATGTGCGAAGGGGACGAGGATTTCGGCTTGTGTTCGTGTTTGGGTGATGTTGCTTTTGTTCGGTCGTTTGTGACCGAGAGCCTGGGGTTTTGCGGCTAATGATTTTGTCCTCGTCGTGTCGTTCTTCTTCTATCCGTCGGTTTTTTTGCTGTGTTTTTCTCCTGTGCCATGTTAGGGTTTCCTCTTCTTCGTCGTGGATTTGTGCTCTCTGACGGCAACCGCAAGTTCCTTTTCTTTGTCGAAGCGTTGGTACGTGTCCAGGAGTTGAATTGACTTCTGTTTGTGTGCCAAAGACATGGCTTTGGAGACCACGTTTTTCTTTCTTTCGGGGTTTGTTGATGTTAGCCCCTTCAAGAGCAGTGTGCGGTGTCTCATCATCTATCTAGATGACATGCGCATGTTGATGGCGCTGTGGATGAGCAAATTCACGTGTTGATGTTGTATTGAGAGGTTGGATGATCTCTAACATGGTTGGTGGGACAGTGGAATTGGCTGGATATGTGGTTCACTTGCAGCCAACAGCTACTACTACTACTACTTCTCCTCCTACCACCACCACCACCACCACCACATGGTATCATCGTCTTGTCATGATACGGTTGATGATATTGATGATGCTTGAAGATTGTTGGTCCCCATCCGGTGAGATTTGCTGCCCACGGTGGTGGTGAATGTACGTCTGGTTCTCCTCCTGATGAAGTTTGTTTGTTTGTGGCAGCCCCTTGTTTGTCACCTGGAAGAAGGTCGTGAATGGAGGGGAGCCTCGCCTGCGCGGCTGCATTGGTACCCTGGAAGCGCGCTACATCATCTCCGGGTTTAAAGATTATGCACTCACCAGGTGATTGCTCTAGAAATGCCGGACTCTTGCGTTTGCCTGTCGTTCAGTCAATGTCAAGCTCATTCAAAGAACAGTTTAAGGAGGTTTGAAGATCATGTGTAAGTTTGAGATCAATCAATGCAGGCTTATCACATGCGTTTATGCAGTTTCTTTTTAGTGTTTTAGTTGCAAGATCATTGCTTGACCAAAACTTAGATTGTGAGGCAAACCGACAGAGCTTTAACTTATGATTTCTATTCTGGGATAGATCCATGAACAACGGAGGTTCAGAGCTTTTAGATAGTTAATCGGTTGCCTATCCTATTGAGCTGAATAGTTTTGGAGCAGTTATTGATTTTGAACCATGACAAGTTGTTTGCAGTGCTCTCCGAGACCGCCGCTTCCCTCCAATTCAGGCACGCGAGCTCCCTTATCTGGAATGCACGGTGTCCCTCCTCACAGATTACGAAAGTGCAGCTAATTACCTTGATTGGGAGGTAGGCAGTACGCGGTTTACTCTTGAAGACCCATTTTTCCATCTGCTGTGCAGTGTAACTGCAGGTCAAGCATCGGTTTCTCTTTTGTTCAGTCCTCATTTTTCCTACTATAATTATAAAAGAAAAAAAAAGGCAGCCCATCAACCTGACCACCATCCTCCTGTTTCTTTTAGGTGGGCATACTCTATCTTAGGATTTCACTTTCCTTTTGACGACCTTCATTCTCTTGTTTCCCTTGGCTTTGGAGTTTAGGTTGGCAAACATGGGATGATTCTGGAGTTCACCGACCCTGACAGCGCGCGGCGGAGTGCCACTTATCTTCCTGAAATCGCTGCACAGGAGGGTAAGAACCCTAAACCTACAACACTCTAGTTGTCATGAATGTAACTAATATGCATACACTTTAGATCCATAGAAGAGCTTGGTGGTTTCTAAATTCAGTTCTAACCCTCTTCAAGAGTGAAGACAGAGTTTCAACCCTCGCTGCCTATTCTCTCCTTTAGATCAGATTCAAACGATGATAAAAGAGGGGGTTATCTTATCGTGGCTTTTTCCATTGATCATATCCTCCCCTTTTTTTTTTTCTCTTTTACGCAGGATGGACGAAACTGGAGACGGTGGATTCTCTGGTTCGCAAGGCGGGATACACAGGCCCCATCACCGAGTCCATGAGACGCAAGTTCCGCATCACACGCTACCAGAGCTCGCTCTACACGATGCATTACAGCGAGTACCAAGCGTATGTGAAGCGCATCCGTGGAGCCATCCCTTTGCGTTCTGCTACTACTGTAAAGTGCTAATTGCACTCACTGCCAACCTCCTCAGCATCAACATCATCATCTCACTATCTCCCTCTCTCCCTCCCAAAGTTTTCTTTTTGTGGCTGAACAATTCGTTAGCTGGGTGTTCACTCTTCATGTTCTCAGGGTTAGGCAACAACACCCGGGTCATTCTCATTCTTAGCGGAGCAGGCGCCCCCTCCCTCTGCTGATTTGACGGTGTCATTAATAATGACCTCTGTAAATTGATGTTTCTGGAAACATCTCAATCTCTTCATCATTTTTGATGGACATGGCTTCAGCTTATCCCTAGTGTTTTTTTTTTTTTTTTTTTCCCCCTCCGTTGTTTAGGCGTAATAAACTCAGCATTCCCTGCTTGGAAATCATCTCGTATTCTGTGCTTTTAAAAATCTAATCAGTGTTGTCATTCTACTCATGTGATTGCTGACCGGCCATGCTTCATGCAAGCGCAGCGAATATTCAGGTGTCAAGGTATATGCTCATTCGAGTAACTGCGTGGTGTTGTTCTGTTCCACTCCTAATTTGGTGTTTTACTGAAGGATTTACCCTTCTTCACCTATGCAGGAAGATTCAGACGATATTGGTGAAGCAAAAAGTACTGCGGGAGATTGTAGCAATGACACAGAAACCCACAGTGTATTATGAGGCTAGTGCGGACGTGCTTGAAGAGTAGGTATAAATTCCTTAAAAACAGTGATAGTTCTTAAAAATATGCCTTCAGTAGAAACAGGCCACAAATTATGAACCTAAATTACACAGCTTTTCATGTAGATTACACAACCGACAAATCTCTATTATTTTCTGTGGAATCTCGAAGGATCATACCTGCCAAGTTATGCATGCAATACATAAACATTCTTCCATCATGAAGCGTGCAGTTTTTGCTTGCAAACTACACATCAAACGCCATATGTTCATCGACGAAAGGTTCATTGCATATCTACATGAGTAGAAAAATGAGTACATAGCTACAAGGGGATGATAAAAGGGGTGAGCATGAAGTACTTCGGATCTGCTTAGCCTATGAGGCGTCGGAGAGCGGCTGCCAGAGACGCTCCTATTGTGATGTTGGCAATGTTGGCGATGTCATTTGTGATCTGCAATTTGATGCAAGAAATCGTCATAAGCACAGTACGTAAAGAACGGTTCAGGGTTTTCAAGTGTGAGAAAACCTTACCCATTCGAAGCCTTTACGCCCTTGCAAGGCAGCACCGATGTAACTCTCGCAGAAGTTGGCTACTTGCGCAGCTAGCACACAAACAAGAGCTCCAGATTCATCCGTCTGCAATGATTGACCGCTTGTTAGATCTCAAATCAACTATCTACATAAATCACGCAATCTCTGAAGCGATTGTGATCAAGGACCTGCATACGTGAGAGTTGTGAATCAGACAGATTTATATCATTCCCAACACACAACAGAGGTGAATTCACGCTCTGAGGTGGTTGAGGCTTGACATAGCAGTCTGAAATCAACTAATGTTGTGTGATAGTTGTTGAATCAGACAGATCTGTATCGACTACCGTATGACAGAGAGGTGACGAAGTACCAGATTGATGGAGTAGGCAACGGCTGCCAAAACAAGCGAGGCCGCCAAGCCAGCCAGCGTCCCTTCCAAGCTCACAGCTCCTTCCGTTCCTCGTGGCACAATCGAAAAACTCGTCACCAAATACCTGCTCATCGAACCAAAACTCACCATGAAGTATTGTACTCCGCCACCTCAAGTAGCACCTCAAGTGACATATTAAAGATCACAACTCCAGAACATGATCAACCTGGACTTTAAAAAGTGTGTCTAAATGTGAAACAAGTGTCTAATCTGCCAACGTAATCAATTGGAGCAAAACGTATGAACTGCATTGCCGTGGGGTTGGTTTAGGACGAAAAGACAAGACTCACGTGGTTTTCCCGTAGGCTTTGCCGATTTCGCTGGAGATGGTGTCACTGAGCTTGGTGCAAAAACTGGCGAGAAAACCTAAGCGCCACAGAGGTGCCCACTCCATCCCTCCCACTCCTGCAACGGTAGCCGCGGCGCACACTGCTCCGGCGGTCCAGGATCCCAACACACTCCCGGGGCCCCTCCTGCCACTCCTCTTCTCCGCAATCCCGGCGGCCTCCTTCTGCTTCATCTTCACCTTGGTCGCCACCGTCCCCTAGCAAACAACGAAAATCAGAATCGTCACCAGCAAAAGAACAACCCTAATTCTCCTGGTCAACCAACTGTGCTGCTTACAAGGACGAAGTAGACAGCGCCGATGAAGATGCCCTGCCATCCGAACGCGCGCCAGGTGAGCAGCCCCAAGAGATACGCGCAAGCGTACCCTGGCAGCGACAGACCCGCCAGCAACACGGGCGCACCCCCGAGAAAGATCGCACTGGTGGCAACCGCCGCCGACTCCCAGGTCGCTGGCGACGCCGCGAGCGCCCACTTCACACTCTCCACAATCCCTGCCAAGAAGACAGAAAACACATACCCGAACGATAAAATTAGAGCTACTCCTAGGTTCAGGGTTTAGGGTTTAGGGCCCAGCGATGGGTGTGCCCAAACGGAGAAATTAGAAGTTGGAAAATAACCTACCAGAGATGGATTGTGGCGTTGTGAGCCCTGCATTTGCGATGATGCCCACATCTCGCAATGGCTTCTTCTGCTTCTCCTTCAGCTGCTGTTGCTGCTGCTGCTGCTTTGCCTCCTCGAGACGCCTGCCTCGAAGCGCGACGCGCGCTCCAACGAGAGTGCAATTGTTGGATCTGGATTGGGGGAAGGTGGTGCGGATCGACCACTGCGAGGAAATCTGCATGCAATTCATGGTTAGGGCTTCAGAGATGCGATTGCGGAACCGAAATGCTCATCTGTAGGCACGCTATTCTCTCTCTCCCTAAACCCTACACCCTAAAACCCTAAACCTATGCTCTTGCTTGAGCCTTTTAGCTCATCACCCTTGCTTTTGTTTCGTTCTCCTTTCTCTTGTTCATTCTCGTCTTCTTCGCCGCTCATTGTGATTATTCCTTTGCATGAGTGTTTGCGTAGAGTTGGAGGAAAAGTGGCTAAAGGCCTGTTTCCCACCAGGAATTTAGCAGTGGTTTGTACCCTATTGGCGGTCACCAGCTAAGGTTGGATGACCTATAACCACCAACTTAAGCTTGTTGACCTATTTATATACGTGGTAAGACATTTTTTGGGAATTCAAAATAGGATTTCATGAATATTGCAATTGTCGTGACCATTTCTTTCTTCATATTGAAATTGCTACAAATTTTCAAAGTGGATAGTAAGCCGTGACCCATTCCTCGACACACAAAACTCTATATTTCCACACTAAGTCGTACTAAAAACCACTTCTGCATTGACTAAAAACCGGCAGCTTTGAACCAATCATGAACTGACATCCAATCATATCTGACTTCCTAAAATTTCGGAAATGGGGTGGGTCTGTGGTGGTTTTGGTACACTTTAGCTTGTTGGTTCTGGGGTTTGTGGTGGTTATGGGTCATCCAACCTTAAACAGGGCAGCACACTTTCAAACTGATTTCATTGGAAAAATCTATGAAATCACTTGTAATTCTTTTGGTTTTTACTGCTGGTCAGAAGTATCCTTATTTTTTTCTCTCTATGTATGAACGAGGCTTAACTTGTTGGTTATAGGAGGGGGTTTATCTTAGTTGCCCATTCCCAATATCAAATAGTGATGTGGAAGTTTGTGTTGCAGGTGAGTTGGAAAGATATCAACGGTGGATTTTTTTGTTGTTCTTGAAGTAATAGTTTACATCACTAGAATACTCAAAATAGAATGTGTATGGTGATTTGAGTAGTGGTACGCATTAGTTGTCGATTGGAGGAACAATTAACTTTGATGGGAATGGCAAGGAAAACTTGACAAACATATCAATGGACTTGGGACCCCACCTCGGATCTCATGTTTAAATTATGGATGTATGTGAATGAGTACTGGGTTTTTTTAGAGGCCAGCGCATTGAAGATGATGTTTAGTGTTTCCACAATATAATATGATTTGGAAGTGCTAAAGTTTCGATGAAGAGTTTTACCCAAGCACAACTATCTATGCAACTCAAAGAGGCAGATCATTGTAGACATACTTGGTAAAAATCAATTCATCAAGAGTAAAAACTCATAGCATTTATAAACCAATGAGTGTTGATACACTCAACATCATTTTTAGAATAGTATGGAACTTTAACACATATTAACGCTTAAAGGTCAGTGGGGGACCATATATACGGTCACGTATCTTACTCTTATCATACAAAAAATGTATCAAAATTTAACACAACCAATACACCTGTGGATCGAAGATTCTTCAACTAACACCTTTCATTTGGACGGACTCATTTCAATCAATCTAAACCTTATCATGCTCAAATACGACGTGACCATATATGTAGAATACATGACCATTTGGCAACTTCTCAAGCATGTAGTAGGTGCAATAATGATCTAAATTGAAACTGCCATGTCTCATTGAATCAGGCTCAACACAAACACAAACTCGCAATATAACTGTCATATACATCAATTCTTACACCTTGTATGTCATATACACAGAAAACATCATTGGTGGCAACCCAATGTGGCTTCTCAGGCCTTTAACCCCTAAAGGACCAGAGTCTCCTTCGAGGGGATTTTTTGATTTTTGGATAGGTTCCTACATTTCGAAAAAAAATCAATTTCCTCTGAAATTTTTATTCCAGATTGCCTTTGATAAGAGCTTCGTGGCATATTTTTATTTTATTTTTTGGATTTGTGGTTTGAAAGTTAGTACCACTTATAGTTTTTGAGGGAAATTGTCAAGGAACTTTAGGGGTTAAGCGTTAAACGGTCTACAGGACAAAAGGCACGTATCCCAAACTGAAGGCACTTGTTGTGAGGCAACAAAATCTAGGATTACATGCAATTAAACAAAGCTTGAAGTCACAACTCTCTTGATCAATTAAATGTGATCCTAGCAAGCAAGTTGCGAGCAGTTTCAGCAGAAGATACCCCACGAGCAACGACTCACACGCCGAAGAAACATTCTTTTCAACATGAGCCCTCCTTTTGCTGCAAACAATATATACATAAAAAAACAACAAGACTCAAACAATATATACATATTAAACTAAACAAAACATCGTGGATCGAAAAGTAGAGTCGATCATCTACACAGAATTGCATCAAGCACATGCATGTTAAGTTTTGAGAGGGTATTCATTTGCAAGCCAGTCAAAGAGTGCATATATTTGGTACACAACAGTGAGGCGGCGATGAGTAGCATCTCCGGTGCTTGGATGTGAGAAAGCTCTGGTCGGTGTGACGAACTGGAGCCACAAGTGGCAACGTGAACTTGCATGGCAAACTCCGGACTCATTCTGTCAATATGTAGTATTCTTTAGAAAACATTGTTTATATGATTGTTTACATGGACAATATTAGAACCAGGAATGCTTGTGTCAATATGATTTGTATGTGACAACAATCTTGACAATTGGGCTTAGATTTTTCTTGATGACGTTCTATCCAGGGACCCATATATGTTGAATTAGGGCTCACCATGTTGAACTAGCACTGCAGCGGCATTCCGAAGAGAAAAGCTGCCGAGAGAACACTGTGCGAGAGGCGCCTTGAATGTAGGCTATAAAATGGCGCGCTCGTGATTCATTTGATAAGCTTGCAGACAGAGGAGTTGTCAATTCTCGGTGGATTTGATCGCAGCGATGGCAGGGGTTCATGCACGGTTGAGTTTAGTTGCACTCTGTCTCGTTTTCTGCACGGAAATGATTGTGGGATCTACGACCAAGTTCGCGTACATCGTGCACATGGAGCGGAATGCGTCTCACACTGACATCTCCATCAAAGCGGATTGGTACAGGGAGCTCCTGCGCGTCGCCAATCTGGAGTAATTACAAAATATAGTTTGTCATGTCTTATAAGTCATTTTTTTAAATTATCTATGTAAAAGCTCTAAAAGCTATATAGCAAAACTATAATATTTTTTTAAGCTTCAATCTATCAAATATCATTACATATGAATTCAAAGGTGCAAATTCCATTCAAACGTTTTATAATATTTACTTTTACCTCTTAGACATGATATCATAGTATAATAAGACATGATATCATAGTACAATCTGAAGTAATTACAAATAAAATTAGAAAAATATGTTTTTAAATATCATTTTATATTCATATTTGTGTACTATCATTATAATTCTAAATTATAATCTAATACCACATCGATTTAAAGAGATCACCCTTATCTGTTTTGTAATTTGATCATCTATGTACTAAAAGTGGTAGTAACTAGGAGCATGTTAATTCAAAATGAGACGTTGGTAGGAAGCACTAGATATAGACTCCAATACCATAATTGAAATAGACTTGAAACAATTCATTGAAACCCAATGTAGTCACGAGGAGTATGTAGTAATGTAATGGCACAAAACATAACACATAAAGCCAATAGTAGATCCATAATAATATTTGATGTGGTCATAAGGATCATTCAACCGATACCATTATAGAAAAGACACAACTTCAAAGAAAAAGATGCTTAGGAGTAGAAATTGTTACTTCTACAAATTATTCTCCTAAAACTCATTCCACTAGTTCATGTAAATATGATTTGAACATGATTTGATCAAAACTGTACACTATTAGACAATATTGTGCAAGAATATCTTAGCCAATTAGTAGAAATTAACAAAAACTAACAATCCATTCAGGCAAGAGAAGATAAGATTCTTTAATGAATATAAAACCAACCATCTATTTAGACAAGACAAGATCTTAAGATTCGGCAAGATTACATGATTAATGAGGAGGAACTAACAATCCATTCATATAAGAATCTCCAAGAATATGTGCCAATGATTGGAAACTAACAGCCCTTTCAGACAAGACTCTACAAGATTACCTCCATGAATGAATGAGTAGAAACTAAAAGTCCATTCAGACGAGACTATGTAGGAATATCTGGGCTATTGATTGAGAAACAACATTCCATTTCCAAAAATTAGCAAGCCATTCAGACAAGAATCTCTTAGAATATGTAGAACAATGTTTAAAAACTAACCTTGGCTAGGTAAGAGAAATTGATCATAAATTTACCGATGTTGTCCTAAATATTAACTAGACACTTGTAATGCATTGTCCTAAATAGTTCAAAAAGATTAACTTGATTTTGCGAGAAAAGTAACAAAACGGTTGTTTCTATTATAATTAGGGCAAATCTATGACCAATTTTTTGAATATTTATCCTCCCGAACCAAGGTAGAAGATGCATCTCTACCCTTGTTTAGGACTGTTACAGAATTCAAACAAAGTAACATGCAACAATTTAAGAGAGAGATGTTACATATTTGTACAAGCGTATCCATCAGAAGTAGCTCACATATCCTACTCAAATACTGTGTATTAGTAGTTCTTATTCTGCTCGCCTATTTTTCCTTTCAGTTTCCCCATCGTATAAATGAGAGTTCGTCTTTCCACTATAATCCGCAAAATTCATTAATAATGATAATAATATTAATAATACATATTTGAAGTCAGTATCGAAAAGAATCAAGACCTTTTCCCTACTTTAACCCCCCATAGGACCAACTGTCCTCTGGGGACAATTTGGATTCCAGGCATGTACCTAAATATTGAAAAAAAAAATTCATTTTTTATTCAAAATTTTATTAAAGATAGCCTCTGATAAGAGCTTTGTGGAGGTGATTTTATTATTTTTTTGGGATACGTGGTTAGAAAATTTGTACCACTCAAAGCCAAAAATGGGGACTTCGGGCATCTCCAAAAGTTTTGCTAGAAGTTTCTTTTGACATTGAGATTTTTCATACATGTGAAGAATATTACCTGGTTTGGAAATAATATTAAAAAATCTTGTTTTTAGTGTAAAGAAGCAATCTATCCCAAGACAAACATTTTCACACATTGTTGGGCAACAGGGGAAAAAAAACTTCATCTTTTCTTCATAAAACCTAGAAATCTATATAGTTTTCACTTTTCATTTTTACCACAAAAATATGTGGTGAAAACCTTCTTGTTGACCTTTTGGATTATCATTCTAAAACATATTAAGCTCACAAAAAAATAAAACATGGAATGACAATGTTTGAACCTCCACTCTTTGCACACTTGTTTTGAACATGCTACACCCCTTCTTTACTTTTGAAAATTGGTGTACTGTACAGGGAGACAACATCATGCTAATGACAATGGTAAAAGATTCAGACCTCGTGTAGTGTGTTTGATGCAAAGTGAAGTCAAAGTTTGTTGATCCAATCAACGCAAGGAAGAAAATGAACCATTTTTCTTACTTTTGACACTATAATATATCAATCTGTGCGGTGGATTGAAACCAATAAAATAAAACAAAATAAAATAATTAAAAAAATTGCATAATGCCTACAATGATTTGCCACCTTGAATAGTTTAGGGAGTTTTGCTCTACGAAAAAATCTTCATCAAGAGTTAAAAGCTATAGCACTTCCAAATCATTTAGTGTGCATAAACTGAATGTCAATTTCAGTGTAGTGGACATTATTTCCATTAGTCACACATTGTTTACCGTGCGCAATGGTAACCTTGGATACCTCATTTTTATGCAATGCGACTTCTGATTTTGTGTAAAAAATTACATACTTGAGTAGATTTTTATTGAGGTGACACTAACATAGGAGAATATATTGGGTCGGCATGCCAAAAACACTCAAACTTTGATATTTAGTCTCTTTGACAAGTGGTCATTAGCACAACTTACTGTGGAAATAGAGAGTTTTGTATGTCGAGGAATGGGTCACGGCTTACTATCCACTTAAAAAATTTGTAGCAATTTCAATATGAAGAAATAAATGGTCACGACAATTGCAATATTCATGAAATCCTATTTTGAATTCCCAAAAAAATTCTTACTCACATACAAACGCTATAAATAGGTCAACAAGCTTAAGTTGGTGGTTATAGGTCATCCAACCTTACCATTCAACAATTCCCATCCACCTTTTAATGGCAATTACAACGTGCATTATGCTCTACTACAAGATGTCTTAAACTTCGGCTTAGCATACTCCCAGAAAGTTGACATAGAGATTATCCTCTTTTAGGAGGAGACGGCGACTGCAAACAGATCCACCAAGAACCGAAACAAAAATCGACAATACCTAATAGTTTGACCTAAACCATTATGATTACAATCTTTGTAGATGCAAAAATTCAAAAAACAAACAAGTCTTCATTTGACAATATAAACAAACAAGTCAACACCTAAAAACAAACGGTTTACTATTTGTGGTATATACTATTTTAGGTGTTATCATGGAGTTTTCTCTTTATAAGTTTGGTACACTACATATACATTGTTATTCTTTGATATTTCAAATAGACGGTTGATATATATTAATGATGTGAAAATTTAATCATAGCTTGATACAAGGGTTTGAGTTTATTAAATATTCAAAGATTCATATGATTCAATTGAAAATCAAAGATCAATATTATCTATTTGAAAAGTTTAAAATTAACAATGTTTCCAAATGACTTGCTAATAGAATTTTGGCCTTGAAGTACCCTTGGCCACCCCTAAGACCACTAACAACTACTAAAACCTTAGATATAACCCCTCTTATTCATTGTCATCTAGCAAGTCCTCTATATGGAAAATGAAGCAATGCCTAAATACATGCTTAAAATGCTAAAATACATGAAAAAATGATTTAAAATATCTTATGGAAACAACCACTTCCATGTATCTTGATTTTTTTTCCCTAAATTTTATAAATATGGTAAGACTGAATGGATAAACTTACTTCTATGCTGAGTTTTTATCAACCAAGTGGTAAGTTTCTTTTAAATTTCATTTACACTTATAAGACATAAACAACTTTAGACATAAACAACTTTAGACATAAACAACTTTAGACATAATGTCTTGCAATCATTTATAAACTTATGAAAAATGTTTCAAATAGTTTCACTTATATTTTACAACTAGGTCACTCTTTACTTATTCCATTCACTCTTCTACAAATGTTTATGATTGCATCCTACATAGACTTACTTATTATGATTCTAAATTTATGCAATATTTCTAGGATCAATGCTATATGCACACTTAAACTATTCATTGTATTCTCATGGTCAAACTACCACGTCCATATAACACACAATATTCAAACACTTTATGTACATGTTAATTCGAAGAATGCAACTAGCATGTAGTCACTCTAACTGATGTTCCACACTACATTTGTGAAAATAACACATTTTAAAGACTTGCTCTCGCATGTATGAAGAAAGACGAAGATAATCGGAGGGGTACCTGACCGTGCTGGCCCACTAGAGTCCCACTGTTCACTGCTACCCTATTCCCTTGCTGGCCCCATTCCCCTTCCTTTCTGATCGAACAATATCCAGATGATCTATGTAGATGATCTAATGGCTGAGGAGCCCGTGCCGAAGGCCGAGGCTCGAGGCCACCCATTGACTAGGTGATCCAAGGGGTAGGTGGTTTATCATCCACGGGGCCGAAGTCATCCCCCAGAAGTTAGTTCATGGGCCTTTTAAGAGCTTGAGGCGCTAGCAGAGGTATGCCCTCGCTACGCTGTTTTCACTTTTCTCTTCCGCTGTCTTCACCGCGCTCCTGCTCTCTCGCTCAGTGATCTTGTTAAAATAGGATGAATGTACATCCATTCACTCCGGGTTCTTAATGGAAAGCATTCAGATCACCTACCGGGATTAGGTAGATCTTCTAGTTAACACGTACTTAACCACCAGCTACCAGCAGTTAACTAACAACTAACTGAACCTACCGTTAATCCCGAGGCATTAACCACCAGCTACCAATAGTTAACTCACAACTAACTGAACCTACCGTTAATCCCGAGGCATTAACCACCAGCTACCAATAGTTAACTCACAACTAACTGAACCTACCGTTAATCCTGAGGCATTAACCACCAGTTACCAGCAGTTAACTCACAACTAACTGTACCTACCGTTAATCCCGAGGCATTAATGCCTCGAGATAAATAAACCAACTTTTCCTGGATTTGCTAATTAGGTTTCCATTTCTGCTTGCGCTTTCATTGTTTCTTTCTTTTGTCGCTTTGATTTGTGTCAATCCGAGGGTTTTGTTTCTGTTTGTGCGGACCTAGGGTTTGTTTCGATTTTCTTGTGTGGAGGTTCGACGGCGCTGCATTGCCATCTGAGTTGGTTGTGTTGTGCTTTCATGCAGTTCGTAAGTGTTGCTTGCGAAGAAGCTCTTTTTTCTTTCCTCTGTTTTTATTCAGCTATGGAGGTTGTTTTTTTCAAATCGGACTCACTTGAGCCGGTTGGGACTACTCCTGATGGCAAGATCGACTTCCAGTCACTCAATAGAAAGTTTGGGTTGGTACCAGATTCAATCCGTCTGTGTGGCGGTGGTGTTTCGATCAATGACAACCTTCAGTCAGTCGCTTCGTGGACAGAGATCAAGAACTCGTTGCGTGTAGCAGGAACGAAAGAAGATCCCGTGATGGTCAGTGGTCGTCAAATATTTGAAGCTCCTACAGGTATGTGCTCCTTCGTGCCTTGATCTTTAAATCTGAGTGGTACGTTTGAACCTTGAGGGGATTTGTTGCCTTTGGGGTGTTATTCGGAGCTTCGTTTTGAAGCCTCGTTTCTCAATTAGTGGATACTTCAGTTTTAGAGTCATCTGTCTTGGTGTTCTCCATTGTGATTTCTACAATGTTGCTCCTTATTTCAAAGAGGGCTCTCTTTGTAAATTTCCAAGAGTTATTTTTTTTGGTCACTTGGTTGTTAGGTTTAGGGTATCAAGGACAGTGACTGTTACTCTTGCTTTGGCTTTCGTAAGGAAGGGACTCTTGCAGCACCATGTGTCCTGTGTATTCTTGTTTCACTTGGTTGTTGTGGTTGTTGCTTGTGTTCCACCTCAAGCAGGCGATTCTGTAGACCGTTCTGAAGCTTGGATTAAGCACATGCTGCTCCCGCAGCGACCTGTGCTCCCCAAAAATAAGGCCGACCTCACAAAGGTATTGTTCCCTGAGCCGCATCAGAAGCTTCCTGTGTCGAAGCAGGTCTACCATCAGGTTCTAGCAAGGAGGCCCGACTTTGCGGCGGAGTTTTTAGTCGAGACAGATGGTTCAGTGCTTCCTGGTAATATGGGAACCATCCTGACAACTGATTATAGGCCTGTACTCACCGAGATGGATACATCAATTACCGTTCTAGGCTGGCTTATTTAAATATTTACACTATTCAAAGTGTATAGCAAGGTTGGTTCGATGCTCCAGATTTCGTTCAATTCTAGTGAACGGCGGCAGGGGAGTTACTCCTGAACTATTGCACCCCGGGAAAGGCCTGATACAATTGGCATAGCATCCGGATGCACCTTCCTTGTAGGTGAAGACAAGGTTGCTGACCTGTATGAAGCTGAAGCTGATATTATTTCCAAGATAGAGCCGCTTAATCCAATGTTTTATGGGGAGTTGGACTTTATTCTAGGCTACATAGCAGGTGGCTCCATGTTTCAGTGGCTATACATCGGCAAGAACGGTTCCAAGGACGTACACCGAGTAGGTGCATGTCTTGACCTGTCAAATATTCGTGGTCGCTGCTATTTTGCACTCAGTGTGGGCTATGCCTGCCAGCTGTTGAAGACAATGGCAGACTCTGTCCCACATGTCCCAGGCCGTCGCGCCATGTTTTCGAAGGACGAATCACCAGATGGAAAGAGGGTAATTTGGTTTTATTCCGACAGAGTGGTTAAGCACATAAGAGACTTTGATACCTACAGTGCAGAGCAGAGGACGAGTCTTTCTCAGATACAGAGGGCTTATGGTGCTGCAGAAGGTCCGTTTCTTCCGCGGGCAGATAAAGGGCCCACCGTTAGTGCTCATGGAGCCTACAAGGTTGAGTGTGGTCCTCTTGGATACTCGTGCTCATTGAAGTCGGAACAGGATTGCAGGTGGATGGCTCAGTGTGTGTGCCAAGCCCTTCGTATCCTCCACGATGCGGGCCTGGTACACAGGGATATCCGACTCCCGAATATTGTGCGACTGTCAGAGATGAGATTCATGCTTATCGACCTTGAATCTGTAGCAGAGTCTCCTTTTAGATTGAGTGAAGGATTTCGATACTTCTCACACTGGAATTCGGGGATGTTGGAAGGCAATCTATATACGCCCTTTTCAGACATGTATAGTCTTGGGAAACTCTTGGATGCAGAAATTCCTTATGGGAGGACAGCACTTGCTGATGATTTTCTCCGGAAGCTCACTAGCAAACAGCTGAGCGCATCGGACGCATTGCAAGATCCTTGGCTATTAGAGCTCATGCTATAGGTGATTCCTGATCCATCTCTCGCCTTGTGACCTTGATGTTTTCTGGTGCTCGTGCAAGTTGGCAGAATCGTGTCGTTAGTAGCCCCTGTTAGTTGGTACATGCTTGAGGCTGTGCTCTTTGATCAATTATTCGACTTTTTCAGAGTAGATCCCCTGTGGCCTCCGACGGTGTGACAAACTTTACAAGAAAGATTCGTATTTTGCAGGTGAGAACCTCCAGCTGAGGTCCAAGCAAGATGACTTACTGCGTTTCTGCCATCTGTAGCTGGGAGAAACACTCCTTGTAGAGGTTTGCCGTCTTCGAAAGGTCTCCCGTAAGTGAAAAGTTCCTCATTTCCAGGTCGTGGAATTTTGCCTGCATGAATACAATCCCAGAGTCTTCTTAATTAGGCACTTGAGACAGTCAACATGACTGCTGTAAGAAAAAGTGGTCACCCGAGGCTTACTCCCTGAAGAAGACTATGGCCTGCACTGATGTGGCGACATGCTGCGCGTGACCAACTTGAGGACTCAACAAGTTTAATGAACCTTGCAAATTTGGCATTTGTTGTGATGTTCCGTACTCAGATTCTAGAAGAAGATGTTATGTGAATTTTACTGCACGTATTTTCTGCGAGTGTCAGAAGAATGAGATTGCAGTTAAAATTGGGAAGGCGAACGTGTTTGTGGTCAGCCATTAGTGTGACAATGCATTGTACCTTTGAACCAGCAACATCTGCAGCATTTTGATGAAGCTGCATGTCCATACATTGATTTGATAAGGATGGGGAAGAAGCAACTTGTCGACCTCGCAATCTTTCTTCTGTCTCCTGCAGTCAGTCCCACCGCCACTTCTTGTCATTTTGGATTGCTAAGCTCTTGTCACAATTTTCCAGAATCCAGCTACAATCTTGTTCTTAACTGACTGACTTTGATACCTTGGCATTCAGACAGGCCTGTAGCCGCATAATCTTTTGATTTTGCGCATCCCTTGTAGTTGACAATGTTTGGACCTGGAGAAAATCATACTGCAAGTCAATGATTCTTATTATCAGGATTTAGTGCTGAAATAGCGTGCTTTATCAGCAAAGGAGGAACCAAAACTATCCTGTATTCCTCCTGGAACTTGCACACAGTTTCAAGGGTTTACTCTAACCTGCGCCTCTGGAGAATTAAGACGATCACGCATCATTGCGATCTTTGTACCAGATTCCTGCAAGTACTGGTAATGATTAGGGCAGCTTGCTGATGAATTTGTCCTCAAATGTTCACAAAGTTTGTCATTCTAGTAGAAGTAATAAAATGGTGAAATGTCAAGTTAGTGCAGAGGTTGCAAGAAAAATTGACAATTACCAACCATCACGGTTACGCTACCTTGCTCTCCAACTCTAGGTGGTGTTCTTGGGTTTGCACACAGGCAAGTAATTGCTCCAACTCCCGCACTCTCTCATGCTCCAGCCTATATCTCGATGTAATAGCTTCCCTCTCCTGTAGTGAGGACGATCTTATCAGTACAAGACATTACCGAGCTGCGGCATTTTAACTCGGTAAGGATAAGCTCGCTTGAAGAACTATATGAGGCACAAATTAGATCACTCCTTAGCAACCCTAAGCATATTTAAAACGGCTTGAATGCTAAGTTACTGTAGTGGTATATTGGTGCAACCGAGACAATTGTTCACCTTTTCTATACTGGTCAGAGATTAATTGCTGATGCATACCTTCTGACTTTCAGCGAGCATGTCATTGACCTATTGCTGCTTTGTCTCCAATGCAGAACGAAGAAACCAATCACTAAAACGATCACGATACGTCAAATATTAAATGTTTCTAGACTGAGAATGGTTCAGCTCGATAACCTTGAGGTCAGAATTCAATCGTTGATTTTCTTCATCTAATGTCTTCACTTGAGATTGCGGCCTTTGGAAAGCTTCTTCCAAGCTCTGAATCTGGTACCGATGGCTTTGCAACTGATTGTCACATTCCACAATCTGCACTCTAAGTTGTTGGTTTTCCTCAGGCAGATCTCTGTACACTTTCATGATTTCTTCTTCTTCTTTCTCCTTAACGCCCAACATCTGCAGGTAACCAAATAATATTAATCGATAGGAGGTTCCAATGCAAGACCAACTGCATTCAATGTGTATGAGAACCAAACTTTTTGAAGAACTATTTGCTCTTGCATTTCAGGAGGAAATTAAAGAGGGCTACAGTTGAGAAACTTCTCTTTACTTCTGATCGCAATAAGGGTAGCTGCAGAAAAGGATACAGCAAGAAGGTGATATCAAAACTGAAGGATCTTCAATCAAGGATGTCAGATCGTGACTACTGTGTCGGAGAGATAGGAGTAACATCGAACAAAGACGTTAAGTTAGCACTTGGATTCTCAACACTAAAGAATAACATGGCATCAAGGAGTTCGGACCGTTTTAAAAGTTCCTAGGAGGATGGAAGACCAATTATTGTAACAATTTCTTATTTGAATCACTTGACTAGTCCCAGACGTGTTCACAATACTGTAGCTTAGATTTCACCAGCGTTGTCAGGACGCTCGACGTTCCTGACGTCCGGACGTCAGGACGAAGGACGTCCTCGGGCCTATCTGGACGTCCGGTGACATAACGAGTTTTGTCAATTTACCCGGGGTAAATAGCCGTCCGCAGCCTCGGCCGACCGCTCGGCCGTCAGATGCGACCACCCTCCGTCGCCTGTCGCGATCGCCCGGTGGTCGGTCAGTGGCGTCCGCCCCGCCGTCCGCCTGCAACGACCGCTCGGTGGTCGGTCGGCGCCGACCGCTAGGCCGTCCGAATGGCGGTCGGCGCTCGGCCGTTCGAATGGCGGTCGACAGTTGGCCGTTCGCCCAACCGTCCAAATGGCAATCAGGGGTTGGCCGTCCGGCAGCCATCTGCCCGGCCGTCTGAATGGCGGTCGGCCGTCAGCCCGGCCGTCCGAATGGCGGTCGGCCGTTAGCCCGGCCGTCCGAATGGCGGTCGGCGTTGTGGCCGTCCGATCGGCCGTCCGAATGGCAGTCGGCCGTCAGCCGTCCGCCTAGTTGTCCGAATGGCGGTCGGCGCTCGGCCGTCCGCTGTGCGGACGGCTCTTGGCCGTCCGCTGCGCGCTATATACCATTGGAAGCGCATTTTCAAGACGCTTTGAATGGTATATTACACGTTCAAAAACTCCCAAAACAGAGGGAGTTATGGCCAAAAAACCCGTGCGGACGGCTAGGTAGTCAACCGCGCGGACGGCTGAGGGCCGACCGCTGCGCGCTATATACCGTTGAAAGCGCATTTTCAAGACGCTTTGAATGGTATATTACACGTTCAAAAACTCCCAAAACAGAGGGAGTTATGGCCAAAAAACCCGTGCGGACGGCTAGGTAGTCAACCGCGCGGACGGCTGAGGGCCGACCGCTGCGCGCTATATACCGTTGAAAGCGCATTTTTAAGACGCTTTGAATGGTATATTAAACGTTCAAAAACTCCCAAAACTGAGGGAGTTATGGCCAAAAAACCCGTGCGGACTGCTAGGGAGTCAACCGCGCGGACGGGTGAGGGCCGACCGCCGTGCGGACGGCCCTTGGGCGTCTGCTGCGCGCTATACTCTGTTGGAAGCGCATTTTCAAGACGCTTTGAATGGTATATTACACGTTCAAAAACCCCCAAAACTAAGGGAGTTATGGCCAAAAAACCCGTGCGGACGGCTAGGGAGTCAGCCGATCCGGCGGACGCCTAAGGCCGACCGCCGGGCGGACGGCCAGGCAATCGGTGGGTCGGACGGCCAAGAGTCGACCGAGCGGCGATCGGCCATAGAGTCCGGAGGGCGAACCCTCGTGTAGTGACAAGTGGCAGTTAGAGAGGCGGACAACGGAGGGAAGCACCCAAATGCCAGAGACGGACGGCGGGGCGGACGGCCATTCTAATAGGCTTGTGGTTAATAAAGGAGAAAAATGAATCTAGATTTCTTGTGTAGTCTATTTCAAGTGAAACTACTATTCACAAGTTCTATTCTTCATATGTTTCCAAGTGCATTGGATATTTAAAATGGAATATTCATATATATTCGCATAATATCTTTGAGACATTCTTCTGACTAATAATGCACGTGACTCTTTCTCCTAATTTAGAGTGCACATGCAATGTCTATCTACCCAAAAAAATAATGTTCCAAACCGCTTCCATGTTGCCAAAGAGTAGAGAGAAGTGGAGGAGAGGGAAGGAAGTTGCTGAAATTTGAGGCTTGGTGGCTTGGTGGCCGTCCGCCAAGCTGTAGGAGCGGACGGCATGGCGGTCGACCACCAAGTGTCGACCGGCTGGCCTTGAGTCGATTGATCAAGGTCATTTTTTAAGATCTCCTAGAGGATGTTTTTTTCCACATTACGGCCATGTCAATGTAAACAAAAAGTATACATTTTATGTTACTTGTGTCTAAATAAACTTGATTGCTTATTTTTAAGTATAAGTGGATGTGTGGAATGAGAAATTTTTATACATTCCAACGTTTCCAACATAGAATTTGAAAGGAGTAATTATTTTGGCAAAGATGTATGTAGTAAATTTGGAACTTGGAGAGAGGTGCAAGTGTTAAATGATACTTTCCAAAATCATAATGTCCATAATGTTCTACAAACAATGTAATTACATTAGCAATGTCTTAAAATATTCCCAAACTCTACACAATTTTGGGGTGGCAATATTTGTGTTCCAAATAGAATTGGAAGTTGGGGGTTTGAACCAAGGTTGAACTTTCTAAACACACTTGGAATAAAAAAAAAGGAGCGTAGAAGTTAAAAGATGAAGTGTTGGACCGGTAGGTTCTGACTTCTTTGTTCATATGAAAGTCCATATTTCTAATACACAATGCTCTTGACATTATAATTTATATTGCCAATTTCGGAATGGTATGGCATCTGAGAATCCGACAAAGAACCAATGACTTCTAAATGGATGAAGTACTCCATTGAAAGAGTTCATCCGCATTTAACGCATCCATTAGTTATCCAATGGACTATTGCCATACCATCTTGGAATTAACATGTCAAAAATAAGAGCGTGAAAGCCCTCAAAAGCACTTATGATAGAGATCTCAAAACTTAGAAATAGACTACAAGGTTGAGCTCATAAGCTTAAATCATTGCATGTGGACCACTTTTTTATTCTTAGAATGCCATAATAGAATTAATAGTCCCGCATTTTATTAAATGATACGGGTATAATCGTAGTGGCAAAAGGTAATGGCTAGATCTTCCATAGTTAGGTATGGTAGTGGCATATATTCCAAAATTTACATATTAAGCAAGATATATTTCGAGAACCAACCACCATCAAAATTTGTATATATTCATGCTTGAATTGCATATCGATAAACATGTAGTATGGAATATCACTCTTGCACCTATTATGCTACTACTATTGATTTAAATAGATGATGCGTTCAAGGAAAAAACAATGAGCATTTAGAATAATTATTTTTATTGTTTTCCTCAGAAAGATCACAATAATAGTTATTGTTGGAAAAACTATTGGCAACATCTGTAACAGAATCTAAACTCATCTTACTCTTGCATCATATAAGTTTAACCTCCGCAAGCCTAAGTGTACTTTACAAGGTTTATTATGTTTACCTTCACTGCGATCATCTTTCAATTGAAGTGGTTAAATTTCACGAATTTTTGACCACATCATCTCATATAAGTTGGAAAAACTTTCCTATCGATACATTATCATTAAAGTTTTTTTGCAAGGTGAACCCCTAAAATTCTGAGTATTTGTCATTAAAATGCACGTTTACTTTAGAATGTACATTTACTTTGTGCAAAAAGAAATGAGGGGAAAAAAAGCTTGAAGCTCTACTTTAACCCTCACATTTAGAATAACATCCTTTCAAAATTTCATGAAAGTTGATGGTATGGATTGAGAGATTATATATTTTGAAGCAAAAAACAAGGTTCTTTTTCACTTACATGTATTTTAAGGATCATCTCCTTTTGAATTCTTGTGATGTAAATTTCATGCTTTAGATTAGAATCAAATTTTGTGCAAAAATTTGATATACAATGTTAGGTCCTTGCAAGAAAAATCAAAGTGAAATATGAAGGGTGCAAAATATTCAAAAACATTGTGGAAGGGATTGGGGTTCAAATACTATTATGATATATATATTTATTTATTTTTGTGGTGTATCTAATTTGCCATAAACTAAGAATCCCAACAGTAAAAAGGATGACATATATCGCATCATATAGTAAAATAAAACCGTAGAGCCAAACCATTAAAAATAGCTCTTTTCAAAATTTTAAGTGTAGTAAGGGTTGTGTATATATTCAAAAATTAGTAATTAGTGTTAAAAGTTCATATCAACTGGTTAAAATAGCTAAAATACATATTAAGCCAAGAGTTTATTAAAAGTTAGTTAAGATTTGAAGAGGTGCATCCATTTAATGAACGGTTGTAGAAGTTAAAGTACTTATAATACACACCTCTTTTCAAGAGGTGTCTTCCCTAAAATTTAGATTATACATAGCATTGGAAAGACAATAATTCCACCACTACCATGTTAAAGATTGGAGTGTGTCCTACCTTTGGAAGCTAGTTTTTTTGTGAAACTCTTGAGTTTGTAAGAGTAATTGTTGCTATATGTATTGGATTTATGATTGATATATGTGATTATTCATTGTGTAATTATTGTCTTGATTTTGTGAATTGAGTCATTTGTAATACATTGAATATTAGTACTTCATTATAAATTAGAGAAATACTCTAATTTGTCTAACTAATACAATTTTGTGTGTATGAAGATTAATTATAAACATTGTGATGAGATGTGAGTGTGATTGAATTAAATTAATGTAAAACTTGAGTGCAAGTAAGAGTATGATTTGATTGAAGCTTTAAGTGGCATTGTAGATGTTTAAGGAGTAATTTCATGAATGAGATATTCATGTGTGTGTGTTAATGTGTAATCAGTGACCTAATGCAATACTTCCAGGAATGCATGGGAACTTGCCACTTTATAAAGATTTAAGTTTGAGTGTTGAAAATTAAAAATACATAAGAGTAAGAGTAATTTTTAATACTAATGATAAAAAAATTATCAAGAGAGATGCATTCCTTGATGCATAGCATGGTAAGAGTGTTATGTGCATGTAATAAGTTGAATTAAGTCTAACCTAGAAAGGAGAGACTCTTTAAGGTAGATTAATCGCATTTGTGTTTTATGACAAGTGTAAAGACAAATGAATTTACAATTTCCATTACACTCAATTCCTCAAGGTGGATGAATTGCATTTCGTTTTGATTTCTAAGAAGAACATAATTAATGATTTGTATTGAAATTCAATGGAATCTTCCATCGGTCTATCTAGGCATGGATTAAGAGTCTTCACAGTTGACCACATGCACAATTGATAAAGAAATAATGTTCTTTCTAGGCACTTAGTCCTTGGGTTTAATGAATACTTTGTTCCTTTAGAGGGATGCATAACAACCTTAAATTCTTAAGAGTTTGGGTTAAACTTAAGTTTTGTTGATGGAAGAGAGTTTTTGTATAGAAATTAGAGTTAAATTAAAATACAATAGATGCTAGACCATCCGAGAAATGAGTTTAGAATCAAAAGGAGAATATGTGTGAGTCTTGGTGTTTTGTGAGTTGACCCGTTTTAAACCTTACAAAAATCTAAACCCAAAGATGTAAAAATGTCCAAAATTATTAGTGGTTCTCTTTATACTACCCAGAAATGTGTGAACATTTTTTACCTTGCTTGAAAATTAGATCTTTCATTGAAGGCATGAAATATTTATTGACGTTTTTAAGAAACCTAGGTACGATCTAGTAATACAAAGACTCTTAACCCTTAAACGGGCCGAATGTCGAAAAACGACATTTTGGATGACTGGCAGAGACTTTGAAGAGCCATAACTTCTTCATCCGGACTCCGTTTTGGACGAAATTACTTGTGTTAGGTCCCAAATCAAGTCTAGTTTGCGTGGTAAAAATTGCAGAACCATACAATGAAGTATGAATTAATGGCATGCATTTTAGTGAAGGCAGCTCTTGTTTTTGGGTTTTCAAACATGGGGCATGCTTTACCATGGCAAGCCAATTATGTGAAGTCCAATTTAGTTTTACATGAATTTTTTTTGCATAAGTATGATCTCAAGATGAAATCCAACAACTTTGTAGTTGGAAGATTTTTGTTTTGAATAGTTTAGGTATTGGATTTGCAATGATGTTTCTATCCTGAAAAAACTAAAATAATACATGGTTTTTCAGGAGAAGTTTCTCATTCATCCACCGTTGGATTTCAATTTTGTTGGTTGGGTTGGATTTGAATTTGAATCTTGTTTTTGTAGTGGAAACCTCAATTCCATCCAAGATGCAAGGAAGTTATGGCATTCACTTTTGTGCAAGGGGCCTAGTTTTGGACATTTTTTCCTTAGTAAAATTTAGGCAGATTTCACCATTGCAAGGCCATTATTTGCGCAAAGAAATTAATCTCATGGTTTTTTTTTGTTCAAGGGTGTTATTGAGATGAAGGTTAACATCTTTGTAGTTGGTGATTTTTCATTGCAATAAGTCTATTGGTAGCATTTTCACTTCAAAGTGAAAATCTTGAGATTTTGTGATGTTTTCTGAATACTAATATGTTATGATCTCGCAATCTATGAGACCTCATGACTCAAAATTTGACCCACATGATGTACAATATGTCTACTACAAGATTGTACGGTTGAGATCTAAATAACTTACCTTTGTTTCCATTTATGACACTTTTTTTGAGAATGTGTTCTTTTTGCTACAAATGAATCAAACCATTTAGGGGTTAAAATCGATGGACGCTTCTAGCAAAATGTTTGGAGTTGCGCAGAGTCAAAGTATGTGTGATTAGAAGAGCATTGCTTTTTCTTTAGGAATCCAAGTGGGACAAAATTAATGTTTCCACTAGGCTTGCATTATGGAAATCTTTGTTTAACATTCCGCAATATTCCAATTAAAATCACAATCATAGGAACGTGCACCAAGTGAAAAGTTTCTCCCCGGGGGTGATTTGTTCCTTCAAGGATTAGACCAAGGTCTTGCATGATCAATACATCTCAATAAAAGAAAGATCCATTAGTCGAAGGAATTTTTTTGAACCATTACAAATTTGTCTTCGCCATTCACATGGGATTCCATAATTTTAATGCTTTACGCTCCGGACATTATGATGCCAACTCCAGAATGGTGTGGCAACTGACAATCCGACAAAGGACAAAGCACTTATGAACGGATGAAGTATTCCGCCGGAAATGTTCATCCGCTCATAACTTATGCAATTTTCATCCGATGAGGGATTGCCACACCAACTTAGAATCAGCAGGTCATAGAGAAGAGTGTGATGTGCAAAAAACGGCGGGCCGTCCGCCAATCGGACGGTCAATCCGACGGCCAGTGGGCCGTCCGCCCGAATCAGACAGCCGGGCGGCCGTCAACCTGATCAGACGGCCATCGCGCGCCCGTGCGATCAAATCGCGGCCGTCCGATCAGGCGGACGGCCGAGGTGCCGTCCGATAGCCCCGACAGCAACGACCGATCGGACGGCCTAGCGCAATTTGACGGCTGCGATCTGGCCGCGTGGCACTTCGTTGAATCCGACGGTCCAAAAAACTTACCAGGGCCTTCCGTAAATGCATTTACCCCCCCCCCCCCGACGCTACGTCCGACGTGACGTCAGGACGTCCTCGTCTTAGGACGTCCTAGGACGCTCTCAAACCCCCAAAGACGTCGGATTGGTAACCCTAGAATTCACATTACGCAACTCGTTGACGACATTCTCACGCTCAGCCACAACCTGAAGCATCTCTGTTTTGAGCATCTGCAAACAACATCTAGAATACTAGAATCAACCGAGAATTTACTCTGCCCTTCTTAAAATTTCCACAAACTTGGAGTTCGATAGAAAGGCAAACTCTTTCCAAATAGAAGTTGGCACGGAAGCTAACTTGGATATCTGTATTTGATGCTTGAAGAAGGCCTTCAACTGCACTAATCTCCGACGTCTGCCAATCACAAAAAGGAGGATAGGAAATTCTGATAAATCCAGTCGACATTCCATAGCCACCATTTGAATTCATGATAATCCTGGTGATATCATACATTCATAGTAGAATATGCTATATAATACATAATGTGGTGTCTCGACGCTGTGGGATCTCTTGTCCAATTTCGAGTGTGGATTGAAGGACTTCAGATCTAAAGCACAAATTATGAGCGGCCCTGACAGGTACGATGTAGGTGTCGAGTTAACATCTGAAAGAGTCTATCAGCCATTCACGGTTTTTCTTGGACAGCTCTCACTGTGCGAGTGTGACGCACAGAAATTTGTAAAGAGTGACTCACCTTAGCGCTTAATCGTTCGTCAAGATTCTTCCTGGCGTCTTCCTCCATAGGCAATTTGGACTTCAAGGATACAATCTGTAAAAGAAATATTGATATAGCAGCGATGTTTGACTATCAATACTAGTGTGACATAAAATTTGAGCATAAAGAATGAATCAGCTTAATCTCTCTAAAATCTCCTTACAAATTGTTGGAAAGTTACTTTCTAAGAATTTTCTATTTTCCAAACTGTTAGAAAGTACCCAAGACGCCCTAATCGAGAGTGTTGAAATCAGAACACACATTGTAGTAAACAAAGAGTTATTAACTTGTTTAGTACTATATCACTTTACTAGAGCCTCTGACGTAGTCATCCAAGCTAAATCTTAGGCAGAAAGTCTGCACTAAAGTGATGTGAATGAATGTAATTGAACTATGACAAAGCCGTTGATGGGAGTAACAATAATGAAAGTCACAAAAACCACATAGCTCTAGCTTCTTCATTTACGAGTATTGCCTCAGGTTGGGCACCTCCAATTCTGCCTGTTGGATGAGATTTTGACCCGATTGAAGCCTATGCTCTACTGTTTGTAGGTTACGCTTCATAAATTGAATTTCACACTGGAGTTGCCCATTTTCGTCGTTCATTTGACCAATTCTCTCGCCTTGCGCGTTTACCTTCTCAGCGAAGCAAGATTTTAGTATACTTTAACCGAGCACTTACAGTTTGATGTCATACTTTATATGGGATGAACACATAAATCTCCCGCATTTTAGTAAATTTAGACAATAGGAGATTTCTCTAACGAAGGGTTTAAATTCTCAGACATCATCAATGTAACATTTGTATTGTTTTTAAAATGTCTTTTTCATGAAGGATGGCAAATTATTATTGCTATTCTCTAGGCCGAGAAAGTGAGATAGCGCGTCTTTACCTCCATGATTGTCAAAGGCATTAGTCTGCAAGGAGTCGCCAATGACCTCCAGTTGCAGTTGGTCACGCTCCTTAACTAAAGCATCAAACAACCCGCAGAGGTGATTGACCTCCCCCGTCCTTTCTCCACTGATCCTGTAAGATCCAACGGATCTCCATGTCCATAGCTACAACACGTTCAGCCATCTGCTGATCCGCAAATGTGCTTTTCAGCTTACCAACCTTCATCACACAAGGAAGCTTGGGTCATAACCAAAGCACTGACTTCAGTTTAAAGGTGAATCTCATTGAAGGCTCTTCAATAGAGTCTTAACTACCACAAGCAACTTCATGGGCATTACCATGCAGGAAATGCATAATTTCTCTTCTTTGACAATTGCCTCATGAATGTTAAGGAGATAGATTTACGGCGATTTAACACTCACTATGAAATTGAGCAAAAGGGGGGAAATATTGCATTTCCGATATGGTAACGCCATCTAGGTTCTCTGCGTAATGGGCACTTCAAGGTGAAATAGATGACACTGCTACCTGGCGGAAGTCATCTGATTAACCCTTAAGCGTCGGGCCTAAACCCGTGTCTGAAATGAGATGGATGGACCTATAATCAATGGTGTTGTTAGAAATATCTGTAGACGTGTAGAAGATGCAGGATTAGAACAAGGGTTGTGCTAGCTTATGAGAGGGAGTAGCTTCGAATGACTAACTCGTGCTGAAGTAGAAAAGAACTGATTCAGGTAGTAGTAATTGATGATTTATGTCAAGGCACCACATTTTTTATAACTTGGGCAGCTGATTCAAAATGCGGATAGCAGTATCAGGATAGGTGACACGGATTAGGGCTTTGCATCGTCACGAAGCGTATCCAAAAATGAGTAGAGCGAGCTCATGCCATAAGCAGGAAACATCAGGAATTGGAGGAAAAAATCCTTGCAAAGAGAGAATGTGTTGGAGAGGTCCAGGGGAGGTCAGGAAGGGCAGTAAGGTGGTATTGTTCACAGCTGTACAAGCACCAAGCAACTCGTTGCCCGCCATGCACTCCCAACGAAGCTGGTTAGGGTCGCCGCACTCTCCGCGGGCAACACTGTTCATGGAATCCCTAATGTGGCAAGTATTCATAAGTGGTGGCGGATCCAAGCTTTGGCATTTCCTAACGGCTCCAGATTTTTGGGATCTACATATCTCAAGTCTCTTGAGGGCATTCTGTGATACGCGGTGTGCTGGGGCATTTCGGGGTCTGGATCTTAGCGACACTATATTTGCTCGGGAGAATTGGTACTATGGACAGATTCTTGAGGTTGACACGGTTGGGAGCACATGTTGTTTCGATGGGAGAAGTGCCTCGAGTTGATGGTAGCGAATCAATTGGAGAGAGTAAGCGCTTGATTCTAGTGTGACTGATTTGGTTGTAGTGTTGAAGTAGTCGATGAAGAGTGTTTGATTAATGATTTGATGTTGTTCGTGTTTGAGTTTGGTTGTCTGATTCTAATGTGAATGAGCGTATTGTTTGGTTGAAGAAGTAGTAGATGAGAATTGTTTGTTTACTTCGGATCTTTGAATTTGAGTTTGGTTGACGATGAGGAGTGTTTGATCGGTGACTGATGTTCTCACGTGAGTTGAAGCCGATTAGTAGTGTCTTTCTGTGAATACTGATGTTGGTGTCCTGATTTCACATATGTTATCTTTATTTTGTGAGTAAGAGAGCGAGGGGGTGCACACAAGTGTGGATCCTCGCAAACGGTCGCCTCAATAGCAGTACATGTGTATACTACAACAACAGTACGAGGTGCGAATTCACTGCACCGATGTTTTTTGGGTATTTACTGCGGGAGAGTACTAACTATGGGATTTAGGCTTTTTGAGTAGTCACGTAGTAACCTCAGTGAGGTTAGAGACATGACCGCCTCGTGAGTAGCATACAAAATTTAGTTGCTGATTGACACAAAGGTGTTTTTGTGGGTGGCGAGTGAGCAGGATGTCTCGTCGCAATGAAGCGGAAGACGGACTCTGAGACAAGCTTAACTAAACTCATGGACCGGAGCTATTAAGGCGTGATCGTGCTGCGCCGACGCATGAGTTGCTCCCCAACGAAATGGAGGAGGTGTTGTGTACGTAGGCATCAGCGTTGAGAGAGCAGGTCCACCATGTCACTGTGCTGGTACCACCTGTCCTAGTCGCATCTGATCAAGATGTTGTCTCTGGAACTTTCAAGTCGACAATCGCACAGCAACACTCTGCACACAATTTGCCTTGAATTTCTCGCCGGAATCTAACCTAGAGCTCAAGTTGTACCTCTCATCATGAACCGTTTGGTTTAAAGCATACGTGAGTACATTGGTTGCCATTTCGATCCATCAGAGCTGGATGTTGTTTGTAATATTGTTTGTGTTTAACTTGTTCTAAGGTGCTAATGATCGAAGCAATTTGTGCAAGTGCTAGTGCTTTTCAGTGATGATCCACAGTGTTGATGTGACCAAGAACAATTTGGTTCTTAGTAAGAATGCTTGAGGAAGATCCAAAATGGATTTTCTTATTCATCATCTTGTGTACATTGGAACGTTGTATTTCTAGGTGTGTATCTTGGTGTTGCTTTGTTGATATTTATGAAGTTCTATTTGTTGGAGGAAATACGCTTAGGTGAAGTTATGTCGGTGGGGCATGCTTGAAAGATTTATGTAGCGAGTATATAGTATCATGCGTTCCGTGGCGGCATGCCAAAAACCTAAATGCGCACCATGAAGAAGTCCCTTCTTGTGACAAGGCATCATGCCCGTGGTGCAAATACAAAGTTTTTAGAGTCAATCCCTTCTGACTTCCAACACACAGTCTATCAAAAAAAGTGCTGCCCAATATGAAATATTTCTTTCGGCATTTAGTTTACAAAGCCGTGGTACCCGTTTTTATCATCCTCTTTGTTACGGAAAAAAGCTACACCCTCCCACAAATAATTTTTTATGTGCATATGGTGCAAACACTCCTTAACAACATCTACAAAAAAAATTGGATGAAAATGATGAGTTTTCATCCTTGGAGGGCGATTTCCATTCATACATCCACCAGATTTTGTTGGTCTCGACGCTTAAGGGTTAAGCAAGAGTGACAAGAGGATCGCCCAATACAACTGCCAATTATTGTGTTATACTGCATGATATTATTTATTAATCAAACGATCACAGTGAATTGTACCAGTTCTTCTCTGGTAGAGTCTAGCTGAGTAATAAGGGTTTTTAATTGTTTCACGTCCCTTTCAATAGTTTCCAACCGTCGCCTGCAGGAAAAAAAGTCTTCTGTGAGAGAACAGAAGAGACTGCATCTATGAGAGGCAGCAAACGGGCTCCCCGATTTCGTATAGACCTGATGCTTCTCACTGATAAGTTCTTATCCAAAACTCTAGCAATTCCGACTTCAAGAGTTTTGTCATATCTCTAACCGATAAGACCGCTAGAACTAGCCGAATATTTGTATTTGTTGAGTTTGAGATAACATTATACATGCACAACTATAATTGTGGAGTAGTCTCAGCAACTTTCAAAGAGCTTTCTTCACGACTCCTACTGCACCCAGAATGATCTGCTTGAAGCCGTGAGTATTTGCCCCCAAGCTCCTCCAACTCTCGTCTGCAATTAGAGTTCATGAATGTTGGAAAGTTAAGGCACAAAAACGGTCTCAATCACAAAAGCTTGTCTCTTCAATTTAAGACTAAGATAAGAGAAAATACTAGACGAGAATTCAGATCTTGAAGTTAAATGTCAGAAAATCACACCAATGAGTTGCATTTCTTGTGAGCTTCTTGCTCAGCTGTTATGGGGGCCTCTGTCTCATGCAAAGTCTGGGACGACCAATCACCTCATGTATTGAATCAAAAGACATACACCAATGCTAAGTCAAGTTCTCAATGCAGAGAAATCAAAAACAGATGAAGCAGTGGGTGTATAGTTGATCACATCCAAGACAATGTTCCTTGCCAATGATACATCAGAAACGAAGTTCACAAAATAACCGCCCCATGTATGGACTTCACAAAAATTCTATTTTTGCTTTCTAACATTTCCCAGGATTGGGCATAAGAATAAGCATGTTCCTAGATTCACAAGGAGCTTCTGCACTTGTTTGCCCTTTTCCCTGGTAACACTACCACATCAAAATACACCTACATAAATAATACAGCCTTATCAAATTAGGGAAAAGAGCGAACATGATTCACAATTGCTATGTGGGACACGGTGCAGAACCTCCTTGTGATTTATGTTGGAAGGTACCTTTCCGTACTAAGAAGAACTAAATTGATCAGATCCTAATTACACTTAGATAATTCAATCAATTAAGTACTAGGCAATATTGATCCACACCAGTTGGAAGGAATTGCAGAGGGTGGACATGGATGTGCACCCGATCCGGTTCCACGAATTGAGCTACGAGAGCAGAGGTCAGTTGAGCCATGCTTCCGTCAATTTTCTGCACTTCCCAAGGTATAATAATTGGCATCTAGTTCCGGTTTCGTATATGTTAACGCGGTGGGACAATGCAACAAATCTGTAGTTTGAAGTTGAGCTAAAGAATCTTACTCGAATTAAAGCGGCTAACTGATTGCATTCTAATTGGCTGGCTGCTAGTGCTTCTTCACCCGCCACCTCCATATTTGATGAGTTGATACCACATGTTAGTTAAGTGCATAAACTATTCAAGTAGGGGCAGTTGATGCTTCAAACAATGCCTCGCAAGTCGAGAACAGAGGTTGCAGGTCATCCAACTTAGCTTTCAAGTTGTCAACCTGCAAGCAAAAAAAGGAACTTGAAGTTCACACCATTGAATTTGCACCAGACCATACAAGAACCAATCCAGAATTAGTCAAGTCAATATGTTACATCACTCCGCTTTAAGAGCAAATTTTGATTGTTGATGAAACAACTTCATAGGTGCAAGTTCAATAGAACAACGACATAGGTGCAAGTTCAAAAGCTCGTATGGAGCAGAGTGCACATTTCTCAAACTCCGCTGCATAGACTCTCTCCCTTTGATGGAGAACATCATCTACAAAAGGCCAAGCTCAAGTGAGCTTCAGAAGAGATGAGGACTTCTTTAAAGAAATAAATGTGATCTCCAACAGAATCAAAACGCACTTAGTCCGCTCAATTCTTTTTACCACTGTTAAAGTGAGAAACATATAAAATAAATTAGGAATGATGTCTGAGACAGCCAAACGGCCGAAGAGCTGCATTCAAGCAAATATTCGTCGGTATTCACACGTAGTAATCATCATTTTCGCGACGTAACCATAGATGCATCACATAAATTAACTAGTTTCACTCCTAGGAGTAGAGTGTGGATTTGGTCCCGACACGAACATATACTAGATTTCCATTGACACGTTTTTACTACCTAAATATCCTTCAAGGGATGCAAAGAGAAGAGAATCACCAAGCGAGACAAAAAAACATCTCTAGACTGTAACCACATTCCAACCAGGCACCATAATCGTGTTGTTCTGATATCATTTTATACATATTATGCGTAGGGCACCTTAGTAAATCATTGTTGATACGTTGCACTGTTCTTGTCCTTGTCTTGTTACACATGCTGCAAGACTTCGCTCAAATTGCTTTGATACAAACTGTGCTGTGATCTATGTCACTTTAGTGTAGAGGAGAAACGTCACGAGTTCAAGATACAAAGAAGCTACAATTCAACTCATAGCAATTGATAGGTTTGTTGTCATAAGATTGCTATTACTTGGAGGAAGGCCCGTATAACAAGATGGAAGCTAAAAGTTTTAAAACATCCACAATTCAAATCATATGATAGAAGTGAAAGATTACTAAAAAACGAGCACTTGACAAAGGTTGAGTTGAGGTGACAAACTAAATAATTGGAGCGTTCCAAATGCTTGCTCCTCACACCCTCCGAAACAACTGCCAGAGCCATGATGCCCGCTGGAAGGTCATGATTCAAAACAAAGTTCCACCCGACCAGTGAGGAAAATATGGGGATACGTTGAGTGCGGCCAGCCAGCAATTGAATGGTCATCAGGAATGAATATAGTGAGTATAAAGCTCATTTAAACGAGAGCAGATGTAATTGACAGGCCTCGTATAAAAGAGTTGGCTTTTTTCATTTTGATTCCAATCAACTTTCAGAATTCATGTTATCCAGGCATCCTCTAGAATGCATACACCAAATCAACTACCTAGAGCTAAGAGGACTTTCTTGTATATAAGTATTTGTAATGTCAGAAAAGGTTAGGTGAACTCTACCTTGCGTACGTCGTCCAATAAGTTTTGTAAATTCGTTCTTTCAGAATCCACAAATTCCAGCTGTAAGTCAAGGCCATTGATCTCTTTTACCAGTTCCTCCTACAAATCCAAGCATTGGTGCATTCTTACGAGATTCTTGGCATAATTTTGTGGTCACTGTATATTGCATGCAATTGGGTTACATATGATTGTGAACATACCTCCTTCTGGTCCGAATTATGAATGAAGCCTTTTATGTTGTTTGCTTTCTGCTCTATGTCAGGCTCCAACAGCACATAGGTGTTTGCTTATAATTTCAATTGGCCTGACAGTCACCATATTCTGTCTTAGGAATAAAGTTCCACATTTTCATATACATAGTACCAATAAACTTGGAGGTCTCTGATTCACTCAAGACTCGAGGTGATTCGTTTGTTTTCAATCATAGAGCCAAGAGATTGCAAAAGTATTATTATCACGTGAAGTTGAAGCACCAAGAGTAAAAAGCAAATAAAAACCTTCATGAAAACAAAATTTTAATAACATCTCTGCAAGATTGACCTAAAACAATATGTGACTATCTTGGTTCGAGAAACATAGTAGTAGCGGAAAGTAGTAGTGCACGAAGGAACAAACTTGCTAGGCAAGTCTAGCGCTACTTTGGAGAATGACAATCTGTGGATTTCTTTTTCTTTCTCGTATATCTGTGGCAATCATACACTGTTTAGAAATCAGCACGTTCCCAGTGATAACTCCAGCAAGCACAATTCACTTATTAAATCGATCAAGTATTGAAAAAAAACACGTACTGGGTATTATAGTTGGTAATAATCTCTATACAAACTATTGTTCCGAATTGCAACCTAAAACCAAAAAAGATTACACATAAGTAAGAAGAATATCTGCTACTTTTGAAATCTGAAAAGAGAGAAACAATATTGTAATAAATTGTATGACAGATCATCACATGTTGTAGTGATAGAAGCTCTGAAGCAATGCTTTCAAGGTCCAACCTCAAAACTGAAACCCCCTTACCAACGAACATGAGTTCTTTGACCTCTGTGCACATCACACAACGATTTTGATTACTCTGATGTAGGTAAATACCAGCAGTGGTTATGCTAGCCTGTACATGCAAAATTGAGTCTGAAATACCTCGATCTCGTATTGCACGCTAAAATATTCGGTTTGTATGCATTTCTTGGGGAATTATCTCTAATGTCATCAGACAAAGCATTTATGGGTGAATGTAAAGTGGTCCTCTATCTACGGCTTAGTTCCAAAGGCTCACCATTAGGTGGAAATTTTTTGTTCGCAGCTTGGAGCTCTTGAATCTCTGCATCTTTTGAGGTGATTTGAAGCTGCAAACATAGATTATAAAATTGTACGATAAGTCCGGAACTTTTAATGAAAGAGAGAGATATCAATCAGATGTACACATTTTGAACATGAGATCAAAACAACAGTCGAAAAGAAACATTCATATTGAGTAGAAATAAATTGAAAGTACTTTCAGATAACTGTTTCCAAGAAAGTAGAGACCTAAGCACAGATAACCTTGAGCAAAATTATGTTCATTAGAATCAAAGCCTCGGAATGAAGGTGTGCAGTTCGTGGACGTTTGCTAAGAAGCCCATTCACATAAAGTGTTTTTCCACTTCAAAGAGCACAATATGTTAATCAGAGGCCCAAATATTGCACCTGAGTGGATGCCAGTTGTTCCTGAAGAGCTGCGTATCTTTCTTTCAGTTTCTGCAACTCCTCCTCCACCTTCTTACAGCGAGTCTCTGCCACTCTGTCAGAGAAAGATATTGAGATAGAACTTATTTCGTCTGCCACCATATACCACCTTAGTTATAAAATAAGCGCACCCTAAACTCAAAAATTGTTGGAGTGTGTCAGAAACAGCCGAAGTCGGGTCAACTGCTTCACCTCAAAGAACATATCTGGATATACTTGAAGCAAGCATTTTAAAGGTTATCAGGGTTCTTACCGAATTAGCTCCAGCTTCTTCTGGTTTCCAACAAATGTTGATTTCGTCTTAGGAGCAGGAGGAGAGACAGGCTCCATTGGTGGTTCTTCAAGAAATAGTTGCAAATAATTAGAGACAGGAATACCGTTTCTTCTTACTTGTCTGTGGATTAATGACTTCTTCGTTACGTAATACCTCAGTAATTTACACCAAAAAACCCAGTAATTTCATACTTCAGATTTTCAAAAAGTATGAGAGCTTTCGATGCAATTTTTGATGCACATTAATTGACCTCACATTGTGTATGATATAAATCTCGACCTCGTTCACCATCTTCACCTACTTTTCAAAAAAAAAAAGTCGCCATTATAGTACGTAAGAAACTCAGGATCTGAACTCGAAAACTAAATTTGCAGATATAAAATTGCAGCGATCATCAAAGACCAAGTCGACGGCACTCACAAAAAGACTTTCTATGTGTTCCATTATAAAAGTCCTAGTCTTGCCTCCACCATAAATGAACCTAAATGAATTATTGTAAATTCTCAATCGTCCCGTGTTGATTGGCAATAATAAGAAATTTGGCCATCGGAGGATACAGAAGTCTCCTAATGACTAAGGAAACTACTCTGTGCCAACGACCGTCAGGACAGTGATAGAATATGTTTCACAAGGAGAAGTATTATACTAAGCGGCTTGGAAATGGTCATCTGTCGTGCAGCATGTTGATCCACAGCAATATTGATTGCAAATGCGATCATCAGTACATTAAGTTGTACTTCCCATTTGAGTGTTTCTTTATTCAAAAGATGTAAGTTGCAAGCTCCAAAGGTTTGAACTAGAAAAGATTCAAGACATACCACTTGGAGGCGCAGGTGTTTGAAGGTTGAGAGTTAATCGTAAATCTTGGTTCATAATTTCTAGCTCCTGAAGCTGGTGCATGCTCTGAGCCCTCCATTGTTGGATCTGTTCCTCACCAATACCACAGACGGGGACGTTTGACCATCTGCACTCACTCCTAGAGTACCCCTCTTCTCCACCTAGCATAGTGTACACATTACAACCGCAATTTTGTGAATAAAGTGCTGAAGATCCTGTTACAACAAATATCAACACAATGTGGATTCCTCCATCAAAATAGAATGGCAGTACTATGCTTCAACTGCTTCAGAGTGGTATGAAAACAACTGAGAATAGTCTATGCAAGGATAACTTTGGCGACGGGTTTCACCGCATTTGTTGTCGTAACCCCATGCTTGAAGCCTTGCAATCAGCGGCGCCATATGACTTGACCGATTAGATTTTGACATCTCTTCACGAGCGTAGTAACATATTGATGCGGAAGGATAGAAAGAAGTGTATACTCAAGGATTGATATGACTCGTCAGAGCAACATAAGCTTTGACTCTCAGGGTATGAAGTCAACACTACACCTTAAAATACAGAAACTACATGGGGATACACCCATTTAAAACCTAAAGAAAACTTGACAAAACAGCACAACATAATGGAAACAGCACACGATAAGGAAAAATAATTTCCAAAGACACCGTTCTGCAGAGAAATTTCATTTAGGTAAGTCGCAAGATTAAGAGCCTGCGACCATCTCAGTTTTCTTACTGCTCAAAGCCAACATTGCCAGCGTTAATGAAAGCTCCAGCATGAAACCGAGGCCACTGCAATATATTTCTTCGGATCAGCGTCAATTTCCAGAGTCTATGCAGACCAGAAGTCTGTGGTGTTCAAAACCTTCGCATTTCTGTTGTTTCGAGTACCAAAATCTCATGTATCAGGGAGGGAAAGAGAGCACTTTCCAACATTAACCAGAGGTCTTAAGGGGCTTTAAGAGGCCAAAACTCGGTATAGCAGCAATTCGACACATCCATATAGGGGACCATCAAATCAAGTCTGACCAGAACCTCCTTCTCTTGATGTGTTGGACACCAACTTCATAGCCCGTAACCACGGTACAGACGTCAAGACTTTGGATAGCAGAAAGCGCTGCATACATATAATGCGGGATAAGTTTTCTCAATTCGTCACTTACAACCACAAGCCACATCTTCTGTCATGGAATGAGAAATAAGATAGCATCGATCCTAGAAGATGTTGACAAGCTTCATCGTTTTGCACGTGTTTCCATTGCTGATAGCAGTGTTCATCAACCGTGAGCCTGGCAATACGGAATTCGCCGCATGTACAGTTTCTCAACACCCCTTGCCCACTGGAGCTAACTGAAAACACCCTAACAGCTCCAATGCCCGAGTAAATCCTTCGCAATAGTCTCCACCCGCTTGTAGAGCCACCGATTGTCTTTGCAAGCCCTAAAAGGAACCCGCTGTCAATCCACCGATTCTCCTCTTGAAAGCTAAGGCAAATCCACAATACGCTCCATTAAAGCAACTCCTTCTCTTCCATAGTTCCACGAGCGCCAAACCGCCTGCTACATATCAAGGATATGAAAAGATCAGAGAAACCTAAATTCCTTCAAAACTCTCTCTCTTGAAAGATCAAACTACTCTCGCCTACAATACTATGCAAAGAGGATCAATAAATAGCATCTCGAGGCCAAGTACCCCTTCCAGGATGTACAGCTCTCGAAAATCAAAACAGCGAGGAAAGAATACCTAAACATTTTACAGCAGCTCTCATCTCTTCCACAGTAGCAGCCCCGATTGCCACCCCTGGACGAGTTCCAAGAGCGAAAGAAGCGCAGGGAGTTGAAGAAGAAAAAAACTGAATGTTATCAACAGCCATTCCCTTTCGTCTCTCACACCTCGAACAAGGACGTCTAGAAAACCGAAAATGAAGACTTAATGAGGAATCTCTCCAAAACTTCAAAGCACAGGTCACACGACCTCAAAAAAATGCACATGCAGCATGAGAAGCAGCGGCAAAAAGAAACGTGGGTGGAGATCGAACAGAAGTTACAACACAGGAAACGGAATGGGGAGAAATTTGTACCTTCCGGAAGCTAAGAGGGAGGCGCATCGAGCGACGCGGTGGTAGAGAGGAGATCGGTCGAGCTCACGCAGCAGCGGCGAATCGAATGCCGTTGGGGGTGGTGCGAGTAGCCCGAACTCACACACGCTATTATCGATTTGGTCTCTCGCTTTGTCTCCTCGGTCATCCCCTCGGGTAGCCCGTCGATTATACGAGGGCACCTTGATTCTCATCTCCGTTCTGCCATGTCAACGAATGAGAGCTCCGCAACTCACAGGCTCATGATTGGTTCACAAGACTAGATTGGGACATGACTACACTCGAAGGCTCTTCATTCCATGAACACCATATTCATTATATTGGGAGATTGGGAGCGTCCCAAAATATTACATGAAGCTTAAGTCGACCTAAATATGCAAATGTTTAGTGAATTTACACAATGAAAATTTTCCATTATGTTCAATATGGGTACATATTCAGCTTGAGTCGAGCTGATTGTGCACAAATATTTACTATTGGGAAAACCATTCATACCTTTCAAAGTCCCAGAAATCTCCCAATATATTGAAGAAGGTGTTCATGCTTATAGTGTGGATTGGTTAGTGCATACAATGTGGATTGGTTAGCGTGGCCTGGCAAAGTACTCGAGTGTCGCTCTTTAAGTGGATGTTCTTTTTGAAGCATCTATGTGGCACTTGGGGTTGCATGTAATTTTCAATTAGTGGAACAATTTGGACTTAGTTTGGTTCAAAGTATTACTTGCAAGACATGTTTGGCTTCTTGAAAATGAATGTTTATTTATTTTCCAAAGATCATTTTAGTTTTTATTAAATAGTTCATAATTGAAACATTACATTTTTAAGGTACTCGGGTTTCAATTCCTTTAATAGCTTTTGAATATTTTTTGGTGGCCACTACATATGAATTATTCTTTAAAAGCCTTTTCTAACACATAGATGAAACAAAACATACAAAAATAAATCATTTATTTATTACTTCATACTAGTAAATCGGTGGATTAAAGTGAAGCAAATCTTTTTAAATAATATTTTTAAGTTTCTTTTTAAAGATAGCCAAAACGAAATGTCCATGGCAAATTGTTTTTTTAGAAATATAGTTTGATACATGGGTGGTTGTATTTTTTATAAATGTCATTTAAGTTGTTATCATTCCTTGGTTTCCAATTAGCTTTGAAAGCATGTCATTTAAGCTCTTATTTTTTATAAGGTTCATTCTTTTGTTGTATACATCATGGGTTATTTTATGATTTCAAGAACATCTATATTTATTCTATAGGTGTCTTAGTCATCTTCTAATCTAGCATTAAAGAAAATATGGAGCAATCTCAAAGAGTTGCTAGAATACAGTCAAATACAATTCAAAGATTACAATTTAGTTGGTCGCAATCGCCTTCTTCCCCTCCTCCAACCTCCCCAAACTCATTTTCCTTTTCTCGACTTTTAAAGGGACTACCATGGGGGTTGTGGTTGCCCCCTCCCCACCTTCCACCCTCTCCAAATTCATTTTTTTGTCCCCCATACTCCCTACGTCCTTTGGTAACTGCCTTGCAACATCCTAGCTACCGCCTGACTACAAGCGGACCCCCATGGTGGGTAGTGGCCGGCCCCTCCAGCCTCTCCAAATCCATTTTTCCTTCCACCCCCCCCCCTTACCCACCTAGGCACGCGACTTCGTGGCGATGGCTATGGGGGCCGTCTACTTTCCCCTCTTGCCTCTCCAAACTCACTTTTCTTTTCTCCCCTATCAACTATTAAAAGCATTGAAAAAATAATGTTTTTATCACTTGATTGTTGACCATTGAGGGACGTCATGACAATCTAGCTTTGAAGTCCGATTTGTTGTTGCTATTGTTCTCATTGTTGTTGGTCCATGACAATTTAGAGTTGAAAGGATTGTCTAAATCTTCTTTAATTGACTCAAATGATTGCATTTCACAAATCAATATGTAATAACAAAGACTTATATGATGAGCCTTATTTAAATATAATTACTTGTCATAATTAACCCATATTTAACTAATTTTGGAAAAGAAAGGTCAAATTATGGAAAATTTCTATATTGTGGCTTGAATCGATAAGGAGTGTTGCCAAATGACACAAAAACAATGCTAAATGACGCTAAAGAACATCAAACGTCCTGGTTATGTAGTAGTTTGACACAATTTAGCGGTTATGCACATAAATGTAGTGCAACTTTTGAATTTTGAATAAATATGGGTTTCCACATAACGCCTATATTATTTCTCAACTTTTCTTTTCCATAATTAGTTCAATAAGGGATAATTGTTGTAAAGGAGAAACATGCTTCGCAAAGTTCATCATTGTATAAGCCATCATATAAGTCATTGTTATCACATGCAAACTTTTGAAAAGCCTTATATTATACAAACTTTTGAAAAGGTCATTCATTCAACATTTCACTTACAAAAGCTATGCAATGCAACTCGCATTTATCAATATCATTTCAATATATAGTCCCTTAAAGAATGGGTGTATTTGGTAAAACAAAAAAATACTATACTATTTAACTTTTATTAATTCAATGAAATTTTAAAGATGATGTGAACCATGATGATTAAATGTTTTTTTTCTAAATTTATAAAAGTAGTTAAAAATTGAAAAAAATAATTAAGTTAAATTTTTTATCTTTACACTTTAATTTCTTTGTAGTTGACAAGTATTTTACATTGCAACTATAAAAAAAATTCAAAACGCAAAACTCAACGATCATAACATCATTTGTTTTTTCAACCAAATTTTTTTAACCATAAGAATTTGTCAACAATTTTATCTTTCGTTTCCATGTAAAAGAACTCCAATTCTTTTTGGACAATGGCATAAAGCAAGTATTTTTTTCTTCTTCTATAGAATAGTTTTTCTACATAATAAAAACTTGATTGTATCGATTCATTCTAAAAATTGCTAAATTAAAAAGAATCAAGTTTACAATCTACTTGGAACTAACAATTTTTCTTTTTACTCAAGGAAGGCATTCAAAAATTTATCTTGATAAAAATGGATTCTACAAAACTTCATGGATTCAATAGACTATATTGTAAATACTAGAACTCTATGGCTAGAAAAATCATGAAACTATCAATATCAAAGATTTAAAAATTATAATTTTTTTAAATTCTTAAAACCATTTATGGTGAAAAATTATATAAATGCAAAATATGCATTGAATGAATATGAAGAAACATGAAAATGAATAGGAAGACTTGAAAGGTTTCATGAGATGATTTTTAAAATATAAATGTAAAAAAGGGGTAAAGGTATGTCATGTCATACAACATTGTGTCTTAAAACCATAGATTCCCAAAGCATACTAAATTGTTGGTTTTTTAACAAATCAAGATATTTCATTTTCTTAATTTTTAAAATTAACTAAATTTATCATTTAAATGAAAAAACAAAAAAACAAAATATAAATAGAAGTTTTGGAGGTGAAAACACTTTCAATAGAATTTTTTTTAGAAATTTTAAAAGTAGATTTGTAACATTCTTTAATTTTTTTAAGAGAGCTAGATGATATGGACACCGGTAAAAATTTACAAAAATTGAAGAAATATTTCATTGAACTACAATATTTTTCTATATAATGGTTAATAAAATGGATTGATGGTACAAAAATAAAAAATAGAGTTGCGCTCTATCCGCTCTACTATAGATGCAAAATATGTGGTACCAAAAGATACAATTAACAATGGTATAAAAAAATATCAACCATTTAATGCGGAAAAACATAACAAAAAGTTGATGGATTTTGAGAGAAATGTGAAAAGAATATGAAATTACACATTATGAAATATGGGTAAACTTAGGCCTTCGATGTGTGGTCTAATGTGTCAAGTGTAACCGATGGAATCTCTCATTGAAATGGGATGAGTTACATGTGTTCACTCACCTATTGACACAAAGAGAAACGAAAAATAAACGGGTGTCAATTTCTAATTGGTTGCTATATTTGAAACACTTTGTGTCACTTGGAAATAATTATTAATCCATTAACCTATTGCCGCAAAGAGAAAAGTCACCTCTCACTACAATAGAAACCAAATCTACCTTAAAGCGTTATTAATTTTATAGGCTTAATTTGTTATCTCAAATGAAAATTTCTAATACTCATTATATTGAAAAATATTTATAAAATCTGAAATTCTTAATCAGAAACAAGTGCTTATTTTATTTGGGTTATAGTTACTTTTCATAATTTTGGTTTTAAATACATAAATTTTGTTTTTTGATATTAATACATTTATGAATGCAAAATCATTCTATGATGATGTAGAATAAATCATTTTTTATATGAAAATTTTACCAAGAAAATGTGTATACCATTGAAATTATTTGTTAAATCAAATTTGATTTTACTATGGATCTTAGTATATATTCTACTTTTGTGTTCTAAATAACTTATAAGTGCAATTGATAATTCAATAGAATACATCTATATCATTTTTGATGAGTTGTATTTCTAAAAATTCTAACATGCAATATAGACAAGTACTGGAAGTATTCAAAAAAGCGTATGGGCCAAAAAAATGATATCAATATTTTTTTCAAAAATAGATTTGAAATTATTCCAGAGGATTCATATTTTCTTTTTCACAAATCTAATTTTGCCAGATTTTTGACCATTATGACATTTCCAAAAATATTTTACATAGTAAATTCAAAATTCTTATATCAACCATGTTACACATTTTTTTGTGAAATGGCTTTGCAACTATATTAAGCTAGATATACATGTGGAAGATTATGAATGAAATTATATATATATATATATATATATATATATATATATGAGTAATTTGATTAACATCAATGAAAGGGGTGTATTCAAGTGTTCTCCCAATTCTTTAATGCCACTATTCATCCTACTACATTGCAACATATGATCATTGGATGGATGAAAAGATGAGTTATAGATTAATATAGCAAACCCCAGGTATGAATCATCAACGCTCTTAGTTGATAACCTTGGGCAATTGATAATGAAGTTATACTTCTCAAATAACCATGGGTGCAATTTCATGCACCATGAGTGAGCCACGCTCCTGTAGGGTAAGCTCTCAAGTAGCATGTAGGCGTGGATTGAGGAGTGTACCATTCTCCTTTGACAAGACTTAGGAAAGAATGAAGTTCAATGAACCACAAGTTATACATTGCTTAGCCTATTGTTGAATGCATTTATGGTATCATTTGAAATGATTTGACAAGTCAGATCTGTGTGAGGAAGTTCTTGCACCGGAAATCATGTCCTAGTGAAAAACTATTGTACATTAGGTGATTCCTACATATTGAGAATATTCTCATATTACTCTCTATACAACCAGCTTCAACAGACTCGATTGTTTATCAAACTTGGAATGCTACATGTTTGAAGGATATACAAGTGCAATTTTATTACAAGGACATAAATTTGTCCTTGAAATAAAAGGAAGGCTTGCAGTGTACAGTGCGCATGGATGCAGGGAATGCCATTGATATTTCAAACAGCCCACAGCAATTGAATCAGTCTCAACTGACAAAAACAATTTGGTTCAAACATTGCATTCAACTTGAAATTCAAATTTACATGGCACTGACGTCATGATTGTGGAATTTGGGCTTCAATTTTGCTTCAAAAGACAGGGATTGATATTCTACTCTTTGAGGAATTATAGTCCGACTCACCGTCTTCTAAGTGGCTAGGATTGAACAAAATTTATAAGATTTGCCTGACTTGAGTCCAGGTTCTTTGTGATTATTTGAACTTACAAGACTTAGGAACTGCATGATATCTGACTGTCATACAAGATTGGATGCCAGTAGCCGTAAAAATAACTTCATACCAAGTACAAACTTACTTTATACTAATAATCTTCCAGGGAGGGGGATGACGCTCGTGAGTACTCTTCTCAAATCCATTACTAGCCTGAGCTACTGTGTACTTCAACTGATATATTACTATACAAATTTACAAAACCTTCATAAAACTCTAAGGTTGTGTCCTTTTCTGAGGCAGGCAAGCGCATTATCACAGTGCAAACTGCCATGAGGACTTGTGAAGATTTGCCTACTAACATAGATAATCCTATGATGTTTCATTTCATATTTACTAATTACCAGACATGGAATTTTTTAGAAGTATTTTTTTGCAATTTAGAATGTACCAAAATCAATGACCCACAATCTTTGAAAAACTGCACTTTAACTCTTTTCACGTTCTTCAATAAAAAGAAATCCTCCTATTCCTTCTCATACATATATATCTTAAAACAATGGGTTTTGAAAGTTCTTAGAATTCCTCAAGTTATATTTCTTCCTTCAACTTACTTGAGGTTTAGAAGCAAGATGGTAGATACGAGGGATATGAAAGCCTGGATGAAAGGAATAAGTTGTGTTTATTATTTCCAAACTTGCATTTTTTAACACTTGATTTTGATTAAATTCCACATTTTTGGGCATCTTCATAATTTTTCCAAACATGGATTTATTTATCAATTAATTATTTTATATTTAAAAAATCCTAAATTAATTAGCACAATTCTCACAGGAATCTTCTAATAGAAATAGCTCCTTTTATGTGTAGAATTCAATCATGTGTTGATTCTCGTTGAATCACATATATTTGAGGATTAAAAATATATATTTAAAAATAAATATACAAAATACAGTTTGTCATGTCTTATAAGTCAATTTTTAATGTCATTAAAGTTTGTTTATACCTTATTTAAAAATTATTAAAAAATGCTCTATGTAAAAGCTATAAAAGCTAAATAGCAAAAATTTAATATTATTTTAAGCTTCAATCTATCAAATATCATTATATATGAATTCAAAGGTGCAAATTCCATTCAAATTTTTTATAATAATTACTCTTACCTCTTACACTATGATATCATATAATTGAATATTTTATTTTATTTTTATAATGTTCTAAGGTGTCATTTTCAATTCATATCTTTTATGTGAGTTGTGGATTTCCAAACATCTTTTATCATTTAAAGATTAATCAAATTATTTGTGAAACAACAAAATTTATCAACTTAGCTATGATATTGTAAGGTCATTCTTTCAACTAAAGACATTTATTACTTCTTATTTAAAAGACGTTTAATTTAATAAATTATGTAATTTTTGTATATGTCATAAGAATTGATATTGCATTCATATTATATTAAAAAACATCATATTGGTTTTTGTTAATAAATTTTTAAAAAAAATCAATTTTGTCATTACTTAATACTTGACACTTGATTTGAAGGTTGAAAAAAAAATTAAGAGACAATTCTTGGATTTATTGCCTACTATTTGTTTTATATCTCAGAAGCATTTCATCAATAATTTGATTTTTGAAATTTGATTTTAGCAAAAATATTGGTAATAATTAGAAGTAATTAAAAATAAAATTAGAAAAATATGTTTTTAAATATCATTTTATATTCATATTTGTGTACTATCATTATAATTCTAAATTATAATCTAATACCACATCGATTTAAAGAGATCACCTTTATCTGTTTTGTAATTTGATCATCTATGTACTAAAAGTGGTAGTAACTAGGAGTATGTTAATTCAAAATGAGACGTTGGTAGGAAGCACTAGATATAGACTCCAATACCATAATTGAAATAGACTTGAAACAATTCATTGAAATCCAATGTAGTCACGAGGAGTATGTAGTAATGTAATGGCACAAAACATAACACATAGAGCCAATAGTAGATCTATAATAATATTTGATGTCGTCATAAGGATGATTCTACCGATACCATTATAGAAAAGACACAACTTCAAAGAAAAAGATGCTTATGAGTAGAAATTGTTACTTCTACAAATTATTCTCCTAAAACTCATTCCACTAGTTCATTAAAATATGATTTGAACATGATTTGATCAAAATTGTACACTATTAGACAATATTGTGCAAGAACATCTTAGCCAATTAGTAGAAATTAACAAAAACTAACAATCCATTCAGGCAAGAGAAGATAAGATTCTTTAATGAATATAAAACCAACCATCTATTTAGACAAGACAAGATTTTAAGATTCGGCAAGATTACATGATTAATGAGGAGGAACTAACAATCCATTCATATAAGAATCTCCAAGAATATGTGGGGCGAATGATTGGAAACTAACAGCCCTTTCACTACAAGATTACCTCCATGAATGAATGAGTAGAAACTAAAAGTCCATTCAGACGAGACTATGTAGGAATATCTGGGCTATTGATTGAGAAACAACATTCCATTTCCAAAAATTAGCAAGCCATTCAGACAAGAATCTCTTAGAATATGTAGAACAATGTTTAAAAACTAACCTTGGCTAGGTAAGAGAAATTGATCATAAATTTACCGATGTTGTCCTAAATATTAACTAGACACTTGTAATGCATTGTCCTAAATAGTTCAAAAAGATTAACTTGATTTTGCGAGAAAGGTAACAAAACGGTTGTTTCTATTATAATTAGGGCAAATCTATGACCAATTTTTTCAATATTTATCCTCCCGAACCAAGGTAGAAGATGCATGTCTACCCCTGTTCAGGACTGTTACAGAATTCAAACAAAGTAACATGCAACAATTTAAGAGAGAGATGTTACATATTTGTACAAGCGTATCCATCAGAAGTAGCTCACATATCCTACTCAAATACTATGTATTAGTAGTTCTTATTTAGCTCGCCTATTTTTCCTTTCAGTTTCCCCACAGCATAAATGAGAGTCCGTCTTTCCACAATATTCCGCAAAATTCATTAATAATAATAATAATAATACATATTTGAAGTGAGTATTGAAAAGAATCAAGACCTTTTCCCTACTTTAACCCCCCACAGGACCAAGTGTCCTCTGGGGACAATTTGGATTCCAGGCATGAACCTAAATATTGAAAAAAAAAAAAAACATTTACTATTGAAATTTTTACAAAAGATAGCCTCTGGATAAGAGCTTTGTGGAGGTGATTTTATTATTTCTTTGGGATACGTGGTTTGAAAATTAGTACCAGTCAAAGCCAAAAATGGGGACTTCGGGCATCTCCAAAAGTTTTGCTAGAAGTTTCTTTTGACATTGAGATTTTTCATACATGTGAAGAATATTACCTGGTTTGGAAATAATATTAAAAAATCTTGTTTTTAGTGTAAAGAAGCAATCTATCCCAAGACAAACATTTTCACACATTGTTGGGCAACAGGGGAAAAAAAACTTCATCTTTTCTTCATAAAACCTAGAAATCTATATAGTTTTCACTTTTCATTTTAACCACAAAAATATGTGGTGAAAACCTTCTTGTTGACCTTTTGGATTATCATTCTAAAACATATTAAGCTCACAAAAAAATAAAACATGGAATGACAATGTTTGAACCTCCACTCTTTGCACACTTGTTTTGAACATGCTACACCCCTTCTTTACTTTTGAAAATTGGTGTACTGTACAGGGAGACAACATCATGCTAATGACAATGGTAAAAGATTCAGACCTCGTGTAGTGTGTTTGATGCAAAGTGAAGTCAAAGTTTGTTGATCCAATCAACGCAAGGAAGAAAATGAACCATTTTTCTTACTTTTGACACTATAATATATCAATCTGTGCGGTGGAGTGAAACCAATAAAATAAAATAAAATAGAAAATAAATAAAGTAATAATTAAAATGATTAAAATAATTAAAAAATTGCATAATGCCTACAATGATTTGCCACCTTGAATAGTTTAGGGAGTTTTGCTCTACGAAAAAATCTTCATCAAGAGTTAAAAGCTATAGCACTTCCAAATCATTTAGTGTGCATAAACTGAATGTCAATTTTAGTGTAGTGGACATTATTCCCATTAGTCACGCATTGTTTACCGTGCGCAATGGTAACCTTGGATACCTCATTTTTATGCAATGCGACTTCCGATTTTGGGTAAAAAAATTACATACTTGAGTAGATTTTTATTGAGGTGACACTAACATGGGAGAACATATTGGGTCAGCATGCCAAAAACACTCAAACTTTGATATTTAGTCTCTTTGACAAGTGGTCATTAGCACAACTTACTGTGGAAATAGAGAGTTTTGTATGTCGAGGAATGGGTCACGGCTTACTATCCACTTAAAAATTTTGTAGCAATTTCAATATGAAGAAATAAATGGTCACAACAATTGCAATATTCATGAAATCCTATTTTGAATTCCCAAAAAAAGTTCTTACTCACATACAAACGCTATAAATAGGTCAACAAGCTTAAGTTGGTGGTTACAGGTCATCCAACCTTACCATTCAACAATTCCCATCCACCTTTTAATGGCAATTACAACGTGCATTATGCTCTACTACAAGATGTCTTAAACTTCGGCTTAGCATACTACGAGAAAGTTGACATAGAGATTATCCTCTTTTAGGAGGAGACGGCGACTGCAAACAGATCCACCAAGAACCGAAACAAAAATCGACAATACCTAGTAGTTTGACCTAAACCATTATGATTACAATCTTTGTAGATGCAAAAATTCAAAAAACAAACAAGTCTTCATTTGACAATATAAACAAACAAGTCAACACCTAAAAACAAACGGTTTACTATTTGTGGTATATACTATTTTAGGTGTTATCTTGGAGTTTTCTCTTTATAAGTTTGGTACACTACATATACATTGTTATTCTTTGATATTTCAAATAGACAGTTGATATATATTAATGATGTGAAAATTTAATTATAGCTTGATACAAGGGTTTGAGTTTATTAAATATTCAAAGATTCATATGATTCAATTGAAAATCAAAGATCAATATTATCTATTTGAAAAGTTTAAAATTAACAATGTTTCCAAATGACTTGCTAATAGAATTTTGGCCTTAAAGTACCCTTGGCCACCCCTAAGACCACTAACAACTACTAAAACCTTAGATATAACCCCTCTTATTCAATGTCATCTAGCAAGTCCTTTATATGGAAAATGGAGCAATGCCTAAATACATGCTTAAAATGCTAAAACACATGAAAAAATGATTTAAAATATCTTATGGAAACAACCACTTCCATGTATCTTGATTTTTTTTCCCTAAATTTTATAAATAAGGTAAGACTGAATGGATAAACTTACTTGTATGTTGAGTTTTTATCAACCAAGTGGTAAGTTTCTTTTATCTTTCATTTACACTTATAAGACATAAACAACCTCAGACATAATGTCTTGCAATCATTTATAAACTTATGAAAAATGTTTCAAGTAGTTTCACTTATATTTTACAACCAGGTCACTCTTTACTTATTCCATTCACTCTTCTACAAATGTTTATGATTACATCCTACATAGACTTACTTATTATGATTCTAAATTTATGCAATATTTCTAGGATCAATGCTATATGCACACTTAAACTATTCATTGTATTCTCATGGTCAAACTACCACGTCCATATAACACACAATATTCAAACACTTTATATACATGTTAATTTTGAACAATGCAACTAGCATGTAGTCACACTAACTGATGTTCCACACTAAATTTGTGAAAATAACACATTTTAAAGACTTGCTCTCGCATGTATGAAGAAAGACGAAGATAATTGGAGGGGTACCTGACCGTGCTGGCCCACCGGAGTTCCACTGTTCACTGCTACCCCGTTCCCTTGCTGGCCCCATTCCCCTTCATTTCTGATCGAACGCTATCCAGTTGATCTATGCAGATGATCTAATGGCTGAGGAGCCCGCGCCGAAGGCCGAGGCTGGAGGCCACCCAGTGACTAGGTGGATCCAAGGGGTAGGTGGTTTATCATCCACGGGGCCGAAGTCATCCCCCAGAAGTTAGTTCATGGGCCTTTTAAGAGCTTGAGGCGCTAGCAGAGGTATGCCCTCGCTACGCTGTTTTCACTTTTCTCTTCCGCTGTCTTCACTGCGCTCCTGCTCTCTCGCTCAGTGATCTTGTTAAAATAGGATGAATGTACATCCATTCACTCCGGGTTCTTAATGAAAAGCATTCAGCTCACCTACCGGGATTAGGTAGATCTTCTAGTTAACACGCACTTAACCACCAGCTACCAGCAGTTAACTAACAACTAACTGAACCTACCGTTAATCCCGAGGCATTGACCACCAGCTACCAATAGTTAACTCACAACTAACTGAACCTACCGTTAATCCCGAGGCATTAACCACCAGTTACCAGCAGTTAACTCACAACTAACTGAACCTACCGTTAATCCCGAGGCATTAACCCCTAAAGGCCCAGGGGGTAGTAAGCTTGAACTTTCCTCCAAATTGTGCAAATCAATGTTAGATTTTTTATGTTTTTTGAGCGATGATCTAAAGAATTCCAACCGTAGGATCTTGTAGGGTACTAGTATAGAAAGGTTCACAAAAAAATTCAAAATTTTTCATGGCTTAGATTGGGAGATCTATTCAATTAATTGAAAACGTGAAGTTGTAAAAGTTTCGGGCAGCTGACTTTGAGCACGCACTATGGCTTCATATAATATCAAAAGTGCAGCCTCTCTTGAGAATACATTAGGAAATAAGATTACCTACCATTCTTCAAAATCTTAATTTTTTTGAAAGTCCACAATAATTTTTATTGGGGCTTGCAATGGGCAGAGGTGCAAAGAAACTCACAGCTTTTTAATACTTATGAAAAAAAATACAAACATATTGGGCAATGTGGGAAAAAAGGGTCCCGGCCTGACCCTTTATCTGACTTCCAAAATAAATGAGACATGCCCCAAAAAGATGGGATACAAATGCCATGTGGCATGTGGCATGTGCCATGTGAAAAAGCAGTCACATTACTGAAATAGATTCTCCCACTCGGTGAAAACAAGATACCGATCTGGATATGCTACCCCCTAAACGAGAAGCTCTACAGTGACCTCCATTACGGCCATACCTGAAATCTTGAACAAAGCTTTTTTGAGTTCGATTATGGGAAATCCAACCGTAGGATCTTGTTCAGAGCCGTCCAATTAGTCTACCTCCCAAGTTTCATCATTTTTGACCGTACGGATCTTGAGATATATTCAATCAAAGTTCCAGTTTTTATAAAAACAACATTTCTAATTTCAGGCAGATCGACCACAATGTGGTCGATCTCTCGTTTAGGGGCTACACGAATTTATTTTTTGGTACAGTAGTGAGAAGAGAAGAGCAGATTCCGGCTTTGATCTTTTTCAGCAGTATCGTCCAGCACTGAGAGGCTTCCCAAATCTGCGGACAAAGTTTTGAAGCTTTCATATCAAGGGTTTCATTTTCACATACTATCATTACCTTAGTGACAAGAATAATTTCAATTGCAAAAAAAAATTACACATAAATAATACTTATATGCAATACTATGAATGTAGGGGAAAAAAAAATTACCAAAAAAAAATCTCACCATTCTATGTTGCGGTAGGTCGGTGGATTTTATGAAAGCAACCCCGGTCGTAACATTGCCATTGGAACCCACAAAGTTCGCAAAGGCTATTAGTCCTTTTTTGGCAAACAACACATACTCTCCTGAACGTGCTCTTTGATGGACAATGTCTACGTGCAACCTTTTTCGCCAACGTCGAAACTGACGCCTTCCGCCCTAAAAAGTTGATTGTCAAAGCTTTGCACATCTCCCTCATAAATTGAAGATGTCCATATGCATCATTGGGTCGACCTCTAACTTTGAACGCTTGCTTATGAATTATCCAAAGATTTGTCATAGTTGTGTCTAATAAGAAGAAAAAAAGTCGGTGCCACCATTTGTGGCTCCGGACTTGACTAGTATAATTCCCTCTCAAATGGTCCGCCACATCTACACCTCGCATCATCGTGGTGTATTCTAAATGAATTGGTGATGTTTTTACCATTTTCTTAGATTGTCCATCGCGGCGTGGCACCTCACAAATTTCACATGGGAAAGTCATTGGCCTTGAATGAGTCGATAATAAGCACACCGGTTTTTTGTCACGCCACATAACAACACATATTTTTCTACTATCGTGCATTCTCCATTCTAATGTCCCTTGTGGTTGTTTTTTGAAAATAGTGGTTTCCTTCATCATTCTGGGCAAACCAATCCTATTGGTTCTAACGGTCCCTGTTGCATAAATGCCTTTCTCCAATAATTGCTCAAATAAGTCTATACTTGTGAAGAAATTATCCATGACCACAACATGGCCCTTTCCTTCAAGTCCAACAACCATCGATTGCACTACTTTGTGTCCTTGATTTGCCCCTTCAATATCTTCATCATCTATATAAGACGAAGACGCTCCGGCATAAACCTCAAATGTAGACACAAATTTGGATACGGAGTCCGCCAGGCACCAAATTTTTAGACCCCATTTCTCCGGTTTATTTGGCATATATTGCCGAAGTGGGCAATATTTGCCTTTATAGCGCACCATCATTTCATCCACCGTTATATATTGTCCCAATTGCCAACTTAGTCCACATTGCTCGCTAATTCAACTCAATAGCCACCTCATTTGCCATAGTTTGTCAAAATTGGGGGAACTTCTATCTTGGCAAACTCTATTAGGATTAGTAATATGAAGGCATCTACGTAATGCGATAAATCGGTTCCGGGAGAACATACCGGAAATCACCGGGCAATGAAATAAGTCATCTGAATTATTCCAATAATATCGAAAGTTTGGCACTTTCTTCATGCCCATGTACATTGAGCAAACCATGAAGGCTTTCAATTCCCTTGGAGTGACATTCTTCCAATCATTTCCTCCCAACGTGTAAATCACTTTATTAGTCTCCTCCCCATTTTTCTCCAACCGCTCCCTCTTCTTGTTAGCATACCTATACAAAAAATCTTTTGTTCAATGATCTCAAAATAATACAAGGTTCAATAATATAATGTGATGTATAGAATTTAATTATGGAAAAGCTACTCTTGGTACATAATTATGACAAGAAGGAAAACATTCTTTCAAGCGTACATGAAACTTTAAATAGATTGAAAGGTGAGTAATTGAAAAGTACCTATTTGTTTCCTTGCAAATTTTGACAATAATTTTTTTTGGCCAAAATATATTCCAAAGTTGCATCAAACTCGGAATCTTCTCAAATATTGATCGTGATTCAGTTGGCACACCCATAAACTCAATAGGTTCTGGTTTCAAAGTATGGAAAAACGTGCCCCAATGGTCCTCACTGTACCGCATTTTTATGTCTATGGCTCTCTTTGCCTTTGCATTGCCCCTCACTGGGCCACCATTATGCAGTAAGATTTCGTCTCTCCCAATATGTGTGCTCCCAAAAGCAGGCTTCGCCTTTTTTGTGTGGGTGGTGGACGCTCCCGTCCTTTCTACATCAGCAACGAAGTGCAATAGCAGCTTATGGGTGAGTGCTCTAAAATGGAGCAGGTCCAATTATGGAGCTCTAGTAATCTTCACTCTAAGGTACATGATAGCTTCCCAATTCATAGTACCATGTACTGGGGACATTAAAGGGTGCCATTTTAGGGCACCATTTTAGAAACACCTATCTATAAATACAGCTTCAAAAATTCATAAGTAATTGTAGAAAAGTTCAAAAATTATGATTCCACTTATACTATCTTTCCACTTACTTTCACCATGCACAAAAATTGATTGCACTTTTTAGTTCCCTATAGATTTACGGTGATGAAAATTGAGCCATTATTGAGCACCTTACCATATACTAAGACAGGAAAATGCTTACATTTGGTGCACTAGAGAACATTTGTGCTTCGAGGATTTCAAGCCGAGTTTGTACTTCATGCGATTGATTATTACTTCGTTTCAATTATGCTTGCAATGAATGAACCTACAAGAATGTACAACTCAAATACTAGTGTGCTCACCCAAGATAAAAATAAAAGTATAATTTCAATTGATAATACATTGATTGGTTCAACAAAAATAAAAAAATAAAAAAATAAATAAAAAAATAGTGTACCTGCAGTGTCATCCAGGCTGGCGGGAGCCGTTGCCTCCGTCGATGCTGCCCTTCGCCGGGAGCCGTTGCTGGCGAGGTGCTTCTTCGCGTTGCTGTTGAGGTCCTTCTTCACGTTGTCGCCCTTCGCCGGACTCGGCAGTTCGCGGTCGCTGGCTCCTGTTGCGTAGTAAACGTCGCCGTTCCCATTCTCGCCATCGCAGGCCTTGTCCATGGCCTCTTTTCGCTTCCGTGACCTAGTCATAGGCCTTGACATTTGTTGCAACGAAGAAGGTGGCATGGTGAAGGTTTTCTGCTGCATCAACACATGTGTTTCCTGCATCAACAATGGCGGAGATACAAGCTCATTGCAGTTGTCTTCGTTTGATTCACTGCCAGAGGTGAAACCTAGGTTACCATAATCACTCTCAGAGGTACGCGAGTCTGTTTCTGATGTCAAAATTTCTTCAGTTTCATCATCTGGGTCACTTTCTAAGACCTCATTGTCACTGTTGGACACCCCTCCAGCACTTGCAGCGGATCGCAAAGCGGAGGCGGGTCCTTGCCGTTGAGGAGGTGCCGGGGCTAGTCCATGCTGTCGAGGAGCGACAGTAGTCGGCGGCGACAGAGCGGCGACAGAGCGGGAGTAGAGGGGCAGATCCATCTACGAGGGCTTGCTGTAGATGCAGGTCGGTGGTCTGCAGGTCGGCTCTTTGGCGATGGTTGGCCCCTCTGCATCGACAACAGGAGCTTGCCTCCGGCTGGCTGCAGACGCTCGTCCCCGACTGGCTCCATGAGCTCGCCCAGGACCAGGAGCTTGCCCTCGACCAGGAGCACTAGCAGCACCGTGGCCTTGCATTACTACGGTGAGCAACTCTCCTGTACAGTTTTGCTACAATCTGCTTACACTCTTGATTGCTTGAACACTGGATTCAACTTGCAATGCTCTCTGTTGGAATGTTGCAGAGTACACAATGCACAAGGTGGAAGAGATGACTGTGGCTGCATTGATTTTTTGCAAATTTTGTAACTTTGAATAAATGACTAGGAATTTCTTGTCAATTTGTGAGTGGTTGAATGATGATCTCTCCAAATTGGAGGCTCCTATTTCAAGATTGCAATAAATGTTTGTATACTTAGAATCCACTTGTTGTGTTGTGATTGAGTTTGTGATGTGATCATGGTGTCTTTGTTATGTTTAGTTTTTAGAATAAATGTGTTGTATACTTAGAATCCACTTGTTGTGTTGTGATTGAGTTTGTGATGTGATCATGGTGTCTTTGTTATGTTTAGTTTTTAGAATGGGTAATTTGAGTCTCAAAGGGACCGCAGACGTTGTCATGGTTTAGGAAGTGTGACTGTGCATAACTGCCCTTCAATTTCAGCTCATTTTGACACTTTGGCACAATTTGAATAAAATATGCTGACTTTGTGAGTATGTGAACAGTAGAGTGGGGGGGGAGGAATCAAGGGTGACCTCTAAACCCTTCCTGCCCCTCTCACTAATTTCTAAACTTTCAAATTCAAGCTACTGCCCAATCAATGGCCAAGTTCACACTTGATTGGCTCTAGATGCTGCCCACAAGCTGCCCAAGTCCAAATCTTTGCCCTGTTTGTGTTTGAAGCTTTGTAGAAAAATATCTATGAATTCAAATGAGATTTTGTAAATTGGATGTGGTTCTCAACTCACCAAACTCCTGGTAAAAACAAATTACTTTGCAAAAAGTTACTTTTTTTACCCACTGCAGCCCCTCAAAAATCGGCATCGACCAGAATATGGTCGATTGGGCTTTTAGGGGTTAATGCCTCGAGATAAATAAACCAACTTTTCCTGGATTTGCTAATTAGGTTTCCATTTCTGCTTGCGCTTTCTTTGTTTCTTTCTTTTGTCGCTTTGATTTGTGTCAATCCGAGGGTTTTGTTTCTGTTTGTGCGGACCTAGGGTTTGTTTCGATTTTCTTGTGTGGAGGTTCGACGGCGCTGCACGTCATCTGAGTTGGTTGTGTTGTGCTTTCATGCAGTTCGTAAGTGTTGCTTGCGAAGAAGCTCTTTTTTCTTTCCTCTGTTTTTATTCAGCTATGGAGGTTGTTTTTTTCAAATCGGACTCACTTGAGCCGGTTGGGACTACTCCTGATGGCAAGATCGACTACCGTTTACTCGGTACAGTGTTTGAGTTGGTACCAAATTCAATCCGTCTGTGTGGCGATACTATTCCGATCATTGACGACCTTCGGTCAGACGCTTCTTGGACAGAGATCAAGAACTCGTTGCGTGTAGCAGGAACGAAAGAAGATCCCGTGATGGTCAGTGGTCGTCAAATATTTGAAGCTCCTACAGGTATGTGCTCCTTCGTGCCTTGATCTTTAAATCTGAGTGGTACGTTTGAACCTTGAGGGGATTTGTTGCCTTTGGGGTGTTATTCGGAGCTTCGTTTTGAAGCCTCGTTTCTCAATTAGTGGATACTTCACTTTTAGAGTCATCTGTCTTGGTGTTCTCCATTGTGATTTCTACAATGTTGCTCCTTATTTCAAAGAGGGCTCTCTTTGTTAATTTCTAAGAGTGGTTTTTTTTTGGTCACTTGGTTGTTAGGTTTAGGGTATCAAGGACAGTGACTGTTACTCTTGCTTTGGCCTTTGTATGGAAGGGACTCTTGCAGCACCATGTGTCCTGTGTATTCTTGTTTCACTTGGTTGTTGTGGTTGTTGCTTGTGTTCCACCTCAAGCAGGCGATTCTGTAGACCGTTCTGAAGCTTGGATTAAGCACATGCTGCTCCCGCAGCGACCTGAGCTCCCCAAAAGTAAGGCCGACCTCACAAAGGTATTGTTCCCTGAGCCGCATCAGAAGCTTCCTGTGTCGAAGCAGGTCTACCACCAGGTACTACCAAGGTGGCCCGACTTTGCGGCGGAGTATTTAGTCGAGACAGATGGTTCAGTGCTTCCTGGTGTTATAGGAGGCTTCCTGACAACTGGTTCTAAGTCTGTACGCACCGAGATGGACACATCAATTACCGTTGGAGGCTGGCTACGACGATACTTTGAACTATTCGAACAGTATAGCCGGGATGATACAAAGCTCGAGATTTCGTTTAATTCTAGTGAACGGCGGCAGGGGAGTTACTCCGGAACTATTGCACCCCGGACAAGGCCTGATACAATTGTCATAGCATCCGGATGCACCTTCCTTGTAGGTGAAGACAAGTTTGCTGACCTGCATCAAGCTGAAGATGATATTATTTCCAAGATAGAGCCGCTTAATCCAATGTTTTATGGGGAGTTGGACTTTATTCTAGGCTACATAGCAGGTGGCTCCATGTTTCAGTGGCTATACATCGGCAAGAACGGTTCCAAGGACGTACACCGAGTAGGTGCATGTCTTGACCTGTCAAATATTCGTGGTCGCTGCTATTTTGCACTCAGTGTGGGCTATGCCTGCCAGCTGTTGAAGACAATGGCAGACTCTGTCCCATATGTCCCAGGCCGTCGCGCCATGTTTTCTAAGGACGAATCACCAGATGGAAAGAGGGTAATTTGGTTTTATTCTGACAGAGTGGTTAAGCACATTAGAGACTTTGATACCTACAGTGCAGAGCAGAGGACGAGTCTTCCTGAGATACAGAGGGCTTATGGTGCTGCAGAAGGTTCGTTTCTTCCGCGGGCAGATACAGGGCCCACCGTTAGTGCTCATGGAACCTACAGGGTTGAGTGTAGTCCTCTTGGATACTCGTGCTCATTGAAGTCGGAACAGGATTGCAGGTGGATGGCTCAGTGTGTGTGCCAAGCCCTTCGTATCCTCCACGATGCGGGCCTGGTACACAGGGATATCCGACTCCCGAATATTGTGCGACTGTCAGAGATGAGATTCATGCTTATCGACCTTGAATCTGTAGCAGAGTCTCCTTTTAGATTGAGTGAAGGATTTCGATACTTCTCACACTGGAATTCGGGGATGTTGGAAGGCAATCTATATACGCCCTTTTCAGACATGTATAGTCTTGGGAAACTCTTGGATGCAGAAATTCCTTATGGGAGGACAGCACTTGCTGATGATTTTCTCCGGAAGCTCACTAGCAAACAGCTGAGCGCATCGAACGCATTGCAAGATCCTTGGCTATTAGAGCTCATGCTATAGGTGATTCCTGATCCATCTCTCGCCTTGTGACCTTGATGTTTTCTGGTGCTCGTGCAAGTTGGCAGAATCGTGTCGTTAGTAGCCCCTGTTAGTTGGTACATGCTTGAGGCTGTGCTCTTTGATCAATTATTCGACTTTTTCAGAGTAGATCCCCTGTGGCCTCCGACGGTGTGACAAACTTTACAAGAAAGATTCGTATTTTGCAGGTGAGAACTTCCAGCTGAGGTCCAAGCAAGATGACTTACTGCGTTTCTGCCATCTGTAGCTGGGAGAAACACTCCTTGTAGAGGTTTGCCGTCTTCGAAAGGTCTCCCGTAAGTGAAAAGTTCCTCATTTCCAGGTCGTGGAATTTTGCCTGCATGAATACAATCCCAGAGTCTTCTTAATTAGGCACTTGAGACAGTCAACATGACTGCTGTAAGAAAAAGTGGTCACCCGAGGCTTACTCCCTGAAGAAGACTATAGCCTGCACTGATGTGGCGACATGCTGCGCGTGACCAACTTGAGGACTCAGCAAGTTTAATGAACCTTGCAAATTTGGCATTTGTTGTGATGTTCCGTACTCAGATTCTAGAAGAAGATGTTATGTGAATTTTACTGCACGTATTTTCTGCGAGTGTCAGAAGAATGAGATTGCAGTTAAAATTGGGAAGGCGAACGTGTTTGTGGTCAGCCATTAGTGTGACAATGCATTGTACCTTTGAACCAGCAACATCTGCAGCATTTTGATGAAGCTGCATGTCCATAGAATGATTTGATAAGGATGGGGAAGAAGCAACTTCTCGACCTCGCAATCTTTCTTCTGTCTCCTGCAGTCAGTCCCACCGCCACTTCTTGTCATTTTGGATTGCTAAGCTCTTGTCACAATTTTCCAGAATCCAGCTACAATCTTGTTCTTAACTGACTGACTTTGATACCTTGGCATTCAGACAGGCCTGTAGCCGCATAATCTTTTGATTTTGCGCATCCCTTGTAGTTGACAATGTTTGGACCTGGAGAAAATCATACTGCAAGTCAATGATTCTTATTATCAGGATTTAGTGCTGAAATAGCGTGCTTTATCAGCAAAGGAGGAACCAAAACTATCCTGTATTCCTCCTGGAACTTGCACACAGTTTCAAGGGTTTACTCTAACCTGCGCCTCTGGAGAATTAAGACGATCACGCATCATTGCGATCTTTGTACCAGATTCCTGCAAGTACTGGTAATGATTAGGGCAGCTTGCTGATGAATTTGTCCTCAAATGTTCACAAAGTTTGTCATTCTAGTAGAAGTAATAAAATGGTGAAATGTCAAGTTAGTGCAGAGGTTGCAAGAAAAATTGACAATTACCAACCATCACGGTTACGCTACCTTGCTCTCCAACTCTAGGTGGTGTTCTTGGGTTTGCACACAGGCAAGTAATTGCTCCAACTCCCGCACTCTCTCATGCTCCAGCCTATATCTCGATGTAATAGCTTCCCTCTCCTGTAGTGAGGACGATCTTATCAGTACAAGACATTACCGAGCTGCGGCATTTTAACTCGGTAAGGATAAGCTCGCTTGAAGAACTATATGAGGCACAAATTAGATCACTCCTTAGCAACCCTAAGCATATTTAAAACGGCTTGAATGCTAAGTTACTGTAGTGGTATATTGGTGCAACCGAGACAATTGTTCACCTTTTCTATACTGGTCAGAGATTAATTGCTGATGCATACCTTCTGACTTTCAGCGAGCATGTCATTGACCTATTGCTGCTTTGTCTCCAATGCAGAACGAAGAAACCAATCACTAAAGCGATCACGATACGTCAAATATTAAATGTTTCTAGACTGAGAATGGTTCAACTCGATAACCTTGAGGTCAGAATTCAATCGTTGATTTTCTTCATCTAATGTCTTCACTTGAGATTGCGGCCTTTGGAAAGCTTCTTCCAAGCTCTGAATCTGGTACCGATGGCTTTGCAACTGATTGTCACATTCCACAATCTGCACTCTAAGTTGTTGGTTTTCCTCAGGCAGATCTCTGTACACTTTCATGATTTCTTCTTCTTCTTTCTCCTTAACGCCCAACATCTGCAGGTAACCAAATAATATTAATCGATAGGAGGTTCCAATGCAAGACCAACTGCATTCAATGTGTATGAGAACCAAACTTTTTGAAGAACTATTTGCTCTTGCATTTCAGGAGGAAATTAAAGAGGGCTACAGTTGAGAAACTTCTCTTTACTTCTGATCGCAATAAGGGTAGCTGCAGAAAAGGATACAGCAAGAAGGTGATATCAAAACTGAAGGATCTTCAATCAAGGATGTCAGATCGTGACTACTGTGTCGGAGAGATAGGAGTAACATCGAACAAAGACGTTAAGTTAGCACTTGGATTCTCAACACTAAAGAATAACATGGCATCAAGGAGTTCGGACCGTTTTAAAAGTTCCTAGGAGGATGGAAGACCAATTATTGTAACAATTTCTTATTTGAATCACTTGACTAGTCCCAGACGTGTTCACAATACTGTAGCTTAGAATTCACATTACGCAACTCGTTGACGACATTCTCACGCTCAGCCACAACCTGAAGCATCTCTGTTTTGAGCATCTGCAAACAACATCTAGAATACTAGAATCAAGCGAGAATTTACTCTGCCCTTCTTAAAATTTCCACAAACTTGGAGTTCGATAGAAAGGCAAACTCTTTCCAAATAGAAGTTGGCACGGAAGCTAACTTGGATATCTGTATTTGATGCTTGAAGAAGGCCTTCAACTGCACTAATCTCCGACGTCTGCCAATCACAAAAAGGAGGATAGGAAATTCTGATAAATCCAGTCGACATTCCATAGCCACCATTTGAATTCATGATAATCCTGGTGATATCATACATTCATAGTAGAATATGCTATATAATACATAATGTGGTGTCTCGACGCTGTGGGATCTCTTGTCCAATTTCGAGTGTGGATTGAAGGACTTCAGATCTAAAGCACAAATTATGAGCGGCCCTGACAGGTACGATGTAGGTGTCGAGTTAACATCTGAAAGAGTCTATCAGCCATTCACGGTTTTTCTTGGACAGCTCTCACTGTGCGAGTGTGACGCACAGAAATTTGTAAAGAGTGACTCACCTTAGCGCTTAATCGTTCGTCAAGATTCTTCCTGGCGTCTTCCTCCATAGGCAATTTGGACTTCAAGGATACAATCTGTAAAAGAAATATTGATATAGCAGCGATGTTTGACTATCAATACTAGTGTGACATAAAATTTGAGCATAAAGAATGAATCAGCTTAATCTCTCTAAAATCTCCTTACAAATTGTTGGAAAGTTACTTTCTAAGAATTTTCTATTTTCCAAACTGTTAGAAAGTACCCAAGACGCCCTAATCGAGAGTGTTGAAATCAGAACACACATTGTAGTAAACAAAGAGTTATTAACTTGTTTAGTACTATATCACTTTACTAGAGCCTCTGACGTAGTCATCCAAGCTAAATCTTAGGCAGAAAGTCTGCACTAAAGTGATGTGAATGAATGTAATTGAACTATGACAAAGCCGTTGATGGGAGTAACAATAATGAAAGTCACAAAAACCACATAGCTCTAGCTTCTTCATTTACGAGTATTGCCTCAGGTTGGGCACCTCCAATTCTGCCTGTTGGATGAGATTTTGACCCGATTGAAGCCTATGCTCTACTGTTTGTAGGTTACGCTTCATAAATTGAATTTCACACTGGAGTTGCCCATTTTCGTCGTTCATTTGACCAATTCTCTCGCCTTGCGCGTTTACCTTCTCAGCGAAGCAAGATTTTAGTATACTTTAACCGAGCACTTACAGTTTGATGTCATACTTTATATGGGATGAACACATAAATCTCCCGCATTTTAGTAAATTTAGACAATAGGAGATTTCTCTAACGAAGGGTTTAAATTCTCAGACATCATCAATGTAACATTTGTATAGTTTTTAAAATGTCTTTTTCATGAAGGATGGCAAATTATTATTGCTATTCTCTAGGCCGAGAAAGTGAGATAGCGCGTCTTTACCTCCATGATTGTCAAAGGCATTAGTCTGCAAGGAGTCGCCAATGACCTCCAGTTGCAGTTGGTCACGCTCCTTAACTAAAGCATCAAACAACCCGCAGAGGTGATTGACCTCCCCCGTCCTTTCTCCACTGATCCTGTGAGATCCAACGGATCTCCATGTCCATAGCTACAACACGTTCAGCCATCTGCTGATCCGCAAATGTGCTTTTCAGCTTACCAACCTTCATCACACAAGGAAGCTTGGGTCATAACCAAAGCACTGACTTCAGTTTAAAGGTGAATCTCATTGAAGGCTCTTCAATAGAGTCTTAACTACCACAAGCAACTTCATGGGCATTACCATGCAGGAAATGCATAATTTCTCTTCTTTGACAATTGCCTCATGAATGTTAAGGAGATAGATTTACGGCGATTTAACACTCACTATGAAATTGAGCAAAAGGGGGGAAATATTGCATTTCCGATATGGTAACGCCATCTAAGTTCTTTGCGTAAGGGGCACTTCAAGAGGAAATAGATGACACTGCTACCTGGCGGAAGCCATCTCATTAACCCTTAAGCGTCGGGCCTAAACCCGTGTCTGAAATGGGATGGATGGACCTATAATCAATGGTGTTGTTAGAAAGATCTGTAGACGTGTAGAAGATGCAGGATTAGAACAAGGGTTGTGCTAGCTTATGAGAGGGAGTAGCTTCGAATAACTAACTCGTGCTCAAGTAGAAAAGAATTGATTCAGGAAGTAGTAATTGATGATTTATGTCAAGGCACCACATTTTTTATAACTTAGGCAGCTGATTCAAAATGCGGATAGCAGTATCAGGATAGGTGACACGGATTAGGGCTTTGCATCGTCACGAAGCACATCCAAAAATGAGTAGAGCGAGCTCAGGCCATGAGCAGGAAACATCAGGAATTGGAGGAAAAAATCCTTGCAAAGAGAGAATGTGTTGGAGAGGTGCAGGGGAGGTCAGGAAGGGCAGTAAGGTGGTAGTGTTGACAGCTGTGCAAGCTCCAAGCAACTCGTTGCCCGCCATGCACTCCCCACGAAACTGGTCAGGGTCGTCGCACACTCCGCGGGCAACACTGTTCATGGAAAACACGCAATTAAGCAATTATGCACTTGGCCATTTAAAAGTGCACTTGGGTACAACGGCGGCCATTGCGACCAAAAGTGGCAAAATTGAAAAAAAAATAAAAAAAAATATATATATATATTTTCTTAAGGAAAAAGAATTGAGCTTCTGCAACAATATTATGTACAATCATGGTTGTTCATATTGGAAGCGATTTTTTGGCATTTTCAACTAATTTGTGGTGGCCCCTCGTTAATACTAGATAAATGTGTATTTAATATAGTTTCACAATATTCCAAAGATAGATTTGAAGAATTGTAGTATATAAATAGACGTAATTACAAAAAAACATACTTTTACAAGGGTTGGCAGTTGATTAAAAGATATTCTACATAGTACATAATGCATGCAATGGTGAGATCTAAATATAGATGCTTCAACAATTGGACTTAGCACCGATAATAAACACAGCTTTACTCTAAAGGATTAATGACATAACGTCTTACATCACCCTTAGAATATACTACTCTTACACATACACTATATATCAATTACCATACACAACTAGTATACTCTAAAAAAGACACACTATCTACTCCATAGAATTTATGGTTGCTTGCAAACGGTCGTCATCGATAGCTTCGGTTTGCATTGCAATATATTGTAGGATGTGAGCCTTTGCCGATTGAAGAATGCAAATCCTGCTTTCAACCTGCACTCCAAATACATTGCGCTTTCTGCACCCGTTGGCCCCGGACATGGTTCTTTCCGGTGTGTCTACCCATGAAAAAATGCATGCATCTTTCTCTACCCAACTATGGCTCTCCCCAGATGGCTCCCAGAATGAATCCATGCAATTTGCATATCGTTGTGCAGAAGATCCATGTCCATCAGCAACCCCCCTTTGGATGATGGGCCAATACCAACAAACTTTAATCTTAAGTCTCCATCGGTTTTTTCCTTCCTCAATCACTTTCCCTACATAGAATGGTACACCGCCTTCTATCTCTGCTCGATCAACACTCAAGGCTACAAACTGTCCACAACGGATATCAGATTGTGGATTAAATGGTGGAAATGGGTCGTGATTACCTTCATACATTGCTCCTTCTTCGGCGCGTTCCTCAACATAGTTGCGCTCTGTTTGTTGTGCCCTACGCACTGCTTGATTAGAGGGTCTTCCTCTACGAGGACCAAAGTATCCTCGAGCCTCGGCATTTGGAAGCATGGCCACTACCTGCTCTACGACATTTACCTCGCGATTTTCTTCACTTGCACCATCCATTACATCCAAAGATGCGCTCCCTGTAGGTCTGGTGTTGGAGAACTCTAAAGGCCAAAACGGTGAGGTACGATGCTCATTGCTACGATCTTTGTGTGGAAATTGAGCTAAATAGAGTTTCAATATTTCAGCCTCTACTTTTGCCTCACGATTCTTGTCCTCATGCTGCAATCTTTGAATGCACCTTTGCTTATATGCAATGAAGCCATCCAACGCCTTCAACTCCTGTTCGTCCGCTGCAAATACTTCCGCAAACGATGGTCGTTCATCCCTATTTGGCAACGACCTCAAAGTTTCGTCCATGCCTCTGGTCCCCATGGATCCTTGCAATAATGCTTGTGTTGTACTCGAACTTCACGAGTCGCTGCTCGATTGTCCATATAGAATCGCATATGGTGCGGAAATGTTATGCCTACCAATGAATCCTGACCTGTCAATAAGTGAGGAGTTATGAACAATTTCCAATCCCATACATTCTCTAGCAGCCGGGCGCTAACAAATGCCTCCGTAGGAGATGTTCCTCGTTCTATAAGACTAATCATTTCCTTCAACGAGTCGACGTCCGACCTCTTCAACGTATTTGATATACAACTGAAGCATTGATCAATATCTTCGTGGGTATGGCCCACTATAAGAAAAGATAGTTCCACCTCCTGAAAAAACCCCAATCCCACCAATGTAGCACATAGAGCAAACATATAAATGTTTTTGTTCTCACGCGTGCAGTTGTCGGCCTGAATTCGCAGTGTTGGTGGCAAAAAGCCCCTCCTCCGCAGCACATCTCCAATCACGTACAACAATGTACTCACGACTTGATTGCTATCGTGTTTGTGGTGAGCCCCAAACCACACGTCGCAATATAAACCAATCCCATGTACAAGAGCACCACACAGATGGGTCTTCACAAACCGATGTTCAATGTTCTTCACAGTCTGCCGCATCCTCGGTACCATGGACGTGTTTTGGTCCATGCCATCCACTATGATGCACATGTACAACTCAGGGCTAATATAACACGACCTCTTGAATATCCAATAATGCCTACGTTCTTCCATCTGGTTGCGTAGATGCAACATAAATAACTCCTTTATCTTTATCCTTGCATCCGCATTGGTGGTTCCTTCCATGGCACATTTATACTCCCAACAATGATAACACTTTGAGAATCTCGAGAACGGAGGTACCTGAACGTGGGGATACTTGATGCGCCACATCCTCCGGAACAAACTCATAGAAATTGTTTCTCCATTACAAATTCTCTTGACCTCCTCATTCACGTAATTGAATACATCAAATTTGGCTGTATTCATAGGAAGGAGAATGAGAGGCACCACTTCGTTGTCACTCTTACGGCGAATACAACGATGAGGTTGAGGGCAACCAGCTTCATCGACAAACGATTTCAAATAAGCCTCTGCTGCAGACATTCTAGTAATCTCTCTTATCGGATCTGAAAGGGTATTGCCGTGAATCGATGTCACTCTTCCATATATTAGACAATCCTTCTTCAATTGCTTAAAGCGCCTCTGTGAATATCCAACCCCAAGAGCGTAGCAAGCATTGCAAACTTCTTTCCCATCTAACTTTGTTACAAACTTGTCTCGACGAGTTCCTTCCGACTTTGTGTAAAAAGAAACCAGCATCTGTCTCATCCACGTACTTCGAACTGAAAACTCACTACCCCATGCATTATATCGCATGTCCAATAGATACCTTGCTGGAACGTCCCTCAAACAATTACGTTTGCATCCTCCTTGTGCCATTGCAATTTGCACGCTTCTAAGCGATACCTTAGATGGTGCAGCTTCTGTCAATGATGGTTCCCTTGAATCTCTCCTTCTCCTATTTTGCATAGAATATGAACGACGTGCTGGTCTAACATAAGCAAGTCCATCTACATGGGGCAAATCTTGGATATTTCAGGGAGTAGATTGAGAAAACGGCGAATTTTCATCTATGGCGTTTGAAGCATGACTACTGCGTCGAGACCTCTGGGTGGATCTTGGTGTGTTGATGAACTCAGGAAAATCAAATTCTGAGGCCATCACTTCTACAGGCGCTATCTGTGATCCAATGTCACCATGGACACCTGTGATATCAGGTTCTACAGCCACTACACGTAGCAAAGATCGATGTCAACGAATGATCAAGCCCACACACATGCCAAGGCGTTCTCCTACAATCTCTCCGGTCCAATGCAATGCATCATCTACCCTAGTGATACGCACCGCCACCTTGAATGGGAACAACTTCGACCCATTCAATTCCATGCCACTTTTGAATGCATGCTCCCTCGTTGCTAAGCCCACCACATCTCCTCTTTCTGAAAGCAATTCTACTGCCCTTTCCAATTCAGAAGTCATGATCCCAACAGATCTCTGTTGAATTTGCCTTGCACGTGCTGTTTGTACTAATCGGGCCCCCATAGAGCTATTACAAGGCATATTGTCCCTTTCGATGTGTGGCCGTATCAAAGGAGTCTGAATTGTGCGGCTCTCCATTATCACTATTGAAAAAATAGGAAATTAGTCAAAATACATGTACTAATTGTTAACCTTCAAAGCACCATTCATCTGATAAAAGATATGTTTTTAAACACAAATTTACTGTTCAAAATATAATGATGATTTTGGATCTTTTGATAGAACAACTTTGAAATGAAAAAAATGAGAATTTATAGAACATAAACTCCTTGCACAGAGTCTTTGACCCTGAAGGTACAATGACACTCTAACACCAAAAACACTTCAAAATTGTTGGATTCTAGTGCAATGAACAAAAAAGGAAACGAAAACTTTTATTTCTAGTTTTGACCGTAGGATCTCAATTAAGATTTATTGAGTAATATGCAAACAAATTTTCATAAACTTTGACCTCACGGATTGAAAGATTATAGTGTTTGAAGTGAAGCATATGGTTCATTTTCTTCCTTGCGTGCAGTGGATCAGCAGACTTTGACTTCACTTGGTGTCTAATTTTTGCACTACACAAAGTCTAAATCCACAACCATCTTGTTAAGCATGATGTTGGTTCCTTGTACACCAATTTTTAGAGGTAGAGAACGGGTGTAGCATATTCAAAACAACTGTGCAAGGAATGGAAGTTCGGAATTTATTAAATCACACTATCATTTTTTGTGAACATAATATGTTTTAGATTGGTAATCCAAATGGTCAATAAGAAGGTTTACACCACATATTGTTGTGGAAAAAATAAAAAGTGAAAAATGAAAAGATGTCTAGGTTTTATTTGGAAAACATGAAGTTTTTTTAGTACCTTGCCCAACAATGAGTGACAATGTGTGAAAATGTTTGACTTAGGTTGATATGTTCTTTAACACTAAAGACAAGAACTTATTTTGACAACATCAAGGAAAATAATATTACTTGCGAGTACTGAAAATCTCACATTCAACAGAGTATTCTAGCAAAACTTTTTGTACATGCCCGACTTGCCCGCTCTCCCCATTTGAAATTCAAAACCCTAAAACTTTTTGATCAAATGTCCAATTTAGGTAAAAATTGATTTCCCACTAAAGTCTTTCTATAATAAAATTTTCAAAGAGGAATGTTAGAAATTGACTCCATAGGAATTTGACCGAACTTTCAAGAAGCCCATTTTTTTCACTTGATCCTTTAGGGGTTAAATATGCTACACCTCTTTTGCATCCCTAAGCATTGGTTTAACCCCTAAGGTACCAAGGCAGTTTTACACCAAAAACACTTCAAAATGAATGGATTCTAGTGCAATAAATAAAGAAGTTAACATAAACTTCTATTTTTAGTTCTGACCGTAGGATCTCAATAAAGGCTTATTAAGTAATACATGTACAAAATTTCATAAACTTTGACCGCACGGATTGAAAGATTATAGTGTTTGAAGTCAAGCAAATGGTTCATTTTCTTCCCTGCGTTTAGTGGATCAGCAGACTTTGACTTCACTTGGTGTCAAAAAATTTCACTACAAAAGGTCTGAATCTATTACCATCTTGTTAAGCATGATGTTAGCTCCTTACACACCAATTTTTAGAGGTAGAGACAGGGTGTAGCATATTCAAAACAAGTGTGCAAGGAGTGGAGGCTCAAAATTTGTTAATTCACACTTAAATTTTTTTTGAACTTAATATGTTTTCGATTGATAATCCGAATGGTCAATATGAAGGTTTACATTACATATTGTTGTGGAAAAAATAAAAAGTGAAAAATATGAAGATCTCTAGGTTTTATGTGGAAAAGAAGAAGTTTTTTTGGTACCTTGCCCGACAATGAGTGACAATGTGTGAAAATGTTTGACTTGGGTTGGTATGCTATTTTTCACTAAAGACAAGAGCTTTTTTTTGACAACATGAAGGGAAATAATATTACTTGCGAGTACTGAAAATCTCACTTTCAATAGGGTGTCCTATCAAAAGTTTTTGGAGGTGCCCGAGGTGCCCGCCCTCCCCATTTGAAATTAAAAACCCTATAACTTTTTCATCAAATGTCCAATTTAGGAAAAAAAAAAATTCCCACTAAGGTCTTGGTAATGCCCTTCTATGGTAAGAATTTCAAAGATGAATGTTTGAAATTGACAGCATAGGAACCGGACCGAATTTTCAAAAAGCCCGTTTTGGACACTTGGTCCTTTAGGGGTTAAAATAGAACTAATATCATTTATGACATGATGATAATGAGTCTACATCATGTCTGATGCAATCTTCTGAATCTAGAACTGAAACGAAAAAAATCCACTGAACTTAGGGAAGAAAATGAAGCATGTTGTCTACTTGCTATTACTGACACCATTGGATCTTGTTACAATCGCTAATAAAAAAAAAAGGTTTGTACATCCACATAAACTTGTATAAAAATAAATGTTTACCTCAAAATATGTTGCACGTGTTAGTGGTACATGCACTGGTGCTTGATGGCGTTCAACATTAAATCACCATTTCGTCGTTGTTGAACATGTTTTTCAAGCCTTCCCACTTTACCTGCAATACATGCATAAATTTATATGGTGAACTATGTGATAAAAACTCCTAAGTATCTTCGTATTACATATAGCTCAAAATATTAATATAATATGTAAAAAGTTTAAACATAAGGAGAAATAAAGCAAAATGTCAAAAGTTCTAAAGTCAAACTTTGACTAATAAACTTGAGGCACAAGGTTCCAACATGAATATAAGGTTTCTATGCAAATCTAGAGGTCTCTTCTCTTCCCAATTTCTAAGGTGAGCTCTCTTGCAATTGAAACCTGAAGGCCATGTGCATTTTTCTTCATTCGCTAATTTCTATCAACTTTGTGTGTACTGTGTAGATTGAAGGACATTTGGACATCGAGGAGATTTTGGTGAATTTGGTAAGCTTCTGGCTTTGTTTCAATTTTGAAATGAGGGAACCCCAGGGTTAGATTCATGAGGATTGAGGTCAGTTAGAGTTACGATAGTGAGCAGTACCAATATAGATGCACACAAATGAGGACATGAACTTGAGTACGATTAAAACTGCAAAATCAACAAAGATTTCATGTTTACACAAGATAGAAGTCACCAACTAAAGAGTGCAATTTTTGTAATAATGAAATACTGACTCAAAAACCATACAAAACTTAAGTCAAGTGAGTAGCTCGTAGAATGGCACTAAATCCTGAGTATAGCACATCAGCACACTGCCTGAACCCTAGCCGCCGCAATAAACCCTAGCCGCCGCAACAAACCCTAGCCGCCACAACAAAACCCTAGCCACGGCATCCAAACCCTAGCCGCCGCAATCTAACCCTAGCCGCCGTTGCCATGGAGTTTGCGTAGACAGGAGGTGTGCGCGCGCACACCCCCAACTGCTGCTGCTCTCCATTGACCATATCCAAAACCCATACCCTGTGAAAATCCATACCCTGTGAAAACCCATACCCTGTGAAGGTGCTTCTTGAACGTTGAACGGCCTCCCGCAAGTAG